>CM027399.1:406255-428226 GCA_015711505.1 Sylvilagus bachmani
AGGAGGAGGAGGAGGGATCAGGACAAGCAGACACAGCCCTGGTCCCCAGGAGGAGGAGGAGGAGGGATCAGGACAAGCAGACACAGCCCTGGTCCCCAGGAGGAGGAGGAGGAGGGATCAGGACAAGCAGACACAGCCCTGGTCCCCAGGAGGCTGCGGTGATGTGAGAAATGGTGGAGTCCACTCTGCTGTTTTGCAAGAAAGTGGGACAGGGAGGCTGCACGACTTTCCCAAGGCCAGACGGCACATTCTGATTTCTTCAAGCATCTGTGTCAATGGCTTTTGCTGCACAGCGAGTGATCTGCCAGTCCTGAATACATATCTATATGTTCACAGTCTCTCAAAGTTCCCACCCTGCTACATTCAAGGAAAACATTTCAATGGACTTCAGGTTCCCACAGGAAACAACTTCCTTACTGCAGAATGTATCCTCTGTCTCGCACTGCAGGAGGCCGTTTTAGGCGGGGAGCGTCTAGGAGCAGCACTCCTGCGCTTTGAGTCTGGAGCGCAGAGATGGTGGCAGCCACATTGCACCTGCCACGCGCAAGGGCTGTGGGAGAGCGGCCGGCGGGGCGCTGAGATGAACGCTGCACACACGGTGATTTAGAGTGGACGGAGCCTCCTGTGTTCTCACGTCCTTGTCCCCAGGAGTCGGAAGGTACCGTGCACCATCCCGCGTGAGCTGCACAGGATTCACTCACAGGTATCGTGATTTAGAAAGTGAAAAGGGCAGGCAGAGCGCAAGCCAAATGTGCGGAAGGAGCTTAATCCAAAAACAGTCACCAGCACAGGAAACGACAAGCGGCTTCCCCGAGCTGGAGTCAGGTCAATCGCCTGCGCTCAGGTCATCGATTTACCGTCCACGTAAGCCCAACACCTCCCCCTCGCTGTCTGCACCGACCCCACCAGCCACGCTCCGTTACAATGTGCGCTCATAGAAAAGGCACTCTAGACACAACAGAGTGACTGGAAGTTGCTAAAAAGAAAGCAAATGACCTTCAGTTCCACCTGTCCACCGCCACCCTGCCCACACATGGCCAGGAACACACCAGGGCTCGTGTATCTACACTGTGATCAACCTCACCCGTGCTGGAGCCGCGACCAGCCCGGACCTGTACTTTCCCACTTCCTCCTGCCCGTGGACTTCCTCCAGCCATGCATCGGTGCTACCCAGTGTCCCCTGGGCCCCTCTGCTGTTGTCCAGCTTTCTGTCCTCTGGGTCACGCCTTGAGACACAGCCCTTCCGAGGCTCTGCCCGAAGGCTACCTCCTGCCGGCTCCACACACAGCGCCCTCACTCCTTGAGGGTCCCCCGGCTTCCTCCTCCACTGCCACACCCTTGGCCGTGAGCTGTCGCTTCTCTTCTCTTGGGATGGAGCTACAGCTGTACGTCCCCTTTCATTCGCACCTCTGCTCGCCACGCCACAAAGCTGCCTGGAGTGGGGCTCAGGCAAAGAGCATTCCGGCAGTGAGAACACCCAGAGCGGACTGTGAATGGATTTGCCCCGTAGCCACTCTGGGGACACCTCCCCGGTTATTTATCCTTTCTGTAGTAAAACTTATGCTGAGCTCAGCTAATGAGCTTTCAGGATGTCGGTGTGCACTTTCTACAAACAAATAAGTGAACTTACACGGTGCTTCTGCCCTTTCTCTCTTTAATGTCCTGCATTGAGCATGGCGTCGTAGAGTTGTACTAGAAGAAAACAGACGCCATCTACTCTAATCCCCTTACATTAGAGGATGAGAAAACAGCACCCCAGGGTCCTACAGCTATCGTGTGGCAGAACACAAAACTCCCGCCACCCAGGGTCCGCCCACTGCATCGCCAGGGCTCCCGCGACACAGTGGCCCCTTGAGTTGGGTAGCATGCACTTATCCTGCCAGTGAGCTCTAAGGACCCCAGACAAAGGGCTGCCCTCAAAAGATGGAAGGCAACGTCTCCCTGGATTTTTCTACCTGTGCTCCCCTTCCAGAGTCCCCAGATCACCATGGTTCCGTGACCTCTCCAAGTTCACACATGAAATGGCAGCAGGACGGACTGGGGCCAGCACTGTGGTGCCTCGGTTAAGCCACTGCACATATGGCTGCACTTAGCGGGAATTCTAGTTGGAAATCTCTTTATATATCTCTCTCTCTCCCTCCCTCCCTCTCTCTCTGCCTTGAAAATAAATACTAAATAAATACACCTTGAAAAAGAAGCCACACAGGAAAGCTGGAATCCAGGACTCCTGCCTCAGGCTTGGTTCCGCTGCCCTGGGGGCTGTGGACAGTCTGGCCAAGAGACGCTGGGGAAAGAGAGGGGAATTTGTGCAGGAAGCCAGAAGGGCACAGTGGGAGACCAGTGGCTGAGCGCTGGAGACAGGACCAGCCAGCCCCTCACAGCGTCACGGTGACCAAACGAGGAGAGCGCGTGGCTGATGTCTGTCACGCACGTGCGGCTCCCGTCCCCAGAACCTTGGCTTACAGTTGCTAAGAACACACATCTGTTGACGAAACAAAAACTAACCTGCCCAGGAGCACTGTTGCGCCAACAGAGATGTTTTGCACACATGATGAGACTGGGGATGCAGGGAGCCCGCAGTCTGCTCGCCACCCCTGCCGTTACCCATTAACTCAGCCCTGTGCGCAGGCACCCGTGCAGCTCACTAAGTTTTCTCACACCGCTGCGGCTCCTCTAAGTCAGGCAGAAGCCAGGCACGTGAGCGCTGAAGCAGGTCCGAGCAGCAACCTTGAGAGCAGCCAGGTCGGCGCAGCTGCTCCAGACTCCGTCCCACTGCCCTCTGGGTCGAGGACACTCTCAGCAGGCTACGGCCTAAGGAAGCGGGCCTCGCAGGCGCCATTCCAACGTGCGGATTCTCAGCAGAAGCCTCCCTTCCGTGCTGGCATCCTGCCTGTTGCTCCTCCTAGGGTAGACCTTAGCACCCAGAGCAGAGGCTGCGCACACGCGGTCCCTGCACCACGGGCCCCGGGGAACTTAAGATACTCGAATGGAAGAGACACCCTGACCTTGGAAACGTTCCCAAGGGGGCAGGCGCTAAGGCCAGCAGGTTAGGCCACCGCCCGTGATGCCAGCATCTCATGTGGGTGCCAGTTCAAGCCCCAGCTGCTCCACTCCTGATCCAGCTCCCTCTAAAGCGCCTGGGAAGCAGGCCTAAGGAGCAGCAGACGGCCCAGGTGCTCGGCCCCTGCACCCACATGGGAGACCTGGAAGAAGCTCCTGCTCCCGGCTTCAACTTGACCAGCGTGGGTGTGTGGGCTCCTGCACCTATGTGGGTGACCAGGTTCAGCCTGGCCCAGTCCTGACCATTCTATTTGGGGCGTGAGCCAACAGATGGAAGATCGATCTCTCTCTCTCTCTCTCATTCTGCCTTTCAAATAAATAAAAACAAATCTTTTAAAAGAAAAAATATTTTTAAAAAAGACACATGCAAAGATCTATCCGCGCCAGTCACAGACACAAGGACTCAAACACAAAGGCACCGAGCTAATCCACAGTCTCAAGCTTCGCCGACAACACGGTCCACACCTGACCTCCACCAGCCATGGGGGGCATCAGACTAGGAATCAGCAACGCATGGTCGCAGGTGGCAGTGCCCTGTAGTTGGTATGAGCAAAGCTCTGTGTCCAGGGGTCAGGAAACGCACAGCTGCGAAGAGGCAGGAGTGAGAGCCCGGGGGGGAAGATGGCTTAGTGGGGAGGAGACCCCATCCTTCGTGCTGACCCTGGCCTCTGCAGAGCCCTGCTTCTCCCCCACCACCACCACCAGTTAGGGATTCAGGACCACGCACTGAAGGAATTGCCCTGGGCGCCAAGGGTGGGCTCCTGGCTTCCAATCTTTTCATCCAGGAAGCTGCCTTTTGCTGTTTTCCAAGGAAATCCTCTATCAGGACGAAAAGATGAAACTGGAGGCAGCGAAGGTCCCGAAACCTCCCCTCCAGTTCATTTCCTCTCCCTCACCACCATGGAGCCTGGCCACAAACATGATTAGCCTGGGCTCTTTTAGAGTATGGGTAACCAAATGCCGGTCGCGGCCATGAGAAAACAAGTCTTGAGAAAGTTCCTGCAGAATGTCTAGCTCGGAGCAATGCAACTTCCTGGTACACCCTCCAGAGCAAACCTGCTCCCCAGCGTCCGAGCAGGCTGCGGGACAGGCACCTGGCCACGGGGTCGCGGCAGCCCTGTGCAGACAGCCGGCAGCGGGGCCCTGGCAGGCCTGGCCGCCCTTCTTGGGAAGTGGTGAGCGCAGTCAGCCCGTCCTTCCTCCTGCTGACAGCAAAGGTGTGACTCAGTCGTCCTGCAGACAGCTGATCCAAGAGTCCCAAATCAAAGAGCAGTGAGGAGAAGGGTGGAAGAGGGAGCGGCATCTCCCCTCCACTCCCCCTGCTTTGCAGAGGCTGGACAGGATGCTGCCGGCCCGGGCGGCTGGTGGCCACCCACCACCCCACCACAACCCTGCAGCGCCACCTTTGATCGTGTGCCCAGGCTCGCACCACTGGGGGGGGGGGCACGCCCTGCTTGTACCACATGCAGCAAAATGCACCCAACGTTCTACCTTAAACTGGCTCCATTAAATGTCTGAAATGAGCTGAAAAGCTTCAAAAGCCCGGCCAGCAGAATGTTGGTGGGGACAGGGTTCAAGTCCCAGCCCCAGCTCCCAGTCGCGGCTTCCTGCTCATGCACACTCTGGGGGGCAGCAGTGGGTCTCAAGTGGCCGGGCCCTGCCGCCCCCAGGAGACCTGCATCACATTCCCAGCTCCAGCGTCAGCCTGAGCTGGCCCCGGCCCTTGTGGCCACTCGAAGAGTGACCCAGCCGATGGAGGAAGAACTTTCTCTCTCTTTCTGCCCCTCAAATAAAAAGCAAGTGAGAGGCCCGGCGCCATGGCTCACCAGGTTAATCTTCTGCCTGCGTCACCAGCATCCCATTTGGGCACCGAGTTCTAGTCCCGGCTGCTCCTGTCCAGTCCAGCTCTCTGCTGTGGCCCAGGAGTGCAGTGGAGGATGGCCCAAGTGCTTGGGCCCTGCACCCGCATGGGAGACCAGGAGGAAGCACCTGGCTCCTGGCTTCAGATTGGCGCAGTGCTGGCCATGGCGGCCATTTGGGGAGTGAACCACCAGGAGGAAGACCTTTCTCTCTGTCTTTCTCTAACTCTGCCTGTCAAAAAAAAAAAAAAAAAAAAAGTAAGTGAATGAGCTAATTATTTGATTTGCCCAGTTTCTGCTGGGAACACAGAGTCCTGAGCGCCTTGTGGACTCCTCACCACTGTCACCTCTGTGCCCGCGGGCTGAGCCCATGCTGGCCTGGGAAGTGAGGCGAACATAGAACAGCGCTCAGTTTAGCAAGGTCCTCCCTGGGGGGCCTTGCAGGGAAAATCCTGTCTGGTTCTGCTGCTATCACAGAACCGAACTTCAACAACCTAACTGAAATGTCTTCACTGGCTTTTTTGCCACCCTAGCATTGAGCAAGCCTCCATTCCACCAAGCAGAGTCAGAGCCGCAGTACGCACAGGAGGGTTTATAAGTTACTTTCCTTGGGAGGTGGGGGCAGGGGAGGGAACGACAGGAAAACAGCCGGCTACTTCAGGTTCTGTTTTCGGAGAAAGATTAACACAGAGGAAGTTCATTATCACACCATTGACACTGGCCCACTTGGGAACGTGGCTGTCCTTTCTCTCCCGGTCACAGAAGGTCAGGCAATGACTTAGTTTCCGCCTGGTGACGTGGGACTAGTGTAAGCGACTCCATTTAGGTTTTCAAGCTGGTGTTGGGCCCAGGGCCAGGCAAGGGCCTCCCGTGGCTTTTACTCCACAGCAGCGAGGGAGCTGTGCTTCCCGGTTTCAACTGGGGGCCCGGCCCCCACTCGTGATCAAGTCGCTCTCTTCATGCCGGCACCAGAAACTTAGAACACGCATGACGTCGTGTGTGACGACGCGTCACGGAACCATCTTCTGCTTCCCGTCGGAAAATTCTCCGGACCTCATTTCTTCTGTTTTAAACATAGATTTATTTATTTAATTTGAAAGGCGGGGGGGGGGGGAGGGAGAGAAGGAGACGGGGGGGGGGGATGGAGAGAGAGAGAGAGACAGAGACAGAGAGAGAGAGAGAGACGCTCCATCTGCTGGTTCACTCTCCAAATGGCGGCAATGACTACGCCAGGCTGAAGCCAGGAGCCAGGAGCTTCTTCCTGGTCTCCCACCTGGGTGCAGGGGCCCAAGCACTTGGGCCATCTTCCACTGCTTTCCCAGGCTACAGCAGAGAGCTGGGTGAGAAGTGGAGCTGCTGGGACTCGAACCGATGCCCATGTGGGACGCTGGTGCTGCAGGCTGTGGCTTAACTCACTGCACCACAGTGCCAGACCCATTTCTTTATTTCTTTTTTTAAAGATTTATTTATTTGAAAGACAAAATGACAGAGAGACAGAGACAGAGAGAGAGGTACCCGAGGTCTTCTATGCCCTGGGTCACTCCCCAGATGGCCACAACAGCCAACTCGAGCCAGGCTGAAGCCAGCTCCATGCGGTCTCCCACATGAGTGGGGCCCAACTACTTGGGCCATTTTCTGCTGCCTTCCCAGGCCCATTAGTATAGAGCTGGCTGGGAAGAGGAGCAGCTGGGACCCGAACTGGCTCCCAGTATGGGATGCTGGAGTCACCAGTACCCGCTTAACCCACAGTGCCCTAGTGCCGGCCCCTCTTCTCCTTTATTTCAAACTAATTTTACTGGGGTCCTGCACTGTAGCATAGGAAGTTGAGCCTCTGCCTGCAGTGACGGCATCCCATATGGGCACCGGTTCTAGTTCCGGCTGCTCCTCTTCCAATCCAGCTCCCTGCTTATGGCCTGGAAAAGCAGCAGAAGATGCTCCAAGTCCTTGGGCCCCTGCACCTGCGTAGGAGACCAGGAAGAAACTCCTGGCTCCTGGCTTCTGATTGGCTCAGCACCAGCCATTGCAGCCACTTGGGGAGTGAGCCAGAAGATGGAAGACCCCCCCCCCCTCTAACTCTGCCTCTGAAATAAATAAATAAATAATAAATGTTTTTTAAAAAACTCATTTTATCTACCTCGAGTAACCATATGTAACTAAACCCTTGCTGGACCACAGCAGGATACAAAATCGACAGGTAAACAGCATTCTTCTCCCCTGAAACCAGCTCCCCCTTGCCCTGGGCTTGCGGTTTGCACCACTTCTCCTACAGAACAGACAGGAGCAGTGTTGGACACGCGCCCCTGCACTGCGCACTGCGCGAGAGCTGTGCACAAGCCCGCCTGGCAGCCGCCCTGCAGCACCCGAGATCCGTACCCCTGTCCCACTGCTTCTGTAAAGAGGGAGGAAGAAGCGTGGAGGCACCAGGCCACCTGCCCAGGGCACCCAGCCGGCCAGAGGCAGGCCTGGGAGGGGAGCCCAGGCGGCCCTGGGGCCACCCATTCTCCCCAGGGAGAAAGCTTGCCCCACTCCCCACCCCAACACGCATCTTCCCAGGTGCCCTCCTGTTGATGTAGCCCCTGTTCCTCCTGGCTTGGTCCCCTCCTCTCCATCCTTGGTCTAACTTCTTGGGCAGGTCGGTGACCGTGGCCTTGGGGATGACCCTGCATCCAGGCTGTCCCCCCAGATCTGCCCTCCAAACGTGTCTCCAGCTGTGAGGGCCTCTTAGTGCCCAGTTGGAAGCATGAGCCCTGTTTTCTCTGCCGGCACCATTCCTGATCTGTTCTTAGTCCGAGACAAGCTGACCCCTCCCGGCATTCCCCAGACAAGGGCCCAGGGTCCTGGCCACACTGCTGGCTTTCCCCGTGCCTGGCAAGCCACACAGCCTTCAAAACCACCGTCTCCATTGTGAACCGGCGCTCAATCCCTAGGGGCCGTCCCTCTCCTGTGATTGCCCCCACACACGCACATATTTCACTGTCATTTGTCCATCCCCCTCCTGCACCGTGAGCTCCTTGGGGCTGGCACTGTGCTACCTCGCTCGCTCTGTACCAAGGCCCTGGCAGGCAGCAGCTGCTTGGCGCCTGTTCAGGGTTCCGCGGTGAACACAAGCTGCACCTTGTGCACTGCATGAAGCACCTTTGTCCCCACCCCCAAATGCAGGAGCTCGGGCCACCACTGACTTGCGGCTCTGGACAACGGAGAAGAGCACATGTGTTGTGCTACGTCCTCCTCTGGGCTGCTACGCTGCCCTAGGACATGCAGGGTCCCTGTCCCCTGTCCTACAGAGCCTGAGTGAGCCGGATTCCATCCCCATCTCCTGCCAGGCTGTCCTTGGGCAGGCCACCGTGCCCATACCCCTCCTGGCAGGCCGCACATGCGCGCACACAGGCACACCCTCACCTCTGTGTGCTCTCCCTGCCTCGCAGAGCCCAGGCACTCCCCCTGCACCGCGAGCCCTACCCCTGCAGCTCCGGGCAGGCACACTCCCTCCCTCTTCCATAGATCCTCTTGGCTGTGGGAGACGCCGTATTTGAGTCTTGCCAGATTGCATGAAACGCTCCCTTCGGCGTCGGCCGCCCTGCTGGGCTGTGCTCTCCTCAGGAGTCTCAAAAGCCCGGGACGAGGCCCTTCGTGCAGGTGTGAGGAGATCCACACCACAGCCCCCGCTAGCCACGGTTCTATTCTGCAATTTCACTTACCTGAAGTCAACTGCAGTGCAAAAACATGAAACAAAAGTGTGCACGAACAACCCATACATGTAAAATACTGTATGCAGTATATTGCTGTGCTTGTCCTATTAGTCACTGTTAACCCCTGACTGTGCCTAACTTCTAAGTCAGTTTCACCCCAGTATGGGTGTGCAGGGAACCCCATGGTGCAGGAGGGTCTGCACTGTCTGAGGGTCTGGGAACGCACCCCACCCTGGGGACAAGGTGTCTACCGTGACGCTTTAGACTAAGGGTGCAGCTCCCAGCTTCACAAGCCCCCCCCCCCCCAGCTTCCCGACTCCACGTCCAACTGGCTGGCCCGGCTGGGGCTCTCGGCAGCCCTCCAGCCTCCTCCCCACCTTGCCCCCACAGCTGAGCCACACGGTCCATGCCGCGGTCACACTGGAACCGCAGGTGCCATTCCTCCACTGGCTGTGATCTGCCCCGTGTCCCCAGTATGCCCTCTGCTGCTCTGCACCTGCCAAGCTCCGTCCACCCTTCCAGGCCGAGCCGTGAAACGCCCGTGCTCTCACTGCTCCTCTCGAGCCACATTTGAAACCACGCTCTGGGTTGCGCTGATGCGTGTTCATAATGAAAGCGTTTCTGGCACGGGTTTTCCCAGGCTTCTGAACAGCACAGTGTCGGGGCTCAGTAAACGCCAGACCGACAGGAATGGGGAACGCATGCTACACCTGCAGACAGAGAGGCGCCCAGCTCATCTCCAAAGGACCAGCGGGACCAGGTCCCTCTCCTGCCCTCCCTATCCTCCAGAGAAGGAATCCTGAGCTCAGGGAAGAAGGGCGGGAGCTGCCCCTCCTCCGCCAGCCAGCATCCCTCCCTGCTACTGAGCTGAGAGCAGCTGTGACAGGTGCACAAGCTCCTTTCGCTCCACCCCCTCTATTCCCCCAACACAGAGCAGCAGTTCTCCAGCTCCTGTGAGTGAGGAGTCCCCACACCCAGGCGACAGACGCCCAGCACCCGGCGCGGGGCACACAGCCGCGGGGATGGCCCAGACCTGTGCCTCCCTCCGCAGCGCGCAGGGCCTCACCTCTGCCCCCGGGGCCGCCGTCCTGCTCCTCAGCCTGACTTTCGCCTCCTTGCACTCCTGGGCAGGTACAATTGTGAGCTTTATTCTTGGCCTCCTGGGAAGGGGAGGGAGGGGGCCGTGGGAGGGAGGGGAGGAGGGTGAGGATTCCTTGGCCAGGGTTGGTCCTGAACAAAGCAAGGAGGAAGCTGAACTTCTCGTCTAAAGGATTAGGCGTGGGCTGGGGTGTCTCAGGCTTGCTGAAAACCGAGATCAAATGCTCGACTCCCCAGTTGGGCCAGCACAGCCACCTCCACTGGCCTTGATCACAGGCAGAGAGGGGAACGCAGCCTGCTCGCCTCGCCGGCCAGCGAGCCACCTTCTGGCTACTGCCCCAGGTGCCCTCTCAGCCGCCCAGGGCCTCCCTTACCCAAGGTCATCTGTTGCCCCTGACCTTGGTACTTCCTCTGCTACTTTACAAATCCTGCACCTTCTCCCAAACCCCAGGCATCAGAAACCTAGGGTCACTGCGCCGTTCTCTTACGAGGCCTCGCTTTCCCGGGCTGGGCCTTGCGCCTCTCGGTGCAGGAACGGCTTTGCCCTTAGCTCCCCCAGTCCGCCACCCTGCCCCCTGCCAGACTCCCCATCTCTCAAAGCCAGCCAGCCCACCGTCCCCAGGCCCATCTGTCTCTGTCATCCTCATTGTGCCCATGGGCAGGCAGCCGGTGTGGTGGGCAGTGTGTGGGCACCCACGGCCCCCAAGCCTCCAGCCCGCTCCAGCTCCCTCAGTTCACCAGCTGTGTGGCCTTGACCAGTGCTTCACCTCTGTGCCCCTGCTTCCTGCTCACGACACGGGGGTAACATGGTGCCGCGCTACAGGGCTGCGCACGGGGCGAGCAAGCTGAGCGGAGCTCGGCTTACGACTCCAGCTCTCCCCAAGGACGATGGCTTCATCTCTCCCCAATTGCTTTCCCGGTGCCTTGCTTATGACCGGGGCTGATGAAAGGGACAGACTGAAGTGTGCTGAATCGGGCTACCATCCACTGAACGGTATCAAATTGCCAATACTGAACAATTTTTGACCTATAGAAACAGCAATTTTCCTGAGATGTGACCCAAAACCAGCCCCCAATAGCTGGATTTTTCCATTCCCTTGCTTTGGGTGGGGCCAACTTCTACTCTAGTACAGAGAGCTGATGAGAGTCAGGGCCAAGGAAGTTACTGAGTTATAAAGAAAATTAAAACGTGGATGACTCAATTTCTCCAAAACAAATCATGACCTAGCCCTCAGCCATTTAGTTGTAAATAATTTACAGCCCCAATCAGATCGCAGAAGGTAACTGCCATACTTCAGCAGGACGTCGGAGGGGCCCAGGGCTTGAGCGGCATAGCATTAGTCTGGCTCCGGCTGAACAAGCTTCCTGTAACTCCTCTGTGACAACAGGCACCTCAGGAGGCCACACTGACCCACAGTGGCGGCGGCGGTGGGCACAGTGGGCTTGAGTTTTCAAACCATTGCTTTTTCTATTTTTTGCATTTGCAAAGCAGATTGAGCAGACACAACGCTTTTCTGGAATGTTCTTCAAAGTCATTCTCTTGGTTGTGATCTACCAAGGTTAGCACTGGTGCTACTCCGCCTCTGGTGTGGCAGCTAGGGTCCAGCTCCGTGTTGTGCTGCAACTCGGGGTCACTGGCCATGTGCGGACACTGCGCACTTGAAAGTGGCTAATGTGACCAAGAAGCTGAACTTGTTTTTTAAATATGTATTTATTTATTTGAGAGGCAGAGCCACAGAGAGGGGGGAGAGAGTTCTTCCATCCAAAGGCTCACTCCCCAAAAGGCCGCAACAGCTGGAGCTGAGCTGATCCAAAGCCAGGAGGCAGGGGCTTCTTCCAGGTCTCCCATGTGGGTGCAGGGGCCCAAGGACTTGGGCCATCTCTCACTGCTTTCCCAGGCCACAGCAGAGAGCTGGATCAGAAGTGGAGCAGCCAGGATTCCAACAGGTGCCCATGTGGGATGCCGGCACCTATTGGAACACAACACTGGCTTCCTAAACTTAATTTAAATGCGGAGCCACAGGTGGCTAGCGGCTGCTGTAGAGGACCGTGTGGGCCGTCTGCACGGGCAGTGCCCTTTCTTCGAGGGTCCTCACGCCACTTCCATAACCCAACCCCAGCCCTGCACTGACCGTGGTGCCTGATGGTGAGGGCTGCCCAGCTCCTTCACTTACATCAAGAAAGACTTCAGGAGCGAGTAGGCAAATAGGCTATAGCAACCAGCACGTGTACTGTTGAGAAAGCAAAGACACACTCCACAGACAGGATGGGGCCTGCCTGGAGGGGCGTGGCCTCGTCTCTGACCTGAGTTTTAATTCTATAGGGGAGTACACTCTAGTCACAAGGAAAACACTCACGGGTTTCCTGAGAAGGAGGTGGAGGCCTCCTGGAATCCAGCTGCCACCCTTTAGCTCCTGCGACCCAGGGATGCTTCCCGTTGCGGGGCTGGCAGGTGCATCGTGAGCACGTGTTGTCAGCAGCATATAATGAGCCGCGGGTCAGGCGGGCCAGGCGTGGCCCCCGAAACTGCTGTGAACCTGGGCCAGGCAGGGGCTTGATCATCTTCAGATAAAGGAGAACCAAACCCATGCCCTGCCAGTCTGAGATAACACGCACGGCCCCAGGCGGCTCCAGGCGGCGGGCCTGCTGCTTCTGCCTCCGTCTCTGTGGAGCTTGGAGCACCGCTCATCCCCTTTGAATCCTTGCTTTTGAGTCAGGGGCAGCTCTCGCTGGCCGTCGCTGGCCTTGCTTGTACGATGTTTGATAACCTCCTGCCCAGGTGACGTCATCACCACCAGCAATTAAGAAACAAGGTCAGATTTGGGTGTTTGTGCAAATTTTCCAAAACAGTCGAAGACTGTTAGGGAAAACATGTCAGATTGTTCTGGGATCGTTTTACAGACATCGTATAGCTATGCCTGTATAGAAAGAAGCTAAAATGGCGTGTTTGGAAAGCCACAGGCTCTTGATCACAGATGGAGAGTGGAGTGACGGGGCAGGGCTTGTCCCCCTCTGTTCAGTCGGCCACGACGAACAGCACAGCTGGGCTGGCCAAGTCAACAGGAAGGCGTTTGCTCACTGCCTGGAGGCCGCAGGGCCGAGGTCAAGGTGTCACAGGCCTGCTCTCTCCCGTGGCCGCCTCCCCACCGTCCTGCACCAAGTGCATGGACAGTGTCGCTTCTTAGAAGGAAAACAGATGGGCTTAGGGCCCGCCCACACGATCCCATGCAACCTTAGGGATGGCTCTAAAAGTCCTTTCCCCAAACACACCCACACTGGGGCCTAGAGGGAGACGACTCAGCCCACGATGGAAGCCAGCATCGTTCCCTAAAGCCTCACCAGAACCCGCGTGTTCACAATGCTCACTACTGACTTCACGAACAGGACTTCACATCGCCTCTGGGAATGGCCTTGCTCACTGCCTGCGATTCTCCTGTCTTCTCTTCCAGAGGCAAGCAGCGGCAACAACTCAGCCTGGACCACCCAGGACCCAGACCCCGGCTCCCTGGAGCAGTGCCCCAGTAAGCCTCTCCTGTCCCCTGCCCTCGCCCCACAGCTGGCCCGGAGCTGGCCCAGGAACGCACGCCTGCTCGCTTTCCGCTGATGGGTGTCAGGTGACCGCTGCCCACCTGGCCTGCTGTGCCCCGGCCTTGTTTGTCCAGAGCGGTGTGCAGGGCAGGTCCTGGCTTTGATCCTGGTCTAGGCACGCTGTCTGCTCAGGTGGCACTAATGACCCATCCCTGGGTCGGCAGCAGGGAGGGCCTGGGTCCCACATCTGCAAAAGCTTGGAGGTGAAAGGCTGTGAAAATCACCTCTCCTCCTCCTCTCCAGCGCACCAGGGCTCGGCCCCGCCCAGCCGAATACACCCACTGGCCAAGCAGCTCAGCCATTCATAAAGCAACTGCTGTGTGTGTCTAGTTTTTAAAAGATGTATTAATTTATTTGAAAGGCAGAGTTACAGAGAGAGGAGAGACAGAGCTCTTCCCTCCGCCGGTTCACTCTCCAAATGACTACAACAGTCAGGGTTGGGTCAGGCAGAAGCGCGGAACCAGGAGCTCTGCCCAGGTCTCCCATGTGAGGCAGAGGCCCAGGCACCCGGGGCCTGTTCTGCTGCTCTCCCAGGCCATTGGCAGGGAGCTGGATGGGGTAGAACAGCCGGGACGCGAGCCAGCTCACATATAGGGCGCTGGCGTCATCGGCACAGCTGAGCCTGCTGTGCCACAGTGCTGGCCCCTTGCAAGTCCAGTTAATAGAAAGTTTCACTAAGCCTGGCCTCCGCTAGCCTGCCCTCCCGGACCGGCCATTGGCGACGCTGGGTAGAGGTTAGATTACAGCTCTGCAGTCCCACAGACCCGGGTTTGGGTTCTACTTCTGCCACCTGGAGGCCTCAGACACATATAACAGCAGTTGCTTTGTGAACGTCTGAGCCATTGGACGTATTCAGCTGGAGAGCAGAGGCCAGGAAAGAGGATGGGGACCCCGCTCCGGCACTCGGGGAAGCAGGGCCAGCTGACTTCACGGCCGTTCACCTCCAAGCCTCGACAGCTGTTGGAACCCAGGGCACGCTGGGCCGCTGTCGCAGGGACGGGCCCTTGCAGGCCGGCGACAGCCTCTGCTCTCCACGTGGAATGGGAATAAATGTGGCTGCACTTCGAGGGGTAAACACGGTAGCTCCAGCAAGCGCCCCTAGGGGGCAGCACCTGCGCCTCCGGGTGACGCCTCCTGTCGCTCTCGCTCTCCTCCCGGCCAGGCGTGGACTTCTGCCCGCAGGCAGCCCGCTGCTGCCGCGCCGGAGTGGACGAGTACGGCTGGGTCGCGGCTGCCGTCGGCTGGAGCCTGTGGTTCCTCACGCTCATCCTGCTCTGCGTGGGCAAACTGATGAAGCTCACGCCGGAGGAACCCAAGGACTTGCGGGCGTGACAGAACCCACGCCCAGGGTGGCCACCCCCACTGTGGATCGCGGGAGGGTGGGGTGGCAGCCGGCTGCTGCTCCTTCGGCTGCTTCTGCAAGGGGGACCCGGGAGGCCACGCCCATGCTGCCTGCAGCCCTGCCCCGAGAAACCCCGTGGAGGCCGTCGCTGTGGGAACGACTCCCGCTGCAGCCCGAGCTCGCTTCCAGGCGCCAAGGCGGCTGCGCAAGGAACAGGCCTGGTCTTTCCCTCAGTGCACTTGAAACCAAACTCACAACCTCTGTCCAAACAGGGGCTTCCCTCCCGGTCCTGCTCCGACAGGCGAGCGGCCCCCTTCCTAATCCAGTCCGCTCTCCCTCTCGCCCTCCCCGGCACTACCCCCGCGGCCCTGAGTCCTCCCCTGCCGCCAGCACCTCCCACGCGCCCGGCCCTGCCCAGGGATGTCCGATTCTGGCCTCCACCTGCCGGCTTTTGCTCTCAGCAGGTCGTGAGTGCAAGCCGCCCCTCCCCACTCAGGACACCTGTTCTCCAAATGGTTGGAGTCATGCAGCTAGGAGCTATGGCTTGGTCCCTGCTCCTCCAGTGACAGTCCCCACGCTCAGCCTGGAGACTGGCCACTGCCTGCCACTGTGAGCTCTGCAGTGGCGGCACGGGAGGAAGGAAGGACCAAATGACTTCGCGGCGCTATTTCTGCCCTGAGAAGCACAGCTTTACAGCAGGTAAACTCGAAGTGCTAAGTGAATAAAAAGGAAACCACGAGCCTCTGAAACACAAGGAGCATCTTCTGGACCAAACTCAAAGCTGCCCAACCGCTCCTTCAGAAATCGCAGCGGTTCTGAGCGCGGGGACTCGGGCGTCACCTGGCTCAGCTGGCGCCTCCAGAGCGCCGGAGGCTCCTGACGCCGGTGCTTGGTGAGGCCCCGCCGGCGACGGCGACGTGGGATGCTGGCCTCGCTGGAGGCGGCTTGACCCGCAGGGCCACACGTGTCCCTCTAAAGAAAGGGAAATTGAGGATTATTTCTGGCCAAGTAAACAGAAATAAGTCACTTTCCCTCGCTGGGAATCCATTTTCTAAGCAGAAAATGCAGGAATTGGATCAAATCAGTGATTTCGAGCTCAATTGCAAAAGCTCATGGAGCTATTTGAGGCACTGGGTGGAAAGGGCTGGCGTGGGGCGCTGTCCACTCGGCCCGAGCAGGGCTGGCGTGGGGCGCTGTCCACTCGGCCCGGGCAGGGCTGGCGTGGGGCGCTGTCCACTCGACCTGGGCAGGGCTGGCGTGGGGCAGCTGGCTGTCCACTCGGCCCGGGCAGGGCTGGCGTGGGGCGCTGTCCACTCGGCCCGGGCAGGGCTGGCGTGGGGTGGCTGTCCACTCGGCCCGGGCAGGGCTGGCGTGGGGCGCTGTCCACTCGGCCCGGGCAGGGCTGGTGTGGGGCGCTGTCCACTCGGCCCGGGCAGGGCTGGCATGGGGCACTGTCCACTCGACCTGGGCAGGGCTGGTGTGGGGCAGCTGGCTGTCCACTCTGCCCGGGCAGGGCTGGCGTGGGGCACTGTCCACTCAGCCCGGGCAGCTTGGCACTCAGCTCCCTGCTAAGACTTTGTTTGTTGTTTCAAGGCCAGAACAGCACCGGTGCCTGGGAGCCCCGGCCTGGGCGCACAGCCCCCTGGGTACAGCGCAGGGAGCTCTGTGTACTTCCCGCCATGTCACATGACTTCTGCCTACTGCGCATCGCTTTCCTCTCATCTGCAGGGGAGGCTGGAGACGCTAACGCTTTTCCTTTGATATGCCCCACCCAAGGACGAAAAACCCCAAGCACATACTTTTCTGTGGAAAGATTTATAGCAACCAAAATTAATTAAAATAAGTCTCAGAATAGCTTGGGCCTTGTCTTTGTTCAGACGGCTATGGCAAATTATCAGAGATGGGGGGGGTATAAGCAACAGGAATTCATTTCTCACATTCTGGTGGCTGGAAGCCCGAGACCAGGGTGCCAGCGTGCTCGCCCTGGCCAGGGTCCTGGTGATGCCACCTTCTCAGTGTCCTCACCCGGGAGAAGGGACCAGGTTCTCTGACTCCACCCCCCGGCCCAATCACTTCCCAGAGGTCTCCCTTGCAAATGCCAGCTTTGGGCATTAGGGTTGGACGTGAACACTGGGGGAGGGAGCACAGGCATTCTTTCTATGGTGGGCCCCACCTGGAAGGGTTTTCTCTTTAACGTTTTTACATTTTTATTTATTCGTTTTTATTGGAGATGAGACAGAAAGCTGCCGATCTCCAATCTGATGGTTCATGCCCCAAACACCCGCAAACAGCCAGGGCTACACGGGGCTAAAGCTGAAAGCTGGGAACGCAGTCCAGGTCTCCCATGTGGGTGGCAGGGACCCACCTACTGAAGCCGCCACTGCTCTCCGCCAGGTCCACCCAGCAGGAAGCTGGCACCAGGACCCGAGCTGGGCCCGAACCCAGGCACTCACGTGGGATTCGGGCACCAAACACCTGCCCCTGCCAGCGTGATTCTACACTTAGAGAGAGAACCTCCAGTCGTCTGCTGACAAAACCGCACTCTCCCTCTGATCCGAAGCCACACGGACCTGTCGGCACCGCCGGCCTGACTCCGTAGGTCGGCCTCAGGTGGCCGCAGGAGCACCCAGCACCCGTGCCTGCCCCAGCCCTGCCTCCTCGCCGCTTCCAGAGTGGTGTTGCTGAGCCGCCCCCGGGGCTGGCCCTGTGGCTGCCTCCTGACCAGTGGAACACGGTGCGAGCCCCACACTCCGGGCACTCCCCTCACCTGCCCTCTCGCACACCCTTCCGGTGAGCCGGTCTGGGTCACTTCCACTCCCGGCACATGCCAGGCCCCTTCTCTCCTCCCTGCCTTCCTCCCGCTGTGCCTACAACCGGAACAGACCCTTCCTGAGAGCTTCACCTGGGGCCCCTGCTTTGCATGAGCCCTTCTGCGCCCCTCTGCTGCTGGAGTCCTAACTCATTCTCTTTTTGGTTTGTCCGGGGGCCTCTAACTGCACACTTTCGGTCCCTTCACCCTGGATCTGTCTTTGCTCCTCCTCCCCAGCCCAGCACGCCTGACGGATCATTTGGTTGAAGGCGAGTGGCCTCCCCGACCCCAGCGAGCAGAGGACACACAGACAGGCAGACAGACACACCCCCTCCTCAGCGGCCTGTGCTCACGGTTCTCTGAGACTCTGCTCCCACAGGCCTTCGCCTTGGGCCACACCAACTACTGACCACTGCACAAATGGTTTCATCCCCTCTGCTCCCGCACAAGGAGTGGACAGACAGTAAGGCAGTCGGGAACAACCAGGGGGTGGAGACCCTGCCCAGGGAGATGCGTCTGGAGGCGAAGGATGCTGGCCCCAGGGCCACATGAAGCATGTGGGGGCCAGAGGGTGGGGGTGGAGGGGCACTCAGGGCGGGAGGGTGGGGCAGGGACTCAGGCCTCCCATGTGAGTCTCGGGCCAGCAGGAAGCTTCGCTCCCTGTCACTCCGTAAGGACTGGCGCTCTGGTGCCCAGCGGCCAGTCCACCCCTGCCCGACTCCAATGGCAATGCAGGGTGACCAGAGGGTTCGGGGAGCTGGTGCTGCTGGGGGGTGCAGGCTGCGGGTGAGCATGAAATGCGAGCACCTGTGGTGGTGGAGGTGGCAGCAGCCTGCACCCCCCAACAGGCTCCTGGATCAGTCAGCTTCCACCACCACCAGACACCTCAGCAAACGAATTTCACAAAGAGAAGAGGTTTAGTAGCCCGCAGAGAGCCTCCTGATCTCCAAGCCCCTCCTCATTCAGGTCCAAAACCAGGCGGCCCTGTTGGCCTGGCCTCTGAGGAGGCCATAGCAGAGCACCAGGGCAAGTCCCGGCTGCCCCACTCCGATCCAGCTCCCTGCTAATGCACCCGGGGAAGCCGCAGCAGATGGCCCATGTGTTTGGGCCCTGCACCCACCTGGGAGACCCAGAGGGAGCCCCTGGCTCCTGGCTCAGCTCCAGCCATTGCGGCCATTTGGGAAGCAAACCAGCAGATGAAAGATCTCTCTCCTCTCTCTCTGCTTCTGTCTGTTTGTAATTCTGCCTTTCCAATAAATAAATCTTTTTAAAAAAGAAACAAAAGCCAAAACTGCTGTAAAAAGAAAATACCTGTTTTCATTGGTTGAGCAAGTGTCTTCTTTCCCAAGTTTTGCATCGTTACGAGTGACACACGAGACAGGGAATAAACTACACACTGGAGATGCGCGAATGAAATGTTCCTTTGAAAACTGATTTCTAAGCTATCAAACCATGGAAAGAGACAGCAGAAACTTAACCACGTGTGACCAGGTGAAAGAGGACGGTCTGCAGAGGCTGTGTGCCGTGGACCCCGGCCACGCCCTGACGTCCTGGGAAGGCAGAGTGTGGGCAGCAGGGGCACCATCCATCGCCAGGAGTCGGGGCAGAGCAGGGGCAGCACCTTCCCCGCGGGGCACCGACACTGCTCTGCAGGCCCCCGTCAGGATGGGCGCCGTCATCAGAGTCCTGTCCCAATCCACAGATCACACGTCCAACCCCGGGATGCCGTGACACACGCTCTGCCGGCAGTCGGCGGTCAGGGGACGCGGGAGAGCGGGGCAGAGGGCACCTGGGAGTGACCCGCACTCTCTGCTCCCCGGTGCTGGGAACACAGACCGTTTGAAAAAACACAGCGTCTTTAAAAAGCTGACTTAAACCCGGCTGGGGAGCCGGGTGAAAGTGACGGCGGCACTTCAGACATGAAGGTAAACGTTCCTGAATCCCAAATCTTGAACAAGAGGCCAATGACAGGCAGCGTGTATGTCTCAGGCACCAGCGGCCAGCGGTACTGGCTACTACTTATCCAGTGTGCTCTCAGGATCACTTAGGGTGATCACTAAGATCATCGCAAGTGGTCACATACTAAGAACCATAATCAGTTATTCTGAGAATGTGCTCAACACACCACCAGTGGTAGGCCTGTCCTCCTCCTTTTTTTCTAAGATTTATTTTTATTTATTTGAAAGAGTTACAGAGAGAGAGAGAGGTCTTCGTCACTGGTTCACTCCCCAAACGGCCTCAATGGCCAGAGCTGCGCTGAACTGAAGCCAGGAGCTTCTTCCAGGTCTCCCACACAGGTGCAGGGGCCCAAGGACTTGTACTGCTTCCCCAGGCCACAGCAGAGAGCTGGGTCAGAGGAGGAGCAGCCGGGACTAGAACCAGCGCCCATATGGGATGCCAGCGGGGCGGGCAGTGGCTCTGCCTGCTGCACCTGCCCTTTTCCTCCTTCGTAGCCTGTAGCTGCCCGAGGCCCAGTTCTCCGGACATCGCCGAGAGGGCCGAGCTCAGTTGACATCACAGGGCCATCACAGCCCCTGTGGGGTCCCTCCGTCCCCCAGTTTCCCTCTCCATTCCATTCTATGCATCCCTGTCGTCCTGCTGCCGTGCAGGCGCTTGTGTGTGACGCGGTGTCGTGGGAGCTCCTGTGTCTGCAGCACACACACCAGACAGCATCAGGCCTGCTCGCTCCGTGGCGATGCCTCTGAGACCCACTTACCTGCTGCACACAGCGTGCAGGGCTCCTGACCGCAGCCTCAGTCTCAGGTCACTTCTCCGCTCCCTGGGAGAGGGAACCAGACGTCTCCAAGCCTCGCTGCCACCTCACACTGGGACAAACGCCTGCACGTGTCCCCTCCGTGGGCTGTGACCCCACCTCCCCAGATACAGTGGCACTGAGTCCCAGGAATCACCCTTGATCGAGGATGGGGTAGCCGGCTTTTAAACCATTTGGATATTTCATGCAATTGTCCAGAAATTGACATTGATTTTTCCTGGTTTCAATCTCCGGGTCCAGGACAGACATCGATCATGGCCGAGCTTCGCCCGAGACTATGTGCACAGGGGCCCTGCTGTGAGAGGCCGTCCACATCCTGACTCCGCTTCACTGTGGACTGAGACAGCGCTGCTATTGATCCGCATCAGATTTCGCATTTTTCTTTCAGTGTGACTTCAAGAGATGGCTATAAATAAAATTCGAGGCAGTCTGCATTTGAGCTGAATTTAAAAATAAAATGCACTCCTCTGCTACTCTATGCCTGGCTGCAGGGTAGACGCTTCACCTTCAGCTACGCCAGGGTCATGCCAGACTTGGGAGAGGTGAGAAAAATTGTGCTTTCATGAGGACAGCTCAGCGACAGGAATTTTGGAGAGTGGAGGGGAACACGAGTACCGCCATCAGCGCCGGAAGTGACAAGGAACGAGAGCTCCGGCCACGGCTGGCCAGCAGCAAGGTGCACGCGCTCCTCCCGGAGGCGTGCCGGAGCGCACCGGCCCTGTTCTATTCTAGATGGCGGTGCCTGCTGGGTGGGCAGGGCTTTCACAACTTCCAGCGATTTTTCACGTGGTAAAGTCATCTGCAGACGGAACGCACGGGTCCGGGAGGAAGACAGAGCCTCCCACGGTCCTTCAGCATCTTCAGCGGCAGAGACGGCGGCTTGGCGCTCTGGGTGGGGGCCACACGGCGGGCAGCAAAGCTTTCAACTTCCTGAGGGGATTTGCTGGGAAAATCCAGGCGGGGGGGACAGGTGGCAGGGGGCGCCCGACCTGTGTGAGGGCAGCAATTTGTATGTCAGGCAAATAAGAACTCACGGATGGTCTGGCGTGACAATGCTCACCCAGACATGTTTAGCTGAACATGCAATGTTGGAGCATCAAGTTTCTCCCTGCATCTGTGGGTTTCCATGGAGACCCAGGAGACAACGTAACTCGGCCCATGTCACTTCAGATCAAAGAAAGGAAAAAGCTGCCCCTCTCCGGGCTGGGATCTCTGCCTCAGTTCTCAGGAGGCTGCCTGGGGTAGCAGGACAGCAGGGAGTTACAGAATCGGAGTTCAAAGGGACCTCAGCGGCTGGTGTCGTGTACGGCGGGTTAAGCCACCAATGTCAATGCCAGCGTCCCATGTCAGATGTCTGTGTAGACCCCAGCTACTCCACTTCTGATCCAAATTCCTGCTAATGTGCCTGGGAGGCAGAAGATGGCCCACGTACGTGAGTTCCTGCCGCCCAAGCAGGAGACCCAGATGGAGTCCCTGGCTCCTGCATGCAGCTGCCCCAGCCTTGGCTCTTGCAGCCATTTGGGAGTGAACTGGCAGATGGAAGCTCTCTCCTTCTCAGTCACTGTTATTCTGCCTTTCAAATAAATAAATGTTTAAAAGGGGGAGGAGGTTGCTGTGGCATGGCAGGTTAAAGCCCTGGCCTGCAGTGTGGGCATCTCATATGGGTGCTGGTTCGAGTCCCAGCTGCTCCACTTCCGATCCAGCTCCCTGCTGATGTACCTGGGAAGGCAGCAGAGGATGGGCCAAGTGCTTG
>CM027399.1:428726-468043 GCA_015711505.1 Sylvilagus bachmani
TCCACACATCTGGAGCTGAAGGGGCAGCCTGCTACTCTGCACGGAGCAGGTAGCAGCACAAGCCGACCTGCAGAGCTGTCCCTGAGCTGTAACCCCACTGTCTGTGTGTGTGTGTGTGTGTGTGTGCGGCCCAGTGTGTGCAAACCTCTGGATCTCCTTGCACTTGGAGTTGAAGAGCCAGCCTGCTAGCTTTTGCTACGCGGCACAAGGCGACGACGGGATCAAGAGGCCAATGGAGCTGCTGTGTTGCTGTCCTGCCGCTGTGTCTGACCAGCCAAGATGCCGCCTCACCGCCTTGCCTGGACCCCTTATCAGTCTGCTGCCAGACCTGACCACAAAGCTGGACCAG
The DNA here is from genome assembly GCA_015711505.1 of Sylvilagus bachmani. Lineage (NCBI taxonomy): Eukaryota > Metazoa > Chordata > Mammalia > Lagomorpha > Leporidae > Sylvilagus > Sylvilagus bachmani. The sequence continues at coordinate 429,076 of CM027399.1, forward strand.
GCCTCTCAGCAGGGGAGCTCTCCAACTTCTCGCCAGCCGTCCACCTGGGACCTTGAGCCTACTGCCCAGAGTGACAGCCTTCCCACGACTTCCTGCCTGTGACTGATCCGAGATCCGACTCTGCTGGAACATTGAACTCTGGACACTGGACACTCCCCGCAGGAGAAACACATTCGTGACAGTGATGCGAGCCTGGATACGCAGCAAACCTATGCTGTGTACTGAATCTTGTGCTATGCTTGTATTGTTCATTGTGCTAGTACTTAAGATTTTAATAGTGTTTGTTGTGACTTGTGGTATAAAAATAGTGATTGCCTGGCAGATAAGTGATATTGTTAAGATTGGGTAGATGTATTAAGTTATGTAGTTAAGTGGCTAAGGTAAGTAGTTCAGTAGTTAAATAGTTAAGTCACATTAAGCAGTAGTGTTAAGTTTAGTGATAAGTGCATTAATTAGTATAGATTGATGAGTATATTGGTACTGATAAGTGTATTGACCCCAATGAGCATGCTGAGCAGCAGTGTGATATAAAGCCCCTGGGGTGTCCCCGGTGTGTGAACAATAAAATTGGAAAGATAGTCTTGTGTCCGCGTGTTCCTTTCTTCCCCGTGACTGACAGGTCGTGTTGAGCTACGTGACAGAGGGCGCTGGAACATCTATGAGAACAGTCCACATCCCGGCCACAGAACACACCTGAGCGCCCACCAGACGACACCGAGTAGCACCATTCACTGAGCTGTCTCAGTGCCACGGAAGGTGAGGCAGAGCTCATCTTCTACGAAGCACAGCACTAAACAGCTCAGCATGAAACACAGTGACCTTGTGATGCCTACTAAAAGATCACCAAGAACCTAGAAGTCTAAAGAAATGGTAGCAGGGGCTGGTACAGTGGCATAGTTGGCTAAACCTCCACCTACTGTATCTGTTACAGTTCGAGTCGTGGCTGCTCCACTTCCGAGCCAGCTCTCTGCTATGGCCTGGGAAAGCAGTAGAAGATGGCCCAAGTCCTTGGGTCCCTGCACCAATGTGGGAGACCCAGAAGAAGCTCCTGGCTCCTGGCTTCGGATTTGCCCAGTTCTGGCACTGCGGCCATCTGGGGAGTGAACCAGCAGATGGAAGACCTCTCTCTGTCTCTCCCTCTGTCTGTAACTCTGCTTCTCAAATAAATAAATCTTTAAAAACAGACATGATACAAATTCACCTGGAGTTCCTATCATTTTCAGAAGCAAAGGCTGCAGGTGTTTGCACATCTGGATTGCCGTGCGTGGGGCAGTGTCCCTGTTCCTGCCTTGCTCTGCTCTCATTCCAGGCCCTCTGCCTCCCTCCTCTGTCCTCTCCTCTCTCCACAACCTGCCCCGAGGCATGGGTTGTCCCCATAAGCACACAACATACCACCAGCTGTTATTTTTGGACTGCTAGATTTAGCAAACAGAAATGAAGACGCCTAGGTAAATTCAGTTCCAGATAAATATCAACTAATATTTTTGTATGTGTTCATGTTGCAAGTAAAAACTTGGAAGTATCCCTTGTTTATGCCAACTCCAGTTTAACTAGTGTGCTGTATCTTATCTGGCAACCCCATGTCACTTACCCTCCAAACCTACCTTCCAGGTCCAGCCCAGGTCTCCACCCGCTTCGAACAGAGCTGTCTGGTGCCTCCGCGCCCTCTCTTGCCCTTCCATGCTGGTCCCTTTCTCCAGCTCTCCACTTGACTGCTCTCGTCCAGGGCACTGATGGGCTCCATGGTCAGCCCACAGCCTGTGGGCGAGGTAGGGGCTTTTGTCTACGGTACAGCCTAGTGTATTCCAAGTGCCCAGTGCTTCCAGAGCTATCACACAGCTGGCGCGAGGTAGGTGTTTGCTTAATGGATGCATTCATGCATCAGTAATATCGCCACACAGCCTATCGAGTCTAGGTGCTGTTCCGTGGGTTAGCAACACTGAAACTGAGAGAGTCTGCTTTCACGTCCAAGTAGCTCCTCGTGTCCAACTGAAGCACATCTGAGAATCGTGCATCTTTGTTTTATGGCACTGTCGAGTGCAGGGGTCTCCCTCATCGTGGCCATTTGGGGAGTGAACCAACAGATGGAAGACCTTTCCCCCCACCCTTCAAGTAAGTCATAAAAATTTATTTATCTATTTATTTGAGAGGCAGAGTTACAGAGAGGGAGAGACAGAGAGAGATCTTCCATCTGCTGGTTCACTCCCCAGATGGCCACAACGGCCAGGGCTGGGCCAGGCGGAAGCCAGGAGCCTGGAGCTCCATCAAGGCCCCATATGGGTCCAGGGCCACAGGACTTGTGCCTGCTACTGCTGCTTCCCCAGGGCATCGTGAACAACCGGAACCTGAACAGGCACCATACGGGATCTGGCGTCACCAGTGGCAGCTTAGCCCAGTGTGTGCGGTGCCGCTGTGCCCTCGGTGGTCCTAGAGTTTACCCAGCAGCCCAGGCCTCTTCCTGCAGAGTTTGACTGGATTCTCTTCACCCTACATGCGTGTGATAGGATTTCTACAAGCTAGAAGACGGCTCGCATTTCGTGGGAAGACACGGAATTTGCTGAGTCTGTCACCATTTTCCCATCTGACACAACACTCGTCTTTTAAAACGGTGAGGCATCTGGAAATTCAAGAACTACAGGAAACAAGTGTTCACCCCAACTCCAGGGTCCAGGGCCCCGTGACCTCCGCAGGCGCAGCCTAACGAGCCCGAGAGGGGCCGAGGCACAGCCTGGCCCTGCAGAAACAGTGGCAATGCCCTCCCTGGCTCATCTGTGCAGCTGCTGGAGGAATGGGGCTCCAGGGACAGGAAGTGCCTTCTGGGGAGCTGATGTCCATCGCCAGGAGCATGCACTGAGCCGGGCATCTTCACGGGGTCCTTCCAGAGCAGTCTGGGGGCTGCCTGGCTTTGAAGCCAAAGGCTGGACACAGTGCCACCTCCCTGACCAGGCCCGAGAGCCACCAAGTCCTCTCTTCCAGCCACTGATGCTGGGAGCCCCTGTACGGCTCCACAAAATGTGCTGGTGGGTAACCAGGAACTGCCCCCCCAGGGGCAGAACTGGGCACAGAGGCTGGAGCTCCCCAGACGCAGGTGCCACTTCCCCCCAGGGTTAGGAAGTTGCTGTTGGAGACCCCCAGGGACACCCCCAGGTCCTGTCTGCAGCGCAGCTCACAAGCATTCAAGTCCTCTTGCTCCTTCTGCCGTCCGAATGCTCTGGGCTCCAGCAGTTCCCCATGGGGCCAGTGAGAGAGCAAATCAGCCCAGCCTTTCCCGACCACCAAACAAGGCTGAGAGCAGGGGCCAGGCCACTGCCTGTGCTCTGGCGTTCCAGAGCCCGGCTGCTCTGCTGTGGCCTGGGAAGCAGCAGAAGACGGCCCTGTGCTTGGGACCCGGCACCCACGTGGGAGAGTGGGTGAACCAGTGGAGGGAAGACCTTTGCCTCCCCTCGTCAGTGCCTCTCCAACCCTCCGCCACTCTGCCTGCCAAATGTTTAAAATTTAAAATAAGTAAATAAAAGACTAAGTCAGCGTTTACTTTAAAAAAAAATAGATGAAAATTTCCTAAAATTTTGATGTCAGTATCTCTGGTGGCAGAGCGCTAGAATTGAAGTTTTTCCTTCCTGCATTTTTGCTAATCTACATTTTGACCAGGAAAAGCAGAACCAAAAGGTTAAAGGTAATGAGTTATTATGGGATGCTCTGATTTAAATTTTGTTAACTATGTTCTTTTTATTTAAGATTTATTTTTATTTATTTGAAAAGCAGTTAGAGAGAGGGGAGGAGAGAGAGACAGAGGCAGAGATAGACAGAGATCCATCTGCTGGTTCCCTCCCCAAATGGCCACAAAGGCCAGAGGTGGGCCAGGCCAAACCCAGGAGCCAGAAGCTTCTTCCAGGTCTTCCACAGGGGTTCAGGGGTCCAAGCACTTGGGCCATCTGCTGCTGCTTTCCCAGATGCATTAGCAGGGAGCTGGATGGGAAGTGGAGCAGCTGGGACTTGAACCTGTGCCCATATGGGGTGCCAGCATTGTAGGCAGCAGCTTTACCCACAATGCCACAATGCCAGCCCCTGCCATATCTTTTTTTTTTTGGACAGGCAGAGTAGACAGTGAGACAGAGAAAGGTCTTCCTTTTCCGTTGGTTCACCCCCCCAAATGCGTGCTGCACCGATCCGAAGCCAGGAGCCAGGTGCTGCCTCCTGGTCTCCCATGCGGGCTGCCACATCTTTTTAAACTGTTAACTTTACTCTTATTTTGTCTATCAGTTTGTCTCACAAGGAACAGAGAAAGAAAACCGCCTGGGACAGATAATACTGAACCCTAAAACACATGGTGCTTGGACTTCAAACACCGGCAGCTGCCACTGCTGCCTTGTCTCACTTACAGGTTTGGGAGGATTCAAATCTCGTCCACTCATCCGATTCTGCTTAAAACAGAACAAGAGCAGCCACGGTGCAGAACTTCCTTTGGAGAAAAAAATCAGTATTAGCTTGTCATGAAATGCAGCAGACCCACTGTAGGTTTTAAGCCCTTTAGAAATCTATTTATTTTCGTCCCCTTGAAAAGCAGAGCAAGAGGGAGACACTCACCCAGCAGACTCCCCACTTGCTGAGGGCAGTCAAGGGTGGACCAGGCCACACGGGAGCCAGGCACCCCACTCGGGCCCTCCACATGGATGGCAGGGACAGCACCTGAGCCGTCACCTGCCTCCTCCCAGCGCGCATCGGCAGGAAGTGGAATTGGAAGTGGAGGAGCAAGGACATGGACCAGGCTGCGGCATGGGGTCGGGGTCCCACGTGGGGTTTGACCCACTGCCCACAACGCCCACCCCATACTCCTGTCTTATTAACCCTGCACAAACATTGTGTCTGTGAGTGCCGAATTCTTAGATACTGAAAGAAATGAAAACAACTCTTGATTTAAGGTAGACTTCCCCATCACAGAATCCAACTGTAAACACGCAACACTAACGCTAAAGGTACTGAAGAGGCCACCTGTGACCCTCACCGTAACGTCACCCGGTGAGTTTCCTCTGTTTCTGTAACGCCATACTCGGGCACAAGGGCAGCAAATAATCGCCTAACCACACAAACGTGGTTTACAGACGCGCGTCTGCAGCTTTCCAAGTCTCTACACAACAGAAGGCAAACACACACCACCCCCTGACGGCAGAATGGGCAGCGGTGTGGCCAGGAGAGCACCGCGGAGGCCTGTGGGGGAAGCGAGGGCACCAGCACCCGGAACATTCCACGCGCTCGGCGGCCCAGAGCTGCCCCAGGTCTGCCCTCTGTTCTTTCTTGTTTTGTTTGCCTTGAGCTGTGTTTCCCAGGTGCCAGGTCGGAGCGGAGAGGGACCCGTGATGCCAGTTTGGGTTCCCAGCACATGCGCACCTGCTCAGCCTGGCCTCCGCGCAGGCCGCCCCTTGTCATTTCAAACCCACAGGCTGAGCACCTGCAGCCTCTGGGGTGGAAGTTCTACCAGGCCCTGTCTCCTAAAACACACAAGCAAGGTGAGGTACAGCTGTGCAGAGCATTTCTTCAGCTTCGACCAAACACTGGAACACAGGACCAGTGTGCGTACGTGTTTTTAAAAATTCCTTTTGAGGATTTTTGGTTTTGTCAGATTTGCTTAAGCGGCCAGAACACCCCGCTGCACACTGGGTTTCTTAACCTCTACCACCTGCAGCTCTGTAGGTCTCTCCCGTCAGTCTCGTCTCTACCCTTGTGCTGACCCCAGGACCTCCCCCGGCTCCTGAAGGCTGGCCGCCAACCACAGTCTCAGTGCCCATGGAGCTGCCTGTCCCGAGCCTCCTGGCGGTGGGCACTCGGGACAGGACCACAGTAGCCTCTGCAGAAGCCCCTGGGCTTCATCTGTACCAGGGAAGTCCGTTTTCACTTTTCCAATAATTTAAGATTCAGAGGAACCCTGTGAAAGTGACGTGGAGGGTCGTGGTACAGCTCCTACACAGCTTCCTGTAATACTAGAGTCAGCCATAACCAAGCCAGCAAAACCAACTCTTACCTTGTTCGCACTGTTACTAAACTGTCTGCTTGATCTGGTGTCACCAACCTGCCACCTGCGTCTTTTACACTGCTGTCACTCCAGGACCCTGCCCAGGACCCCCGAAGTGCATCAGCTGTCGTGTTCCACTGCTTGGCGTTCCCTGTGCTTCTGTAAGCTTCCAGGGGCTCCTAATCTCTCGGGGTGCAGGTTCCATAAACAATGCTAGGTTTACTGTCCCCTTTCAACACTGCGTGCAGGGGGCGGTCTCATCTTTCTAATCTTTTAATTTCAAAGCGAATCTTCTTCAAGTGAATACATCAACTTGACGAGTGGGCTGCAGTGACACAGAACAGGGAGAAGGGCGTGGCACCTCCAAAGGGGGTGGAAACCATCTGCCGCTGAACAGAATCCTCCCAACCTGACTCCCTGGAATGTTCTCATGGGGACACACATCAGAGAGCCAACAGACCACCTCCGCCAGGTTTCCACACTTCACACGTGAGAAAGTGAGCCCACAGCGAGCAAAATGAACAGAAAGTACCACTTGGACACCAATTCAGAGCATTTATTAACATTTCCATTTAAAATGCTAGGAAAGCTGTATAAATTGTAAACGTGGAAACCAAACACTTGCATAAATTATTTCAAAAACTCTACAGCACATTAGAAAACAGTGCAGCTAGTTGGAAGGTAGAAATGTAACCAACAAACAGAGGGGGTTCAGGTACTAAATCATACACGCACACTGAGATTTGAAGTGCCCGTTTGAGACCAGCAAACCATGATTGTCAAGTTCAAGGTGCAGTACTGTGCCACAAGGGGCCTGACTTGTTCTGCACATTTTCGTACCTTTAATGCTCATGATATAGGAATGAGGGAGCATGAGTTGGAAGAACATGGACCTAGACAGCGTAGGAGGAGCCGGCACCCCCAAAGTGGGGAGCTTGTCTCCTCCCTGCTGCTGAAGCCAGACCCCCGGGGCCTAGAGTGGCTGATTCCAGGGGTGGGGTCTCCACTCCCAAGTCCCCTCCCTGCTTTCCCCACCTCTACAGGAGGAACAGTACAAGCAGTTTCTGGCTTGAACTTGGCCTTGCACCGTTCCCAACTCACACTTACAGAGCCAAGTTATGAACACCTGAAATCTAGTGGGCTCCAGAAGAGACTCCACGACGCTCCAGGGAGTCCAGAAGGCGCGCGCAGGCAGGGACCGGGGGCTTGGATCAGTCCTTCTCTCCATCCTCTCTCTCAACACGAGGTCGCTCCACACCAGAAACAAGGGCTGAGCCCGACAGCCACCGCCCTGTGGGAACGCGTCTGAGCCAGAGCTCTCCTCACCTCCTCGCTGGTTCCTGCCTCCTGTTTCTCACTTCCAGAGGCAGCCTATGCTCTCTCCCTAGTCTCAATGCTGCTCTCGGCCTGTGAGATGACTGGTCAAGTGCACTGTTACACACGCAGGCGTGGGAACGACATCGCACCGCGACGAAACAGTTTTCAAGTCTTTCGCATGGGAGAAAGGAGTCCTAGTGTAAAAACACCGACAACCATTGCCAGGGACATCAAAAGAAACCTGACGTGCACACTCCTTGTTCCCTAGGTAACGAGTGCGAGTCTGTTCCACCAGCAAGTTCCAGCAGCCGCCGGTCAGAGCCCTGTCACTTGTGACAGGTGTGTGTCGAGTGGCAGATGACAGACCCGGAGCTCGAGCGTCCTGGCTCACGCACGGTGGCCACAGGCACAGAGGTGGACTCCCAGCCGCTGCCTTCACAGCCTTGCTCTGGAGCTAGGATGGCGTGGTGAGACTCGACTGGAGCTGAGTTAGTGTGAGGGCTGAGACTGGAGCCCGCCTGCCTCCGTCACTCTTAGCAGCTCCCCTCTGGCCAAGATTCCCTCCTGTGGAAGACTCTGGGAGGAGAGGGTAAGGGACCCTGGTTTAACGGTTAACTCGGGAGCAACGCCAGCAGACCAGCTTCTGGGCGGAGCGCTCCCAGAGGCCGTGCAAATGCAGTCGGCAATGACCCTGCGTGGGAACTGGAGGCTTGGCAGCCCCCAGCCTCCGAGTGCACCTTGTCGACGCTGACCCTGTGTGTGGGGAACTGGAGACTTGGCAGCCACTGGCCTCCAGGTGCACCTTGTCAACACTGACCCTGTGCAAGGGGAGGCCTCTGGGTGCACCTTGTCGACACTGACCCTGTGCAAGGGGAGGCCTCTGGGTGCACCTTGTCGACACTGACCCTGTGCAAGGGGAGGCCTCTGGGTACACCTTGTCGACACTGACCCTGTGCAAGGGGAGGCCTCTGGGTGCACCTTGTCGACACTGACCCTGTGCGTGGGAACTGGAGACTTGCCACCCCTGGCCTCTGGGTGCACCTTGTCGACGCTGACCCTGTGTGTGGGGACAGGAGACTCGGGTGCACCTTGTCGACACTGACCCTGTGTGTAAGAATGGGAGACTCGGCAGCCCCCGGCCTCCAGGTGCACCTTGTCGACACTGACCCTGTGTGTAGGAACGGGAGACAAGACAGCCCCCAGCCTCCGGGTGCACCTTCCCGTGGGCACTGTCACAGGCCTCACGCCCCAACCATCTGGCTGGCAAAAAAACCTGCTGCTTAGAAGTCCTGAGCCGCCAAAATCAAAACTCAGTCTCAAATCCTATTGGAGGAGAACATGCAGACAGCTGTGAGGAGGCTGGGTGTGCTTATCCACAAGCCGCCCTGCTCCCCGGTGGGTTCCACCCGGCCAGCGGCCGGCCGCGAAGACCTGCTCTGAGCAGCAGCCCTGGGTGTGGCGCTCTTGCCAGCTGTGCGCTTCCCGCGGCTCATTCCCACGCTCACATGTGGCAGCTCTTCCTCTGGTGCTTCACAGGCCCGGGCATTTCCTGGCTGCACCACTGCAGCTGGACCGTCCAGCACCACCTCCTCCTCTTCTAACCTCCCTGATGTTTGCAGTGCCCTGGCCATCCCCAGGCTGGGACCAGAATCCAGCTCGTCGCCAGCCACCCCTTCCACCCCACCAGCTCATGGCTTCTCCATCAGAGTAGCTTCCGGAGCTGGAGTCTCCCCAGGACTCACCAGTTCCAAATGCCCAACTGCTCTTGCGCTCTGAGAACTCTGGATGTCTACACCTGTCACCCATCCATGGCGCATCGATTCTGCGATCAGAAGGCAGGACTGCATCCGCTGACTTGGCTGGTGCCAGACACGGCAGAACACCAGCAGCAGAGAGACGCCTCGTAAGTCTGCTTTGGAGTTAGAGCAGGAGGAAGTGAACACGCCAAAATGCACAAGGCAGGGCCCTCAGCTTTGCTGGGGAGCCCCTGTGTGACCCCTCTGGGGGGGGGACTGCACATGGCCAGCCCAGGGCGTTCACCCAGACGCATTCTTCATGCTCTCTCCACACATGTCTGCACACACGGCCACGTCGGATTCTCCACGCGTGTCTGCACACACAGCCATGTCTGATTCTGCAACCAGAGACGTGGGAGGTGGGCAGAGGGAGAATGCGGCCAGGGAAGGAACCCTGCAGTGAGCTGGTGATGCGCACAGCGGCCAACAGTTGGCGCTCCCATCTCCACTGAAACGCTGGCTCAAACGTGTAGTTCGCGTCACCTCCAGGACCTTGAGAAGAGCAGAGCAGCCGTACGCTGGTTTTTCACTTCAGGTTCATCCATGAACAGAGCCCCAAAGCCGCGTGTGGCTAGCATGGGGCTGCATCCACCAAGCTGCCTCCCGCCTGCATGCTGGCGAGCCTGCCTGGCAGGTGTCTGGGGTAGCCGAGTGCAAGGCCAGGGTGCTCTGCGCTGCTCGCATTGGTCTCACACCTGCGTGGAGGCGCGCCAGCTCTAAGGATGAAAGCGCAGGTGGACCCCCTACTGTCCTCCTGCAGAGCGGATCTCAGGTGGACCCCCTATCATCCTCCTGCAGAGCGGATCGCTGTTTCCATGAACCCTGTGGAGACACACCGCTCCCACGCACTCCGCGCAGACGCTCCAGGAACTGAGCGGAGCGGGGGAGCGGCCATTCGGCCCACTGGCCGCTGCGTGGCTCCAGCATATATCAGGCGTCCTTAAGAGAACCCGCAAGTGGACCTGAAGTTCGGCAGGAGCGAGACTCAGGAGCCCAGGCAGTTTCTGAGTGATCGCCAGACTCCTCTGCTCAGGGGGAGTGTGCTCGGAAACCCAGACCGAGGAGGTAGCGAGAGGGGCTTCTCTCCCCCGGCCCGCGCGAGCCTCTGAGGACTGCCCGGCACGGGTCCCCCGCCCCTAGTTAACATTCTCGAGACGTACTCCCCTGCACCCCTGAATTTCAGAAGAGCTCACGTGGAAGCTGGCTACACCTGTACTTCCCAGAAGCCCCCATGCCCTGTCAGCGGCAAGCCTGCAGGGCACCCTGCGTTAAGGACGTGCTGAGACACGAGCCTGGAACCAGCGACTGCACCTCCGACGCCCAGTGAACCATTCCAGGGGCCTTAAAACCTGAGCCCCGAATGCTACCGGTGTGCCTCTTGTTTAATCAAAGTATTAGTCCATCTCATAAGAAGAGGCTCAGGGCGGAGATCTCTTCTCTAAGCCTGCTCTCCTGTTGCACTCGGGCACCAGGAAACACACTGGCCCTTGTCACCACATTCCGCAGCACAAGTGGGGAACTGTCTGCCCTGGGAGCAATCCTAAGCACACAATCTGCTCTCCCAGGCCTGAGGCCACAGGCAGTCTCATCTCTAAAGGAACACGCCGATAAGACCCGGAGTGAATAGGAGCAGCTCCTGCCCTGCCCCCGTCTCAGCGCCGCTCCTCCCTCGTCCCCACTGCTCGCGCGAGGCTGCACGGAACTCAGGCCCCCATGACTGGGGGTGCGCTCCTCGAGAACGGGGCGGCTCTGCATTTTTAGAAAGCATGTTTGCTGACAGGAGCTTTCTCACTCAAATGCAATCGTGAACACTTCGTCAGCCAAGCGCAAGGCTGGGGCGGGACCTCCCGTGCGAAGCGGGGGTGCAGCTAGGCACGGCACGTGCCCAATCACGAAACAGCAGATACAACGGAGAAGGCAAATCTAAACGTCAATGTGTATTTCGAATAATAACCAAATAAATATGAGCCCCTCCCCTAGTTGGGTTTTTTCCTAGAACAAAATGGAACCTTCAACGTATTCTTCCAGGGACAACGCCGAGCTGCGCGGCGCGGGTGTGAAGGTGGAGTGGCCCTGGGAGCTGCAGCACCAGACGCAGGAGGAGGAATGCAGCGATGGCTTCATTTGGAACCATCAGGCTCCGCAACCCACCATTTGGTTTCTCACCAGTAGCTTTAAAAAAAATCCCCACCAGTTGTAGGATTCTGGCTGTTAATGTTCCTATTAAAACAAGTTCCTATGGAGAGGAGGAGGGAATGGGAGCTGCTGAGGAAACGTCTTGGAACGCCCTTCTCGGGAAACCAAGCAGCAGGTGCATCCACAGCCCCACGGAAGCCTGGATCCGTGAGCCCCGCGCCACCTACCATTTCACTCTGTTGCCTTTCAAAAGGACACTAACACACTACTACTGTTAGCTCAGGTCTGCCTTGTGTTTTTGTGAAGTGCCACTGGCTTCTGGCCAAAAGCGAGTACATTTCCACCGCACCCAAGGGGGCACAGAGCCGCCGCCATGAGAAGCAGGTGTCCTGGGACGGCTGGCATCTTCCGAAATCGCAGCTCGTTCCCTTCCTCGGGCAGCTCGCGGGAGATGCTCCTTCCTCCCCGAACACCCGCTCGGCCGCCTCCTGCTCTTGCTTCCACGGGAAGCGAATACTCGGCGAGGGCGCACGCGCCCATCAGCTGTGGAAGTTCTGCACGGGGCTCTGTTTCTGGGACAGGCGGAGCAGCTCCTCGCGGATGGCTTTGATGAGGGAGGCGGAGGAGTGGCCGGGCTGCAGGTCTTCCGTGGAGCTGGTCGGGTAGGCCAGCCCCGTGCCCTGCGGCCCCCGCTGGGGGAGGTTCCCCGGAGGAGCAGAGGGCTCCCTGCCTGAAGTCCTTGGCACCTGAAACAGCGGTGAGGGATACTCCTGGCGTCCGAGCAAGTGTGTCTGAAAAACATGGCAGACGTTACTGTGCCTCCCGCACGCGAACAAGAGGGAGCGGCCACGCTCCGCGGCCCCTCTGCCGCCTCCCAACCCAGCCCCTGTGCCGCTGGGCCCGAGCTGACCACGTGCAGACAGGTCAGCTGGGGACACCCAGGAGCCCACCGAGGGCCGAGGGCTGCGGCATCGCCCAACGTGGCTGCCCTGGGGCCCGGGCGAGCTGTGCACTGGGCCAGGCAGTGCCGCCAGCTCAGGGAACCACGTTCCGTCTTAGCTGCCACCTGCCTTGTGGTCCGTGCATGTCTACAGCACAACTTGGAGTGTCTTCCTTAACAAGCTGTCTGCACTGGAGTGGACAACAACTTTGCTAATGTTTGCAACCACAGATTAATCTGTCATCCACTCAACAAGAATGATTACATTTCAGTAACTTTTCAAAAAAGTATTTTTCCAGTGAGGGGGGGTTCTCTTGTGTATATGAGTGTACTTCAAAAAGCTCATGGAAAAACAGAATAAAAAGGTAAGTTTATTTTAGGATAAAAATTTTTGAAATCCGTGCATAATTTTTTCTGAGAACACACACTTCCATGGTCCCTTGGAAAACCCCTCACACACATGCAAGTTCGAAGTCTGTGCGCTGGGTGGTGCTGTGCTGCAGCTCTCGGTCTGTGATGAAGACCTGCTCCACGGCGAGCAGCACCAGGCTGCACGGGAGAACACTTCACAAGACTGAGCCAGGCACAACGGAGGCAGAGGAAGGAAGATATCCACGGGCTCGGTGCAGACACCAGATTACAGGGGCACGAATGTCTCTTTCAGGGGCTGGCACTGTGGCAAGGCGGGTTAAACTGCCACCTGCAACACCAGCATCCCACACAGAGAGCTGGTTCGAGTCCCGGCTGCTCTGCTTCCGATCCAGCCCCCTGCTGATGCCCCTGGGAAAGCAGAAGACGGCCCAGGTGCTTGGATCCCTGCTCCCGCGTGGGAGATCCGGACGGAGTTCCAGGCTCCTGGTTCAGCCTGGACAGCACTGGATGGTGTGGCCATCTGGAGACTGACCCAGTGGATGGAATGCCCCCCACCCGTTACTCTGCCTCTCAGTTAACTGTGTTAATTAATGAATCATTTTTGAAAAGTCTTCTTCAGGAAAAACCACATTGCAGTCAGTACCCTTCCAGAGTGCAAGCGTCCAGTCGTGGCAGGGCTGCACGTGTCTGCTGGGCGTTAGAGAAAGAGGGAAGGGAGAGATGACAGGGACCCTTGGGTTTGCTTTTTAAATTTTTTTAAATGGGGGGGGGGGATTCTATCCACTGGTTCTCTCCCCAGTGGCTGCAACATCCAGAGCTGCACCGATCCAAAGCCAGGAGCTTCTTCCTGGTCTCCCAGGCAGGCGCAGGGGCCCAAGGACTTAGGCCATCTTCTACTGCTTTCCCAGGACACAGCAGAGAGCTGGATCAGAAGAGGAGCAGCTGGGACTTGAACCGGTGCCCATATTGGATACTGGCACCCATACTGGATGCCAGCACTGTAAGCAGTGATCTTACCCACTATGCCACAGCACCAGTCCCTGGGCTTGCATTTTCAAACCTCATTAATGCATCGCCCGGTGCAAAATTCTCGGGAAAAAAACAAGGAAAGCAGTTGAAGAAATTACCTGTGTCCACACTGAGAGATTAGAAGCCGCAGAAAGGATACCTGCGCCTTAAAGTGCCCGTGGTGGTGCGAATAGAAATGGCGACAAAAACACACAGGGAGAGACAGGGAAGGGCGGGAGTACTCACTGGGTCACACCAAAGTCCAGATCTCAGTCACCTACAGGTTAAAATCCACTGCTTAAAGCCTGAAGTCGGCCCCAGCAAAACTTGCACACTTCATTTCTGCAAAGCGTGACGTCAACTCCCTCCCATAGTGGGCGGGGCGAGAACTCAGCACCTGAGACAGCGGGCAGGGTCCTGGCCTGCTGGTTCCGACACCAGGCGAGACACCTGTGTCCACGTCAGAGGACCTGGGTCCCACACCTGCCTGCAACTCCGGAGCAGCTTTCTGCTAACACAGACCCCGGGAGGCAGCAGTCAGCTCCCTGCCTCCCACCTGGGAGACCTGGACAGAGCTCCCGGCCCCAGCCACCGGCATCTGGGGGGTGAACCAGCAGATGGGAGCTCTCTCTGTCCCTCTCCCTCTCCAGTAAATCGTTTTAATAATATTAACAATTGGAAACTACAAGGAAAAACATGTGAGGGGAAAACAGTGAGGGTGAAGGAGCACTCGCCTAAAGTAAGTTTCAGAAACAGATCCCAAGGCAGAGACAGCCCAGTGAGAAAGTACGTCTGAGCATTAACCAACAGCCCCAGCACAAGATACTCACGGCCTCTCTCCGTGCTGCCTCGTCCTCCCCGTACGCGGGCCAGCCTGGGCCCCCGAACTGGCTGCCTCTGCCTGGGGGGACTTCCACGGGCTGGGCTCCAATTCTGCTGGCGATTCCCACCTGCGTCAGGTGCTGGATCTGGGAGCCTGGAAGGAATGTGGTCGGAGGGGCCCGGTTAACATTTCTAGAACGAGGCGTCAGCTCTGACCACCGCCCCCGTTAAGGACGATGGATGGCACGCACGGCTCAAACAGCGCTAGCTCTGTCTCCAAGAATGACACACAGTAGCACAGAGTAGCACTCACCCAGTGCACACATGCACACACATATGTACACACATGAACACATGTACACATGCACACAAGTGCACGCACACACACTGAGCTTCTGGGTTCTGGAGCTTTGATTTCTTTTCAGTAGAAGCTGACGCCAGGGCTCTTACTTTCCTGGCTAGACACCAAAGGACTGGGGACGTAAGACGTCCCGGAGAACGTGTGCTCCTTCCTGCAGGTTACCGACCAGGACGGCCTTGCTTCTTTACAAGGAAGGTCAGGGACACTGGGAGCCATCAAGATGAAACCTGGCTCCCTCTCGCCTGAGGCTTTGAGATTCCCAAGGAGCTCAACTTGGGGTGCTCTCTCCCCAGGAGGCAGGCTGTGTGAACTGGTGGGGACTCTCTCCCCAGGAGGTAGGCTGTGTGAACTGGCAGGGGCTCTCTCCCCACGAGGCAGGCTGTGTGAACTGGCGGGGACTCTCTCCCCAGGAGGCAGGCTGTGTGAACTGGCGGGGGCTCTGTCCCTAGGAGGCAGGCTGTGTGAACTGGCGGGGGCTCTCTCCCCAGGAGGCAGGCTGTGTGAACTGGCAGGGACTCTCTCCCCAGGAGGCAGGCTGTGTGAACTGGCAGGGGCTCTGTCCCCAGGAGGCAGGCTGTGTGAACTGGCAGGGGCTCTGTCCCTAGGAGGCAGGATGTGTAAACTGGGGATGTTCTAAACCTGGAGTCCTCCGAGACCTCCGTGACGCTCAGGAAGGTCCTGCACGGGGTGAGTGGGCTCACAGGGGTTGGGAGGGGCAGCTCTCCCACCTGTGGGTCCATCCTACTCCAGCAGTCTACACAACCTCAATCCAAACAGATGATTCAAAACCGAGAACTCCACAGCTGTACAGCGGTGACTGATGGTCAGGGGGACTGGCCAGGCTCTCCGGAGCCGAGCATCCTGCCGGGGCGCCGGGCAGCGCCGCTGGCTCAGCAGACACTGGAGCTGTACCTGCCGCGCCCCCCAGGCTTGTGAGGTGCAGCCGCCTGCGGGGGAAGAGCACGCCGTCCGCATCACGCAACTCAGACACGACTTCGCACCCTGCTTTGTCCACCTAGCGGCAGACCTCCCGGACAGCAACACTCAGTCCGCTGCCCAGCAGGCTGAGCCGGGCCTGGGCCTCACGTCCCCACTTCAGCCAGGGGTACTAAAAAAACCCTGCCACCAAGGGCTGGGTCAGGGTTAAAAGAGACGAAACAGAGAGGTCGGAACGGGGAGGGGACAGGTGAACCTTAGCTTCCCTTTGCTGGTGCGTCTTGACTTCACTGCAAACAGCTGCAGACTTTATCCACTGAGCTCCTATGACTGCGTGTTCAGGGCACGCACGGCTATTTGTTGCTACTATGAATACTGCTGTAATAAAATCTGGCACGTGTGGTTACCCCCCATATTTTATATTTGGGGAGAGTCAGTCTGGACTCCCACAAGCGGAATTACCAGGTCGGGGGCTCATGAACAAGTCCTACTGCCAAACTGCTTTCCAAAAGCTTAGATTTTATGCCGCCACTGGAAATAATGATGATGATAATGATAATAATCAAGACGGCTCATATTTATTGGAAGTTTATGACCTGCCAGGCACTGTTTGGGGCACTTTATCTTCTGTGATTAGCAAACACTCACAGAGGCATGGAGCACCAGCCCCACTGCACGTGCGAAGGAGCCACATGCTAATTTCACCACGCCACATTATTATGAAAAGAACATCATGCCTGAAACGTGGCCTGTGTGGTCTCCATTTGCCTTTTAACCATTTTCAAAACTGGGCTTTTTCCTTGTTCGTGTTTATAACACACACGCACATACACACACACACAGGTTGCTTTAGTGAATTCTTTCTTCCCACCCTTTGCTGGTTTATCAATTTATACAAACTGTCCTCTGCAATAAAAACATTTCTTGGTCATAATCCACTGTACACTTTCCCCAGGGAGTATTTTTCTTTTTGTTCTTGTTCATACACACACACACACACACACACACAGACGTACATTTGATAGTTTTTTATAGTCAAAAAGGCCTCTAATCGGTCTTAACACTTCCCAGTACAAATTTTTATCCAGTTTCATCTCTTACTCTTAGAAATTATTAGAAAGTGACCTCCTCTTCAAACGTGTGAAACAGGCAATTCCTACAGCTGTCTAGTTTTCTAAGCAGTTAGTTCACTGCTGAGTGTACACGCGGTGCAGCAAGCTTCCAGTGTGCCGCAAGGAGAGGCGAGCAGGAGGGCGCAGAGCGGACCAGGACACGCTCTTTGCTTTGACTGACAGACGATGGAAAACACCAGAAGAGCCCAGAAGGCGTGGGAGCTGTGGCACAGCAACTAAGACGCGGCTCGGGTTGCCGGCATCGCGCGCTGCAGTGCCTGGTTCAGCCCCTGGTTCAGCGTTTGTCCAGCGTCTCGTTCACGCACGCCCAGTCAGGCAGCAGACAGGTCCAGTACTTGGGTCCCTGACGCCCACGTAGGAGACTGGGATAGAGTTCTGGGCTTTTGGCGTGGGCCTGGCCCAGGCCTGGCTGTTGTTAATATTTGGAGAGTACATTAGCATGTGGAAGAGCGCTCTCTCTCTCTTTCAAACAAATAAATATGAGAAAAAAAGACCACAGTGGCCTACACTGCCTGCTGGATGACATTTTAAAGGTGTACACCATTCTCCAGAAAGGTAGACAACAGCGAAATAAATGGCTTAACACGCAGCGGCTCCTTTCACTGAAGCTCCAGTCTTCAACAAGGAAGCCGAGGAAATGAACGGGGCAAATGGAAGGGTGCGCTTTTTTAATAGCGCACCATGAAATAACAGCAAACTCCAGGCACCGTCCAAAGCGGGCAGAGCTGTACAGAACTAGAAAGAACTCGGGATCTGAAGCTACCATCGTTTCGGGAGCGTGGGGTGGCGATCAGAACCCCAGTTCTACAGCGTCGGCTGTCAATGAGCTGCTTTTATGAAACGGAAGACGCTCACTTCTCATCTGGGGGACAAATCGGAATCTTGGGACACTGCTGAGGCACACCAGCCCAACGCCAGAACAGCCTCAGGCCGCCTGGCCGGGCCCTGAGTGTCCACTCCCGGGCACTGGTCCTCACTAGGGCTTGGAACGGTTTCTCAGCGTTTGCACGTACATTTCTGTTGGGCCAACCAGAGGAATCCAGGTGCACTTGCCAAGGGTCTCGGGACACATCAGTCACAAACAGCAAGCATCGACTGAACCTGGGGAGGATTCGCTCTGTGCTGAACAGAGACCCCCCCACGACAAATGTTTCTTTCTCATCTCCTCATCTTCTAGCAATCAATTCATTCCTAAACTAATCGGAGGACACGCAACTCAGAAGGCACTCACTATCACTTCCTTTCTGCTTCACCAAAGCTTGCAAGGCCCCTCCTTCTCACACCCAGGAGGCAGAGGCGGGACACGAACCCAGACGCTGCAAGGTAGGGCGCAGGCAGCCCACACGTCGGCTCGCCGCTCAACCGCAGCACCTACTCCCCTCCTCTCTAATTCCACTTTCCCATGGACTTCTGGAAGTCTCCTTGTATTGTACCTTTGTAAGTAAATCAAATTATACAACATGTTTCTTAAAGCAATGCAATAAAAATATTTTAGAATTTTTTGAAAACCATTTTCTCATTGGTGTCAAGATTTCTAGGACTATGTTCACTTAAAAACAAAGCTAGGGACTTCTTACTTCCTACTGGAGACATTCTGGTGTGGATTTTTAATTAAGCATCTACAGGTAAGAGAAGAGAAATCCTTTCAATACTGCACAAACACTTGTTTAATGCCATGCCAAGTGCTCTGGCGTGGGTCTCATCACTCAGAGTGGGAAGTGTTCTCGGGAACGAAGTGCGCTGTGAATCCCATGGGAAGGGGCTCATTCAGGAACAGACTGGCCGCAGGGGTCTCGGCCGCCTCCCTTTCCACCCCACCCCCACCCCCACCCCCCACCCTCGCTGAGACTCGGCGAAGCCTAAGACAGTGTTCAGATGCGACCCCAAAGCACCCGTCCTAGAGCTCAGAAACGCACGCTCAGCCCACACAGGTACCTGTGGTGCTGCCCACGGGCCGAGGCCGGGCTGCCGCGGGCCCATCGTCTGCGTAGATCCCTCGGGCAGCAAATGGAGCTTCAGCCGATGCCTGCGGCTGCTGGGGGTCGGAGGCCCCCCGCTCTGAAGGCTGCAGCGACGCGGGGCCACAGCTTGGCCTGAAAGCGAAGCAGCGGCAGGCGTCAGAACCGCCCTCGCCCCGGCCCCACAGGAGACTGAGACCCCTCTCAGCAGCTCTCCTGCCTCTTCCTGTCTGCCCACTAGCCTCGCTCTGACACTAGGGACAAAGCTTTGCCGACTCGGACACCTTTCTCTGTTAACAAAAAGCAGGAAGGGGTGTTCTAGCTTCCCGACAGGTGGCACGGCCGAGGCCCAGGGCCTGCTCAAGTGGCAGCTGACCAAAGCCTTGGTTCTCAGCATCGGCTCCACGTGACCAGCCCCAGGGAGCTTTCAAAACTCCCGATGGCCTCGCTGCAGCCCAGGCCAGCCCGCCCGGCTCCCGGCACGCCTCAGCCAGCACTGCCGTCCACCACGGCTGCGCAGCAGTGCGCTCAGGGGGTGGCTCTCGCTCTGACCCCTTCAGACTCCCTGAAATCACTGGGCTTCCATGCACATGGGCTTTATCTCTTAATAGTTACCACATTAGGAACTAACACTGAGCAAGTTTTTAAAAACTTAAAACACAGAAAAATAACCGTATCAATCTTACATACAGGGTAACACACACTTTTCATGAAATCAACTGCATTCTCCGACCTCTCTCCCCCCACCAGCGGAGGACTGACCCACCCTTCTGCCTTCTGACCACAGACAACTAGACGCCCACACTTCACACCAGTCAGGGCCCAGTGCTACTTCAGGAAGAAAATCTGCCCTCACAGAATAAACACGTGGGAATGGAGGAGGTTTTCACCAGCATTTCAGATAATGCTCAACTGGTATTTCAGACCTTCGCGACCCAACTCCAAAACTCAGCAAGTGGCAGCCCCTAAGCGTTGGCTGCAAACAGCACTGAGGGATTTTCAGAGATTGTCCCCTGAAACCCACTGCTCTGCTGTGCACTCTCGAACAGCTCTGATCTCACCATGGAGGATTCGGGACATTTGTCATCGGGAAAATACTACACCACGTCACACAGATCTTCTAGATTATGGGTGCATTTCACCTTACAGCATCAGAAGTCTCAATCCTGGGGCCAGGCGCTGTCCCGGCTGCTCCACTTCCAGTCAAGCTCCCTGTTAACGCAGCTGGGACAGCAGTGGAGGATGGGCCAAGAGTCCAGGCTCTGCCACCCCCATGGGAGACCCGGATGGAGCTCCTGGCTCCTGGCTCAGCCCTGGCCTTTGCAGCCATCTGAGGAATGAGCCAGTGGATAGAGGATATCTGTCTCTCTGTCTCTCTCTCTCTTTCAAATAAATAAATAAATTTGTTTTTAAAAACCCCTCGTTCACTACTCGCACTTCCAAGCTCGTGCAGGAAAGCTGGGGGACCCAGGGAGCCACCCGGGGCTTTGCCCAACTTCTCAGCCGCTCAGCCGTGTCCTCCAGAACCAGTAGACTCGAGAACAGGGACGCCGGGGCAGGGCTCCCCTCTGCCAGTTCCTGGGCCTTGGCACATGACTGCTATGCCGCCATTAGCTCCTGAGGTGGAGGTGGGGGGTGGGGGGGGCTCTGCTTCGGTTTCAACAGCTTGTTGAAACTCCCTCCCAGGAGTTTTCCCAGGAACGCTCAGCCAGGTAGCTAGTCAGTCTGTCATTTCTGGATGCAGAATTAGACTTCAACGTTCCCCATCCTTTTCTGCTTAGAGCAAGGAGCAGTCAACTGCATCTGCGCATCTTAGCTAAGAAAAATGAGTCCACAAACTTAAGGTAAAGAAAAGCAGCCCACGCGAGACAGGCAGGTCACATCCGTCTGGAAACCTTACCGTGGCAGCGGCCCTGAAGGAGGAGTCATTCCATAGTCCTCGTATCTCTGGAAGAAATTGGAAACAACATGAAGATTAATGTCCACTACTATTACAAAGTGACAACAGCAAATCACACATGTGAATGCGCAGGAGCAACTCCCAAGAGACTCTTCTCTTTAGAACAGCCTGCTGCCGGGTCACTGACCACCCACGCTGCCAGGTGTGGGGAACAAGGTAGGGAACTGGGCTTCCAGGCCTCAGAGATGACACAGCTCATGTCCAGATCTTTCCTGCCCATGTGACACAGACAGGCTCCTTCTCTGCAAACCTGGGCCTCTGATAAGAAGGCAGGTAGACTGGCCGCCTCGGGTTCCACAGTGCAGCCCCGGGTCCCACCCAGCCAGACTGGCCGCCCCGGGTTCCACAGTGCGGCCCCGGGTCCCACCCAGCCAGACTGGCCCCCTCGGGTTCCACAGTGCGGCCCCGGGTCCCACCCAGCCAGACTGGCCCCCTCGGGTTCCACAGTGCGGCCCCGGGTCCCACCCAGCCAGACTGGCCCCCTCGGGTTCCACAGTGCGGTCCCGGGTCCCACCCAGCCAGACTGGCCCCCTCGGGTTCCACAGTGGGGCCCCGGGTCCCACCCAGCCAGACTGGCCCCTCGGGTTCCACAGTGGGGCCCCGGGTCCATCACGCAGCTCCTTTGATTTGCACTCGTCTGAACGCGTCCAGGGCTCTCAGATGAGAACGCGTCACACAATGTACCAGACGCATACATCTAAGAAAGCTGCCGCACCGCTAAGAAAGCTGCCGCACCGCTCGGGAGCTCAGCACATCGGGGCCCTCACAGGATGGGACTTCGTTTCCACCCTGAGCCAGGATGCTGGAAGCAGATGACTCGGCAAAAGAGCAGCTCGGGCTCCGGCCCACACACGGCCCAGCCGGAACGCCCGCGGTCCGCGGCTCCAAGACAGCGTCAGCCGGGCTTCTGCAGCGCTCCATGGCAGAGCCTTCTTTCTAAGACCGTCAGGTACCAGTCTCGTTAGTGTTAGCGTTCCGTTAGCACTCCGTTAGTGCTAACTCAGGCCCCAAATAACACTGAAAACCCAACTGCCAATGGGGGCAGGGGCTCCTCCTCAAAGACTTTCTGATCCTGAAGAGCTCGCTCCTCCCCACCCCCCACTGCCACGATTCTCAAAATCAGACTTTGCTCTTGAACAAACCCCCGCCCTGTGACGGGGGGCCAGGCTGGCCAGATACCTGCTTCCCTGGGCCTGTTTACACAGGAACAGGGTTCTCTGCGCTGCAGGGAGCCCTGGTGAACAGTGAGCAGAGCTGCACGCCTCTCCCCTGCTGCATTACAGTGCCAGGCCGAGAGAGGGCGCCCTGGTTCCACGGCACATGCCCCAGGGAAAAGGTGGAACACGTTAGGATTTCCCTGTGTCCAGGTACTCGCTTTAGCGCGGACACATCCACATAAGAGTCTGGGGAGCAAAACTGAAAGTTTCAATCAGCTGGGGTCTGCACCTTGGCATAGCAGATTAAGCCTCCACCTGAAATGCCAGCATCCCATATGGGCGCTGGTACAAGACTGGGCTGCCCCACTTCCCATCCAGCTCCCTGCTGATGCGCCTGGGAAAGCCAAAGTCCTTGGGCCCCTGCACCCACGTGGGAGACCTGGAAGAAGCTCCAGGCTCCCAGCTTCAGCCTGGCCCAGCCCCAGCTGTTGTGGCCATTCAGCGGGTGAAACAGCAGATGGAAGATTTCTGTCTCTCCTCTCTCTGTAACTCTGCCTTTCAAATAAAAAAGAAATCTTAGCAAAAAAAGTTTCAATCAACTGTGTCAGTAAGAAATCCCATTTTAATGCATCTCTTCTTTCTTAAAATTGCACTCATTTATTTATGTATGCATTTGACAGACATCTCCTATCTGCTGGTTCACTCTCCAAACACCTACAACAGCTGGGGCTGGGCCAGGAGGAGGCCAGGAGAGCAGGACTCCATCTGGACTCTCACGAGCCACCACCTCCCCAGGGTACACATAGCAGGAAACTAGAACTGGGAGCAGAGCCAGGATCCAAATGCAGGCGCTCCCCTGGGGGACAGGGCATCCAAGCGGTGTCCACTGTCCACGTACTTTAAATGCCTGCCCCGCTTCTTCCTTACTGAGAACGAGGCTCAGGCCAGTGGAGCAAGACTGCAGGCCCGAGGGGGAGCAGCCACACAGCCAGGTCTGCTGCGCCCACTCTTGGCCCAGACACCCCCAGCTGCTACTGGGAGACTACCCCGAGAGTTTAACTGTGCTTAGGGAAGCGGGAGCACGTCAAGCGGCCTCACACCCTGATGGTGACAGAATGAGCCGGAACGGTGACGGGGAGGCTTCTGACGGTGCTGAAGGCGCCCCGAAATGCACCTGCCTGTGCTTTACTGCAGGTAAAGTCAGTGCAGCGTGATCAGGCAGCTCCTGGAGGCAGTAAGTCTACAACCAAATGCCGAACCCTGACACGGCATTAGAGTCCCACACGGACAGCCGTGATGCCGGCTGGCCCCTCTCCACGCGCCTGCTATCTGCTAGCTATCACGCTCATCAAAATACAGCGGGTAGCATGAAAAGTCCATGGTAAACTACCGAGAAACTCTGAAAATCTCACTTTCAGGAAAACCCCCTGCATTTGAATTGATGGTTAAGACTAAGGCATTAGCGTGGAAACCTTAATCCCCAAGCCTATGAACAGTGGACAAAAAATGTAAAATGCTTTTTAAATTAAAACAGCAGAAATCTATCGAAAATCACTGCTAAGAATTAAGGAGCAGAAACCAAACAACTAAAGGTGCAGAATAAATCACATCATCAACTGAGAAAAGCGGTGGAATCTGGAAAGCATCATGCTGAGTGAAACGGGCCAGTCCCAAAGGGACAAACACCACGTGTTCTCCCTGATCGGTGACAACTGAGCACCGAAAAGCAAGCCTGTAGACGTAAAACTGACCCATGAGGAGCAGTGATGTGATCAGGCCCTGTCCTGGCTGTCGAGGAGCAGCTTACCACTTCATTCTTTCCAGTATTTTCTTTTTCTACTTAAAAATCATTGGTTGAACTCTTTAATTAAAACACAATTATTCCTTGGTGTTAAAACTTAACTGAAAATTGATCCCTGTTAAAAATAAGAGTGAGAATAAGAGAGGGAGAAGACGTACAGTTTGGCACACGCTCACTCAGACCTACCCCTAATGGCAGAGCTAGAAACTTGCCATGGGGCTCCAAATCCCATTAAGTTGGCAGGTATCAATGCCCTCTTACTAGTTAAAGTGATCAGTTTAAGTTCATAATTCATCATAATGATAGGATTAAGTGTCAAAGGGATCACTTAAACAAGACCAAGTGTCTGCTAATAATAACTGATAGAATTAAAAAGGAGAGAAGGATCCAACATGGGAAGCAGAATACATAGCAGACTCATAGAATGACAAATGCCCTAAACAGCACTCTGGCCTCAGAATCAGCCCTTAAGGCATTCGGATCTGGCTAAAAAAACCATCAGAGTTTCTCAGGCATGGAAAGCCAAGACACTGTGGCAAAAAATGATATAAATCAAAGATCTCTGTGAGTGAGAACCCAGTGGAAACAACAGGCCATCAAAGAAAACAGTACCTTTCTCTGAAGCGAGGAGAGAACTTCCACTTTGACTATGGCCTTGTCTAAATAAGTCGGAGTTTGTGGACTCAAGAGGCTTCCATAGCCTTGGCAGCTTATGACAAGAGCCTCAGCTAATCACTGACATCATAAATAAGAGTGTCAATTGTTAAATCAACAACAGGAGTCACTGTGTAATTGCTCTCCATGTAGGATCTCTGTCCTTAATGTGTTGTACTATGTGAATTAATGGTAAAAGTAGTATTCAAACAGTACTTTATACTTTGTATGTCTGTGCAGGTACAATCTGTTGAAATCTTAGTATATATTAAGTTGATTTTCTGTATATAAAGATAATTAAAAATGAATCAATATGAAGAATGGGACAGGAGAGGGAGTAGGAGATGGGATGGTTTGCAGGTGGGAGGGAGGTTATGGAGGGAAAAACCACTATAATCCAAAAGTTGTACTTATGAAAATTATATTTAATAAGTTTTCTTAAAAAAGAAATGTTAACAATGTAGAAAATAAGAAAGGACAACTTACTATAAAAATAAAAATATATAAAGCCATAAAAAAAAAGAAATATCAGCATCCCATACGGACATCAGTTCAAGTCCTGACAGCACCACCTCTGATCCAGCTCCCTGCTAATACACCTAGGATGATAACAGAAGATGGCCCAAGTGCTTGGGCTCCTGCACCCACCTGGGAGACCCAGATGGAGTTCCAGGCTCCTGAATTAGGCCTGGCCCAGATCTGGTCACTGCAGCCATCTGGGGAGTGAACCAGTGGATGGACGGTAACTCTCTCCCTCCCTCCTTCTAGCCCTCCCTTTCTTTCTCTTTAACCCTGCCTTTCAAATAAATAAATAAATCTTTAAAAAGAAAAAAGTCAGGGGCTGGCACTGTGACACAGCTGGTTAATCTATTGCCTATAGCACTGGCATCCCATATGGGCATTGGTTCAAGTTCTGACTGCTCCACCTCTGATCCAGCTCCCTGCTAATGGATTAGGAAAGCAGGGGAAGATGGCCCAAATGCTTGGGCCCCTACACCCATGTGGGAGACCTGGAAGAAGCTCCTGGCTCCTGGTTCAGCCTGGCCCAGCCCTGGCTGTTGCAGCCATTTGGGGAATTAACCAGCAGATGCAAGATAGATCTCTTTCTTACTCTTTCTCGCTCTGTAACTCTTTCAAATAAGTAAATCTTCTTTGAAAAAAAGAGTTCATGGAGGACTGGCGTGTTTGGCGCAGTGTTTGAGATGCTACATGGGAGCCCTGCATCCCGTGTTGGATGCCTACCTTCAAGTCTCTGCTCTGCTTCTACTCCAGTTTCCTAATGCTCACTCCGGCAGGCAGAAGAGGATGGCTCAAGAATTTGGGATGCTGTCACCCACTGGCTCCTGGTTGCAGCCTGGTCCAGCCCAGCTGTTGCAGGCATTTGGGGAGTGCATCAGTGGATGCGAGACCTCTCCCTGAACGTCTGTCTCTCTCCCTCTCCCTCCCTCCCTCTGCCTTTCAAACAGACAAAAAGATTGTTTTTTAAAAGTTCATGGAAAACATGCTAAGGAAAAACTGTATACCCTTCAAATTTTTTTGCACCAAATAAACGCATAATTCCATTTTTGTACACACTCTTAAAAATATCCTCAAACAGTCCACATTGTCTGTATCCATTATCCACTGGTGGACACTTGGGCTGTTTCCAAATCATCGTTGTGAACAGTGCTGCAGCGAACATGGAGTGCAGTTAACTTCAAAGGGGAGATTTCATCTCACTGAGTATGTGATGAAAAGAGGCATTTCTGGGTCACCAGGCAGCTAGATTTTTAACTTCTTTGGGAAAAGCCACAGCTTTCTAAGGGCTGCACCGAGCAACAGCCCCACAAGCCACGCACTAGGGCTGCCTTTTCGCGACCATCTCCCTAACATCTGTTATCTCCTTGTCAACAGGAGGCACTCCAGCCAGTTAAGGCGGAATCCCACGGGGGTCTGAATTTGCTGTCCCTCTGAGTGGTGACGGTGAGCCCTTTCCATAAATCCACTGGCCTCTTTTGTCTCTTCTGGAGAACTGTCTGTTCAAGTGCATCACCCATGTTGTAGATCAGGTTCTTTGTTTTTCTACTATTGAGGTGTTGGAGTTCTTTAAAAGGTTTGGATATTAACCTCTCCAGGGCTCTCTGCAAGGGTACCTGGCGTGACTGTGACTGGCAGTAGCCACAGGTGCCGTGGCCGCACGGTGATGCTCCAGGGCCGGAAACACACTACGGCGGCTCTAGTCTCTACCTCAAGGTATTCAGCAGGCCACTAGAGACACATGCCTGAGTCCCAGGACAAGCGTGGTCACACCGTCCTCGCTGGTGGAGCTGCTGGGACATACACAGACGGAAACAGAATGGAGCCGTCCCCTGCTGGTGGTCACCCCAAGGAATGGAGGCGCCGGGAACCATCCCAGCTGCTGTAATAAGGAATACTTTCAACACCAACTCTAGGGGCTGGGCCTGTGGCGCAGTGGGTTAATCCTCTCCTGCGACACCAGCATCCCTTGTGAACACCGGTTCTAGTCCTGGCTGCTGCTCTTCCAGTCCAGCTTCCTGCTGATGGCCTGAGAAAGCAGAAGATGGCCCAAGTGCTTGGGCCCCTGCACCCGCATGGGAGAACCAGAGAAAGCGCCTCATTCCTGGCTCAGATAAGCCCAGCTCCCGCCATTGTGGTCATTAGGGGAGTGAGCCAGTAGATGCAAGACCTCTCTCTCTCTGTCTCTCCCTTTCTCTGTCTGTAATTCTACCTCTCAAATAAATAAATAAAATCTTAAAAAAAAAAAAACCCTCAGAACTGATTTGGGGACTGTGCCAGTGGACAGAAGATCTCGATCTCTCTCTCTTTCAAATAAATAAGTAAAATCTTTAAAAGTGTTACAGAGAGGGAGAGACAGAGACAGAGATCTTCCATCCACTGATTCATTCCCCAAATGGCTGCAACAGCCAGAACTGAGCCGATCTGAAGCCAGGAGCCAGGAGCTTCTTCCAGGTCTCCCACACAGGTGCAGAGGCCCAAGCACCTGAGCCATCCTCCACTGCTTTCCCAGACCATAGCAGAGAGCTGGATCAGAAGTGGAGCAGCTGGGACTCGAACTGGCGCCCAAATGGGACGCTGGCACCACAGGCAGAGGATTAACCCACTGCACCACAGCACCAGCCACTATGAGTTGGCTTTGAAAGCATTCGGTATTGCAGCAGCTGGGATGGTTCCCAACTACTCCATTCCTTCAAGTGACCGCGAGCAGGGGACAGGCTCCATTCTGTGGTTTTACCTATGCTATGCCACAGCGCTGGCCCCTGCATTATTGTTTTTTTTTTTAAGATTTATTTCATTTATTTGAAAGACAGAGTTACAGAGAGAGGTAGAGCCAGAGAGAGGGGGGGGGGGGTCTTCCATCTGCTGGTTCACTCCCCAAACGACTGCGACAGCCAGAGCTAAGCTGATCTGAAGTCATGAGCCAGGAGCTTCTTCTGGGTCTCCCATGACAGTGCAGGGGCCCAAGGACTTGGGCCATCTTCTACTGCCTTCCCAGGCCACAGCAGAGAGCTGGATCAGAAGAGGAGCAGCCAGGACTAGAACCGGCACCCACATGGGATGCCGGCACTTCGGGCAGTGGCTCTAACTCACTGTGCCACAGCACTTGCCCCCTGCATTATATCTTTATTTTTTTCTGCTTCTCCCTTTCTCTGGGAACTCCAATTACAAATATAATCAGTCCACTTGAAGTTGTTCCACAGTTCACAAAATTTCCTTTTAGTCATGCTGTAGTTTTTATTACTAGGTATTCCAGGCCATTAATCTCATCTAGTGTACTTTTCATTTCAGATATTGTAGTTCTCATCAATGTCTAAAATTAGCATTTTGAATCTTTCCTCTAGCTTCCTGAGCATATGGAATTTTGTTACAATTTTTTGTATTATCCTTGTGTATATTTCTATCATTTCTTTGTCATTTTTGCTTCTTTGTTTATCCAAATTTTTTTTCTTTAAGATTTATTTTATTTATTTGAAAGGCAGAGTGACAGAGAGATGGATGGAAGAGACAGAGATAATGATCAGAATGGCTTGGGCTGGGTTAGGCCAAATCCAGGAGGCTGGAATTTCACACAGGTCTCTCACGCAGGTGCAGGGACCCCAGCACTTGAGCCACCTTGCATTGCTTCACAGGTGCATTAGCAGTGAGCTGGACCAGAGGCGGAGCCGCTGAGACTAGAACCAGCACTCCAGCACAGGAAGCCGCAACACCAGCCCCATCGATAGCTCTGATTTGATGTCAGACATTATTCATTTTACCTTACTGCATGGATTGTGTGTGTGTGTGCGTTCCCATAAATATTCTTTTTTTTAAGATTTATTTATTTATTTGAAAGGCAGAGTTACAGAGAGGCAGAGAGAGAGAGAGAGAGAGAGAAAGAGAGAGAGAGAGAGAGAGAGGTCTTCCATCTGCTGGTTCACTTCCCAAATGGCTGCAATGGCCAGAGCTGTGCCGAGCCAAAGCCAGAAGCCAGGAGCTTCTTCTGCATCTCCCACATGAGTGCAGGGGCTCAAGTACTTGGGCCATCTTCTACTCTTTCCCAGGCCAAAGCAGAGAGCTGGATTGCAAGTGGAGCAGCCAGGACTTGAACTGGCGCCCATTTGGGATGCTGGCACTACAGGCAGCGGCTTTACTACTATGCCACAGCGCCAACCCCTCTATAAATATTCTTAAGCTTTGTCTGGGCTCTGGTTTATGCTTTCATGCTTTGTTATACCAAAGCAGCTTTAAGGTACTGCTAACGCTGCCCCACTTCTGAGCCCATGCGACCTCTGCCCCGACTGCATCAGTCTGCACAGTCTGCCATCACTGAGCACCCTGGGTGGGCAGCCTGAACCTCAGAAGCCATGTTCCCCCAGTCCTGCAGGCAGAAGGACTTAGTTTCCGGTGAGGGCTGCAGAAGGCTGCTTGCGGCTGTGTCAGGACCACGGGGGTGCTCCGCTTTCCACAGGAGCCCCGTTCCGCCAGCTCCTCTTGGCCTCCTGAACCTCACCCACCCCCAGAGGCTCTGGCTCTGACACAGCAGCACGGGGCTATGGCTACAACGCCGAGGGCTTCGGGAGACACAGTCAGATCCACTTTAGAAGCTCATTCCCAGGCCTGGGCGAGCTCCGAGCATCATTCTCCTTCTGAGCAGTTCTCTCCCCAGTCCTTTAAACGGATCAGTTCCCAGAAGATTCTAGAATTCCACCTCGGTGCCTGGGAGACTCTCCAGCGCTGTCCATGGTGAGCCCCAGCTGCTTTTCCTTCCCGGACGGCACCTCTGTGTCCTTGGCTCGGGTGGATGGTGCAGACCACGATGCACTGCACTGGCTGTCTCCATGGCCCACAGAGCCAGTGGCCTGTGTGGCCAACCACTCTGCCACCCACACCTAGCAGAGTCCCTGGGACACAGCAGGGGCTGCGTAACTACATCTGAGTAGGTGACAAATGAGAGGCTTCAGAGGGACAGCAGCCACGCCCATGGTCATTTCCACTGAGCTGTGATCTGTAGGACTCATTTCCTGCAAGAGCGCAAACCTCCAGCTACGACCCTGAGGGGTGCAGCACTGGCTACTGGAGCTGTCTGTTACCATAACAACCACAACTTCCAACCCTGCAGGGGCACAGCACTGGGTACTGGAACTGTCTGTTACCATAACAACCACAACCTCCAACCTCCACCTCCAACCCTGCAGGGGCACAGCACTGGGTCCTGGAGCTGTCAGTTAATACAACCACCACAACCTCCACCTACAACCCTGAGGGGTGCAGCACTGGGTGCTGGAGCTGTCAGTTAATACAACCACTACAACCTCCAATCTCCACCTACAACCCTGCAGGGCTGTAGCACTGGGTACTGGAGCTGTCTGTTAACATAACCACCACAAGGATTCGGCTGGACGGCATTTCCCGCCACACGGTACAGGTACCCACCCTGTCACACGGTACAGGTACCCACCCTGCCACATGGTACAGGTCCCACCCTGCCACACGGTACAGATCCCACCCTGCCACACGGTACAGGTACCCACCCTGCCATACAGTACAGGTCCCACCCTGCCACACGGTACAGGTACCCACCCTGTGGGTGCTGTGCCTCACATGCTTGAAGGAAGCCATCTATTACCAAACACAAACTTTGAAAATTCAAACCAATTTCAGGTACAGTAATTCTCTTCACGGACAGGCGTCTGGCCCGGTGGTTATGACAGTCAGAATGTGCCCTCTCACGTCGGCATGCCTGATTCAAGGCCCAGCTTCAGCTCCTGACTCCAGCTTCCTGCCAGCACACACCCTGGGAGCCAGAAGTGCTGGCCTAGGGAGCTGGGTCTCCACCACCCACATGGGAGACTGGGTTGAATCCCTGGCTCCCAGTTCTGGTCCCCTGGATACTGCACGTATTTGGGGAATGAGCTAGCAGACGGAATGCTCTCTCTTTCTATCTCTGCCTCACTAATAACTTAGAAAACAATAATAAATCAGAGGAAAATAAACACACGCAGGGGCCAGCTTTTGGTGGAGTCGGTTAAGCCACTGCCTGTGATGCCAGCATTCCATATGAGGGCGAGTTCGAGTCCCGCCTGCTCTCCTTCCGGTCCAGTTCCCTACTAATGCACCTGGGAACAGCGGAAGATGGCCCACATGCTTGGACTCTGCTACCCATGCAGGAGACCCCGGGGGAATGCCAGAGTCCTGGCTTCAGCTCAGCCCACCCGGCTGCTGCAGCCCTCTGGGGAGGGAACCAGCGATGAAGACCCTCCCTGTCTTTTCCTCTCCTTGTAACTGCCTCAGTCAGAGGAGCCCAGTCTGAGCACTGCATGACTGATGCATCCCCACTGTGACTTCAGAGCTCCCCCAGGGCCAGTCCTTCCGTCCAGTGACGTCCTGGGCCGTCCGCAGGATACTGCGTGGGCCGCTGCTACAGGCGAGTCTACCTCTCCTTATCTCGAGCAGCACCACTGGAAAGGTGTGACCGAACACGAAAAGCACCAGTGACAACAGAGGCGGAGGACAGGCTGAAACGTCAGCTCCCACGAAGGCAGGGAGCCTGTGGCTGCCTGCACACCCAGGACCTCAGGGCCCCTCTGGTCCCAGGGGATGGGACAGGAAGTTCAACACCGGGAGCACAGAGGCGCAGAGGAGGATGCTCCCAACAGAGAGCTTGGCAGAAGACAACAGAAGCTTTCATTCATAACAAAACCCCAGCATCTCACCAAGGGGAGAATTCTGGTACTCACGCTGCAGGGCGTGCTGGCTGTCTGGGCTGGGCTGCAAAAGGAGCCCCACTGGGTGGTCCGCCTCTGTTCCCGGGACGGGGTGCTGTTCACAGGCAGGCCGGCGGGGCCCCCAGGGCCTGCACCTGCGGCGCTGACCGGCTGGCTGCTGGGGGCCACGAGAGCAAAGGCGTCGTCCAGCAGGGAGTGCATGGTCTGGCGTGCCTCCTCGATGGACGGCTGCGGGGGTACGTACTGGGAGGCCGGGAAGGACAGGCCCGGGTACCTGCCCAGCTCCGCTGAGGATGGGGTCTGCACGTCAGCCGGGAGGTCGGGGTCAGACTGCAGGAGGAAAGGCAAGGAGAGACGACTCACACGCGCTTCAGGGGCCACCCGGAAACAATGCAGTTTCACCATTCTCCTGGTGCTAGGGAAAATTTCAGCCTAACCTAAAATGCAACATTACGTTTCAGGGCAGATAAAGGCTTTAATTGGGATGAAAGAGGAAACAATGGATTCGGTCATCATCTTGTAGCAAAACTCCGTTGTTACTGAAAGTCCCCCAGCAGCCAAACCACACACTTCAGTGAGCTTAACTAAAACCCGGTACCGTCCCGGGAGACCACCAGTGAGGCACACTGCTGTTTTTAAAAGATTTACTTCTTTATTTGAAAGGCCGAGAAATGGGGTGGGGGGAATCTTCCATTGGTTGGTCCATTCCCTGAGATGACTGCAATGGCCAGGGCTGGGCCAGGCTGAAGCCAGGAGCTTTAGCTGGGTCTCCCATGTGAGTGGCAGAGACCCAAGCACTTGGGCCATCTTTTACTGCTTTCCCAGGCACATCAGCAGGAAACCAGATCAGAAGTGGAGCTGCTGGGACTTGAACCAGTGCCCAGCTGGGATGTTGGCACTGCAGGCAGTGGCTTAACCTTCTAGGCCACAGCGCCAGCCCCATTATTGACTATTAGCAGTAGGAAGAAAACAGTCTTCCGCACCCCCCAGAAGAAAGTTGCCACCATTTAAAACTGGTGTGTGTATGTGTGTAACAACTTTCTACAACAGCAAATGGTGAGTAAATTTACTTATTCAGGAACCATATGTCTTCCAAATAGAACGTTATAACGTGAGCCATTAAGAAAGACTTAAATTGTGTCCTAGGGGCCCAGCATTGTGGGGCAGCAGGTAAAGCCACTGTCTGTGACATGACCATCCTATATGGGCAGCATCATCTCGCAGTTGTCTGATCCAGTTCCCTGCTAATGGCCTGGGAAAAGCAGCAGCAGATGGCCCAAGTGCTTGGGCCCCTGCACCCACGTGGAGACCAGGACGGAGCTCCTGCCGTCCATGCGTGGCCTTGCTAACTCCCTGGGACCGTGCCAGCCCCCGGAGCACTTAGAGATCAGGGAGCTAGGAATACAGTGAGCTCGCAAGGAAAAGCCTGGTTCTTGCCAACGATCCTTCAATTCTCCGCAGGCACCAAGTCCAAGGCCTCTCTGGCACCTTTACGAAACTTGGTATCTTTCGGTATCTTTCATGTTACTTGGTATCTTTCAGTATCTTTCATGTTACTTAGTATCTTTCAGGGTTAGTTATGTGTGTCTCAGAGTACAAAGAAATGGCTGGCCGCGCATTCCACCTGAAGTGGTCGTTGCCACCAGAGTCCCTGGTCCAAGCACCTGCTCTCTGCTCCCTCCTGCCCTAAAGGGATGGTCTGTGAGCATCGCCGGGAGGAGGAGGGGCTGTCTCTCCTGGCTCCTCTGCGAAGCTGGTGGCCCTTTCTTCCCTGCTTGGTGGGATCTGTGTGTGGTCTCCACGCTGCCAATATCTGCCTTTAACACTCCCAGCAACTCTCGCAGCCCCTTTCAGTTTGGGAGGAAAAAAAAACCTATTTCTGTATTATTTCTTCTTCCATTAAGCTTTTTCCTATCAAAATAAAGTACACATACGAGGGGTTCATGGAAAATGAGATTAAGCTTATTCTGGTGCAAAGATTGCTAAAGCCCATAGATGCTGGTTCGAGTCCTGGCTGCTCCACTTCCAGGAAAGCAGTGGAAAATGGCCCAAGCCATTTCTTTCTCTCTCTCTCTCTCTCTCTCTCTCTCTCTCTCTCTCTCTCTCTAAATCTGCATGGAAAAGAAGGGCTGCCCGGACCTAGAAGCTGTCTGAGCTAAAATGAACCCTGCTTCAGTGCCTTCTCCCCAAGCGAACTTTTGGAAGCACTGCGTCTTCTTAAGGTCCTGGAGGCAGCAGGGGGCATCACCCTAACACCCCACCACCACCTAGAAGGCCCACCGACCCTCGGCCCAGGGCTGGCATCTGCAGTGTCTTGGGACGCACCCCAGGGGCTCGCCCAAAGCAAGGGGAAAAAAAGGCAGATGTTCCCAGGGTTTTGGCCAGTAGCTGACTGGCTGCTGTCAATCAAGTCTCTCCGCGGAAGGCGCCAAGGCCAGGGAGCACAGACCCCAGCTCCGCTACCCTCGCCCCCGCCCAGCGTGACGCACCGGGCACCCAATGTAGGCAGAGTTGTGCACGCCCGGAGGCCTCTTGTAGGTGCCGTCGCTGTCGGTGGTGATGAGCCGGTCCTTCTCCGCGTCCGCGGGGCAGCCATTGACCTGGTGCTTCCGGCGGGGCTTAGGGGAACGCTTAATTCGTGAGCTGCCGGGAGAAAGAGCGACCCACTGGGGAGGGGGAAACACAACTCGGCGCCCCTGGGGACCAGAGGGCAGCCCAGGCGGTCTGTGGCCACCACAGGACTGGAGTGAGGGGACGTCCGAAGAGGCCGAGAGCCCCTAGCCCACTGTCGGCCCCAGGCGCCCGACTCTGCTGCTGCAGAGTGGGCGGCTCTGGGGGGGGGGGGCGGTGGAGCAGGCAGGCAGGCAGGCTGTACCTGCTAGGCGCTGGCTCCCGTGGCTGGCACAGTCGCCATAGAGGGGCAGAGAAAAGCCTGCAGGCGCACAGCAGGGAAGGCTGGGAAGGAAACCGTGGCCCGAAGGCCCCCACGCGCCCCGGCCCGGCGCGGCGCCTACCTCTTCCGGGGCTCTATGAACACGGAGGGCACGCTGGCCGTGGGGTCCAGGATCTTGTCGATCTGCATCTGCGCCCTGCGGTACACGCGGTGCCGCTCCCTGGTGTCACCGGAAGACAGCTCGTCCACCACCGGGAACTCGTAGTGGCCGCGCCGCTTGGCGCGCAGGCGGATCTTGTTGCGGTGGTGCTCGATCTCCGACTTGTGGCGCAGGGCCGTCTGGATCTGCGGGCAGGGGCGGCCGCACGGCTCAGAGCCCGGGTTGGGGAGCCCTGCCCGCGCGGCGCACTGACCCCAGTGCTTAGGAGCCTGGGGAGACATCACTCAGCCCTGGGAGATAGGCCAGGGGCACTTTGAAGACGCTGTGTCCCCTAAGGGGGCAGGTACACCCCGAGACAGACTTTCCATGTCCAGTAACAACACTACTTCCAAGAGCTTCAGCGCAAGGTGCAGCTGCTGGGACGACATCGGCATTCCACAGCCCACTGCCCACTGCCTGGGACCCCGCCCCACCATCCCCAACGCATCAAAACGGGAACTGGTCCCGCCCCGGGCCTGAACTAGGTCTTGGCAGGGAGCGGGAGCGGCAGCAGGCCGCACCGACCTTCCAGGGGTCACAGATCTGTGTGCCCTTCATGTGTGTGTGTCTGGCAGTGGCCCTGAGCAGCTCCTGATCTTAAAAAACGAGGACAGGTTGAACATCCCCAGGCCGAAGAGCCGAAATCCAGAGCTTCTCAAGCACCCACAATGCACCACAGGTGGAAAATTCTATCCCATGAAGCACAAAACTGTTAGAATTACAGTGCAAAATTATCTCCAGCCTACGTGCATATCTATGGTGGACATACAAGCCTGCGTGACTCTCATGTTTACAGACGTGGGTCCTCATTGATGTACTAGCAAATACTCCAAAATCTGGGGGAAAATAACCCGAAATCTGAGAGACTTCTAACTGACCCTGAGAATTTCAGATAAAGAATACTCACAGTGCCCCATATTTTGAAAGCAGAACACCTGTCACCAGTTCACAGCTGAACACAACTGTTGGAAACCATGTTTCACTCACTGTTCAGCACTGACCCAGCCAGAATGAGTTCTGCACCGACATACTGCTCCCCGAGAACAATCACCTCCTTGTTGATCTTGTTGCTCTCTGCCACGCGGTCGGCGAGCGCTGGCTGCGGTGCAGGGGGCGCCGGGATGGGCTGCATGGCGATCAGCTGGATTTTGCTGGGGACCCTCCGGCCGGCTTCCGAGCAGCGGGAGATCCTGTCCACGTGCTCGAAGATGGAGGCCGAGGAACGCTGCTCGTTCCCTGAGCTGGGCAGAGGGGGCCCTGGAACAGCAGGAAGGGCAAACAGTGAAGTCATCCCACAGCCTCTCCAACAGCAAACGGCCAGCACGACGGGTTGTTCCTGAAAGAATCCCAGACAGGCCCCAGACGGAAGATGCACCCGGCCGGCCGGATCCTCTCCTTCAGCTTCCTTAAACCTGAGCCACAGGGGCCCTGAGGAAGGGTGTGCCGGGGAAAACTGCCCTGCTTTATCTAAAGGTGGCCCATACCTTCCGTCAGAAAAGGTAGAAGACAGGCCCACCTGGAGCTGCACAGCTGACCAATTTACAGAACTTTCCCACAAAGGCACCTGGAGTGGGTTTGATCCACGGCCGTCATCCAGAGGGAGCTCCCCGTGTGCCCCAGACCTGGTTGCCAAGGCAATGCTACACGCAGGGCTCCCTCAGCAGCCTAGGGGGTGCTTGGGTTCTACCCTGTGGAGACCAAAATCCTTGGATGCCCAAGCCCCCCACATGAAATGACGTGGTATCAGACGTCAGCCTGTGATGTGGTATTAGACGTCAGCCTGTGACGTGGTATTAGATGTTAGCACTATGATGGAGAAAGAAAAAAGCTGAAGCATGAAAAAGCTGCTGTCTGTAGGAAATTAGCTCCCACTTTTTTAAGAAATTGTTTATTTGAAAAGCAGAGATACAGAGCCAGAAGGAGAGAGAGAAAGAGAAAGAGAGAGAGAGAGAGAGGTCTTCCATCCACTGGTTCACTTCCCAAATGGTTGCAGTGGCCAGAGCTGGGCCAATCCAAAGCCAGGAGCCAGGAGCTTCTTCCGGGTCTCCCACATGGGTGCAGGGGCCCAAGCACTTGGGGTATCCTCCACTACTTTCCCAGGCCACAGCAGGGACCCAGCTCCCACTTTTTTTTAATTTTTTTTTTTTTGACAGGCAGAGTGGACAGTGAGAGAGAGAGACAGAGAGAAAGGTCTTCCTTTGCCATTGGTTCACCCTCCAATGGCTGCCGCGGTTGGCGCGCTGCGGCCGGCGCACCGCGCTCATCCGATGGCAGGAGCCAGGTGCTAGGTGCTTTTCCTGGTCTCCCTTGGGGTGCAGGGCCCAAGCACCTGGGCCATCCTCCACTGCACTCCTGGGCCACAGCAGAGGGCTGGCCTGGAAGAGGGGCAACCGGGACAGAATCCGGCGCCCCGACCGGGACTAGAACCCAGTGTGCCGGCGCCGCAAGGCGGAGGATTAGCCTGTTGAGCCACGGCGCCGGCCCAGCTCCCACTTTTAAGAGGAAAGGTAAAATGGTTAAAAGGGCAAATTTTATGTTATGTATATTTCACCAATAATGGTGTTTAAAAAGTAGACTTTTGAAAATGAAATAATTTGAGTATCTAGGGAAAAGACAGCACAGAAACACTCAAAGTGTTAATGAGATTACATGTTGGTATGGTGGATGATATTCTCCAATTTCTTGTATTTTTTTAAATTTATTTGAAAGGCAGAACACAGAGGGAGAAAGAGATCTTCCATCCACTGGTTCACTCTCCAAATGGCCACAACGGGTAGGGTTGGGCTGGGCTGAAGCCAGAAGCCAGGAGCTCCGTCTGGGTCTCCCACATGGGCACAAGGGCCCAAGCACTCGGGCCGTCCTCTGCTCTTTCCCAGGTGCATCAGCAGGGACCTGGATCAGAAGCGGAGCAGCCAGGACTTGAATCAGGGCTCATAGGTGATGCTGGTGGTAAAAGCAGTGGCTTAGCCCACTGTGCCACAATGCTAGTTCCTCTTTTATTTTCTAATGTGAGGATTTCTTCTAGTGAGTATGACTTATGGTAGAAGTAATTCTGAAAGAGAGAAGGGAGAGAGCAGCTGATGGTGCTAACGTCAACAGAACCCTGCCTGCCATAGACATTCACATCTCTTCTGGGGGCTGCCTGTCAGTGACTGCCCAGCAGGCCAGGAGGACTGGATGCATGCAGAACTGGTTCAAGACAACAGCCCATGCAGGAACAGAAAACACAGAAGCTGCTCTTCAGCCTACAGAGGCCAAGAGTTGGCCCTGACACTCACAGCGTGGGGCAGCCTTGGTGGTCAGCCCTGCACTGTGCCTGACGCTCCCAGCGTGGGGCAGCCTTGGTGGTCAGCCCTGCACTGCGCCTGACGCTCCCAGCGTGGGGCAGCCACGGTGATCGGCCCTGCACTGCGCCTGACGCTCCCAGCGTGGGGCAGCCACCGTGATCTCGGCCCTGCACTGCGCCTGACGCTCCCAGCGTGGGGCAGCCACCGTGATCGGCCCTGCACTGCGCCTGACGCTCCCAGCGTGGGGCAGCCACGGTGATCGGCCCTGCACTGCGCCTGACGCTCCCAGTGTGGGGCAGCCATGGTGATCGGCCCTGCACTGCGCCTGACGCATCACAGAAGTGTGAAGCCATCTTCCAGTCACCTCAGCCGAGCTCATAACCACCACCGTGATGAGATCACTGGGACCCGCCTTCATGAAAAGATGAGCCTTCTGCTGGACAATCCCAACTGTTTGATAAATGAGGACGCGCAAACCTCGATGTCCCAGGTAATCAAACCGGCTTAAAGTATTTTGTCTGCAAACTCTCGGGCCTGTGAAAGGCAAATGTCAGCTTGGTCTCCCAGTGAATCTGGAATTCGTGAACTCCTCACGGCTTACAAGTCACACACTGCACACACGGAACCTAAGAA
Organism: Sylvilagus bachmani; assembly: GCA_015711505.1. Lineage (NCBI taxonomy): Eukaryota > Metazoa > Chordata > Mammalia > Lagomorpha > Leporidae > Sylvilagus > Sylvilagus bachmani. The sequence goes on from CM027399.1 coordinate 467,669, forward strand.
CACAAAGCGAGCACCAGCACTTACAGCCCTTGCCTGCCTGTGTATTCCTGATGATACCAGGAGAGAGAAGAAGCCTAGGCACGCACAGACGCAGCAACGGCCGCGCCCTAACACCCGGAGCCCAGGCACAGTGAGCCATCTCCTCTCGCCTCTCCCTGCACAGCTGCAGGGAGCACGAGTGGTGATGACGTGACCGACCTCAGACTGCAGCAACTGTGCGAGGGTCCCTGAGGCGTTCACAGGCGGCTGCAAGGGTACACATCCCGGTCCAGGCAGACAGCCAGGAGCCCGAGCCCACTACGACAGAATGGTCTCTGTTCAGCGTCCACGCGCCAGGGGTCCTGAGCTTGCCAGACGGTGTGGGAGAGGGGAGCC
>CM027399.1:468543-484345 GCA_015711505.1 Sylvilagus bachmani
CTCACCGTCCTGGAGCCACAGCACCTGGCACCACCAGCCCAGCATCACTCAGGCTTCCCAGGAGGACGGGGCAGCCACCCGTCTCCTCAGCACCAGGAACAAGGTCCTGGCTGTCACATTCCCCAGGGACACCGACACTGAACTCTCTATGGACCAAAGGTGCACACCCAGGTAAACCCTTATTCATCTCAAAGCCATGCTTCTGTCCCTAAGAACTGCAGCAGGCTAGACCAATGTGTCACTTACAGACACAGCTGGCACTGACTAAGAAAAAAGAAATCACTCAGAGCCCACTCCCCTGGGCTCACCCAGAGCCAGAGCCAAAGCAGCAAGCCAAGTGACGCCCTGCACACCAGCTAAACCTGCGTCCTTTCCAACAAAGCCGACTCCATGGGAAGAAGGGCGAGGGCAGGTGGGCAGACGTCAACATGGGCACAGCAGACGTGAAGACGCAAGGAGCACCACGCCTCCAGAACCGGGTCCTGAGCTGAAGGGAACTGTGAAAGACAGACACAGGACCAGGAGAGCGGCTGCAGGAAACTCAGTGAGGTGCCGGAGAACACAGACGGATTAAGGAAATCAATGAGGGGCATGAACGCAAGTATTGCCGAGGAGACACAGAACCACAGAGAAGGTTTAGAGATGAAATCGTCAGCCAGTGAAATAAAAAATACAACTGAGAGCTTTAACAGCAGAGAAGACCACAGAGAAGAAAGAACTTCTGACCTCAAGGACAGAATTAAGAAATAACAATATAATAACACAATCAGACAAAATAAAGAGAGAAGAATTAAAAAGAATAAAGTCCACATTGAATATGGGACACAATTATATGACCAGGTATCACAGGTATTCCTGAAGGAGAGGAAAAGGAAAAGCCACTGAGAACCTGATAAACGAAGCAACCGCCGAACATTTCCCAGGTCTAGAAAAGACACGGACATCCAGTCCCAGAAGCTCAAAGAATCCCAAGCAGACTCAACCAAAAACGTCTTCTCCAAGGCAAGCTGGCATCAAATTGTCAAAAGTTAAAGACAAGGAGAGAATCCTAAAGACAGTGAGAAAAGCGTCGAGAGACAAAGGAAAACCATCAGATTCTCAGGGGAAACTCTACAGACAAGGAGAGGGTGGACTGGTACATTCAAGGTCTTAAAAGAAAAAATTTCCAACCAAGATTGTTAGATCCAGCAAAGCGACCCTTTAAAAGTGAAGATGAGGGGCTGGCACTGTGGCACAGCAGGTGAGGCTGCCGCCTGCAGTGCTGGCTTCCCATATGGGCACCGATTTGAGACCTGGCTGCTCCACTTCCAATCCAGCTCTCTGCTGTGGCCTGGGAAAGCAATAGAAGGTGGCCCAAGTCCTTGGGCCCCTGCACCCACGTGGGAGATGCAGAAGAAGCTCCTGGCTCCTGGCTTCAGATCAGCTCAGCTCTGGCCATTTTTGCCATTTGGGGAGTGGACCAGCAGATGGAAGACCTCTCTCTCTCTCTGCCTCTGTCTCTCTGAAGCTCTGCCTTTCAAATAAATAATGGGCCAGCGCTGTGGCTCAACAGGCTAATCCTACGCCTTGCAGCGCCGGCACACTGGGTTCTAGTCCTGGTCGGGGCACCGGATTCTGTCCCGGTTGCCCCTCTTCCAGGCCAGCTCTCTGCTGTGGCCAGGGAGTGCAGTGGAGGATGGCCCAAGTGGTTGGGCCCTGCACGCCATGGGAGACCAGGAGAAGCACCTGGCTCCTGCCTTCGGATCAGCGCGGTGCGCCGGCCGCAGCACACCAGCCACGGCGGCCATTGGAGGGTGAACCAATGGCAAAGGAAGACCTTTCTCTCTGTCTCTCTCTCTCTCACTGTCCACTCTGCCTGTCAAAAATAAAAATAAAAAAATAAAAACAAATAAACAATGAATCTTTAAAAGTGAAGACAAGGCCGGTGCCATGGCTCACTTGGCTAATCCTCCACCTGCGGCGCCGGCACTCCGGGTTCTAGTCCCAGTTGGGGCGCCGGGTACTAGTCCCAGTTGCTCCTCTTCCAATCCAGCTCTCTGTTGTGGCCCGGGAGTGCAGTGGAGGATGGCCCAAGTGCTTGGGCCCCTGCACCAACATGGGAGACCAGGAGGAAGCACCTGGCTCCTGGCTTCAGATTGGCACAGTGCCAGCCGTGGTGGCCATTTGGGGAGTGAACCAATGGAAGGAAGACCTTTCTCTCTGTCTCTCACTGTCTATAACTCTCTGTCTCTCTCTCTCTCTCACACTAACTCTGTCTGGCAAAAAATACTTGGAAATTAAACAAGCTACTGAATGATCAATGGGTCATTAAAGAAATTAAAAAGGAAATAAAAAACTTTCTTGAAATAAATGAAAACACGACGTATCAAAACCTGTGGGATACGGCAAAAGCAATATTGAGGGAATTTTATAGCACTAAGTGCTTACATTAAAGAGAAATTTATCAAATTAAACATCTAATCCTGCATCTTGAAGACTTAAAAAAACAAGAATAAACCAGGGGCCAGCACCTGTGGCGTAGCAGGTAAAGCTGCCAACTGCGGTGCCGGCATCCATATGGGCACCAGTTTGAGTCCTGGCTGCTCCACTTCCAATCCAGCTCCCTGCTAATGTACGTGGGAAAGCAACAGAGGATGGCCCAAGTGCTTGGGTCTCTGCATCCATGTGGGAGACCCAGAATAAGCTCCTGGCTTCAGATAGACCCAGCTCCAGCTGTTGTGGCCATCTGGAAGTGAACCAGTGGATGGAAGATCTCTCTCTCTGCCTCTCTGTAACTCTGCCTTTCAAGTAAATAAAATAAATCTTAAAAAATAAATACCAAACCCAAAATCAGTAGGAGACAAAAAATAATAAGGATCAGAGCAGAAATAAATGAAACTTTAAAAACACAAAGGATCATTAAAAAGTTGTGTTTTTGAGAAGATAAACAAAATAGATAAACTTCCTGCCAAATTAACAAAAAAAGGAACAAATTGAAATAAATAAAATTAGTGATGAAAAAAGAGACATTACAATCAACACCACTGAAATACAAAGGATCACAAGAAATTACTATGAAGAACTCTATGCCAATAAACTGGAAACTTAGAAGAAATGAATAAATTCCTGGATTCATATAATCCACCAAGATTAACCCAAGAAGTTACAGACAACCTAACTGATCCATAATGAGTGATGAGATTGAAGCAGTAATCAAGGAAAGGTGTGCGATCTGATGGCTTTACTACTGAATTCTACAAGATTCATGGAGGAAGTAACTCCAATACTCTTCAAATTATTCCAAAATACTGAACAGGATGGAATTCTGCCAAACTCTTTTTATGAGGCCAGCATTATTCTGATCCCAAAACCAGAGATAACAACATGAAAGCTACAGACCTATATCCTTAGTGGACACAGATGCAAAGATTCTCAACAAAATACTAGCAAACAAATCCAAAACCTCATCAAAAAATCAGACATCACGCTCAAGTGGGATTTCTTCCAGAAATGCAAGGATGGTCCAACTTTCACAAATCAATAAACATCGTAAATCACATCAATAGAATGAAGAGCAAACACTACATGGCCATCTCAGTAAACACAGAGAACGCATCTGATAAGATTCAACACCTCTTCATGATAAAAAAAAAAAATACTCCACAAATTAGGTATAGAAGGAACGTTTCTCACAGTTATAAAGGCTACAGATCACAAAACAGCCAACACCAGACTGAATGGGGAAAAGCTGAGAGCGTTCCCCTCAGACCTGGAACAAGACAAGGATGTCCACTTTCATACTCTGACTCAATACAGTACTAGAAGTATCAGCAAGAGCGACTAGGCAGGAGAGAAAAATAAAAGACATCTAAACTGGGAAAAAGGAAGTCAAAATACCCATGTTTGCAGATGATGTGATGCTGTACACGGAAAACCCAAACACTCCACCCAAAAGCTGTTGGAACTGATAAATTCAGTAAAGTCGCAGGTTACAAAATAAACATACAAAATAGCTTTTTGTATGCTAATGATGAACTCACAGAAAAAGAAATCCCATTCACAATAGCCACACACACACACAAATCAAATATTCAGGAATAAACTTAACCAAAGACGTGAAAGATCTCTATGACGAAAATTAACAAACATTGATGAAAGAAATCATCAAGGACACAAAAAATGAGAAGATATTCCTTGCTCATGGTTCAGAAGAAACAATATCATTAAAATGTCTATACTATCTAAAGCAATGTACACATTCAATGCAACCTCTATCAGAATGCCAATGGTATTCTTTATAGATAGCACAAAAAAATCCTAAAATTCATATGGAATCAGAAAAGACCCAGAATAGGCAAAGCGATCCTGAGCAGGAAAAGCCAAGCTGCAGGCATCACAACACCTGATTCCACGCATACAACAAAGCTACAGTGACTGAAACAGCTTGGAACTGGCAAAAACGTTAAGACACAGATCAATGGAGCAGAATAGAGAGCCCAGAAATTAATCCACAGACAGCCAGCCAACTGATTTTTGACAAAAGAGCTCAGACCATACAGTGGAGTAAGGGTAATCTATTCAACAGAAGGTGCTGGCAAAACTGGGTGTATATATGTAGAAGAATGAAGTTAGATCCGTACCTCTCACCTTGACAAAAATCAACTCCAGATGAATCAAAGACCTAAATTTAGGACCTGAGACTATGAAGTTGCTCAAACTCCAACACACTGGTGTAGGGGTGACTTCTCAGAGGAGACCCCCAATGCACAGGAAACAAATGCAAAACTAAACAAACGGGACCACATCAAAGTCAGAGCTGATAGAGTGAACACACATCCAACAGGACGGGAAAAATTTGCAAATCACCTGCCAAAGGATTAATATCCCGAATATATCAGCAACTTAAAAAACTCAACAACAAGCAAACCACAAATTCAATTGAGAAACAGGCAAAGGACTCCAATCGACAGTTCTCAAAAGAAAAAATACAAATGACCAGCAAATACATGAAACAACGTTCAACACCACCAGCCATCAGGGAAATGCGAACCAAATCCACAAGGAGATACCACCCCACCCCTGTCAGCATGGCTGGAATCTGCTTGTTACAGACAGTAACAAACGGGCGAGGACGTGGAGCAAGGGGAGCACTTACACACCCACACACGTTGGTGGGAATGCAAAGCAGTGCAGGCACTGTGGAAAACAGCCTGGCGACTGCTTACAGAACTAGCAGCAGACGTGCCCCGTGATCCAGCATCCCACCGCTGGGTGTACACCCGAAGACTTGAACACAACTACAGAGACACCTGCACCCCACGTTTACAGCAGCACTGGGCACAGCAGCCGCGATGTGGAACCAAGGCATCCGTCGTCAGACGAATGGGTAGAGAAAGTGTGGTATGCATACACGAGGGGCGTTATTCAGCTAAAGAATGAAATTCCACCTCGCAGCACAATGCACACAGCTGGGCGACTCACGCTGAGTGAGATAAGCTGGGCACAGAAAGACAAACACCACAGAAGCCAAACGATGCACATTCACACAGTAACAGACGTACTGCCGTCACACACGCCATACCACCTCTGGGCACAGAAAGACAAACACCACATCACATTTACAAAAACAGAAATGTCTGTGCGCACCAGGATTGCTGCAAATATAGTTTTGTAAAACTTTGTTCTATGCCTTTGTCAAACCAATGGTTAAGAATGTTATACAACTATAGTTTTAATGATCTGTGATTACATTAAAATTTACTGCATATGGGTGGAATGGTCGTTTTTCCATTCAATTATTGTTTACAGCCGTTGTCTATATTCCTACTAAACTTGAGTCTTTTGCTTTTTACTTGTTAAACTTCTTATACAGTTAAGTATTAAGCCTTTTTACTGTAATGTAATTTTAAAATATGACACCTCAAAAACTAAAAAAAAGAGAAAGGGAGAAGGAACGAGAGAGGGAGGGAGGGAGGAGGGTGGGAGGAGGGAGGAGGGGTACCATTATGTTCTTAGAACTGGATCTACAAATCACACCCAATCTGCTAAAAACTGATTAAAAATAAAATAGAAAACTATGAAAAGTGAGCATTGGACAGGCCTGTCGGCCTGTGTTCAGGTCCCGTGAACGCAAGTGCAGCTCACTGCCCCCCACAACCCCCTTGTCTGTTCATTGTCCTCAGATACTCATTAGACACCTACGTCACCACACGTTCGGATTCTACAGTAACACAGTTAACAGCCATCGTAACACAGTTAACAGCCATCGTCAGTGTGCTCCACAAATCGCACTCGACCAGTCCAATGCACTCTCCTCTTCTGCTGCAAATTTCCACAAAGATTTCACTGCACACTGGAAATTATCTAGAAGGGGCAGGCAGTTGGTGCAACCGCTGGCCTCCCGCTATCAGAGTGCCTGGTTCAAATCCCGGCTCCTGTTTCAGATCCAGCTTCCTGCTAACGTAGACCGTGGGAGGCAGCAAATGATGGCTTTAGGTGCGTCCCTGACAGCCACAGGGGAGAACTGGATGGAGTTCCCGCTCCTGGCGTTGGCCTGGCCCAGCCCCGGCTGTTGTATGTGGGGAGCGAACCAGCAGACAGATCAAGACTGACCTCTTTGTCTCACTCTTCCCCCCTCTCTCTGGCTTTCAAATAAAATAAAAAATATTTTTTATTTTGTGTTTTTTCATTTTATTTGTTTAAAAAAATAATTTTTTAAATTTAAAAGTGGGTAGAGAGAAAAGCAGGCAAGCTAGAGTCAAAATCCATTCCATGTGATTACAATGGGCTCTCTCTCAGATGCTAATTTTATATCAAAATCTATGAAATACATAAATATTAATTTCACCTTAAATTATAAATCTTCTTATATAACTCTCAAGTGCCTATTGGTCAAGCCTCTTTAAGATAGCTGAGAAAACTGAGATTTCACACCAGTTATTCACAGCTGATACTAAAAACCCTAACACCAGCAACCGCCAGTGTCTAAGCTTGTTGGTAACCCCAGTTGCACCTCGTTTTAGCTCCATGAACAAAACATCTTCAAGTGAGAGTAAGAGATTCAACCAGGGGCTGGCACCATGGCTCACTTGGTTAATCCTCTGCCTGAGGCACTGGCAGCCCATATGGGCGCCGAGTTCTAGTCCCGGCTGCTCCTCTTCCAGTCCAGCTCTCTGCTGTGGCCCAGGAGTGCAGTGGAGGATGGCCCAAGTGCTTGGGCCCTGTACCCGCATGGGAGACCAGGAGGGGGCGCCTGGCTCCGGATCAGCGCAGTGCCGGCCATAGCAGCCATTTGAGGAGTGAACCAATGGAAGGAAGACCTTTCTCTCTGTCTCTGTAACTCTACTGTAAAATAAATAAATTTTAAAAAAGAGATTTAACCAGCAGTCATTCAGCCATCACCACCATCACTCGACAAAGGTGGTGACATCCTGTGGTGTAGCCGGTGCACTCTCGAGCAAGGGGGTGACGCGCACAAGCTGAAGGAAAAGCTGCAGACTGCTTCATCCAAGCAAAGGGTCCCGAGGTGCTCGGCCGCGTCCCTGGGGAGCCTCTGCACAGCCAGTCTGGGCCGGCAAACTCCCAGGCCTCACCCAGGACGGGCAGAAAAGCTCAGGTGGGCGCACTACACCGATGCCTCAGCACCAGGCAGCGACCGTGCTGTCTCCATTCAGAAGGTGCGGACGGGCAGAGCTACTGCCACCTGTCTGTCTTTGGCACTCACGGCACGGGGACCCCGGCAGGACTCCCCGTTGCTGCCCCCTCTGGGCCACGGTGGCTGGGCACCTACACTGGACTTCAGGGGGATCCTTGTGGGGTCAAACAGCGACCTCAGGGGGTGAGCAGGATTTGGCCAGGATGGAGGACATGCTCACGGAGCTCCTGTCCATGGCCCCGTCCACGGCTCCCCAAGCGGTCCCCGCAGATGGGAATGTCTCCAAGCTGCTCTCCTCCCTCCTGAATCCCTCCAATGGCTGCCTACCGCATTGCCTACAGAGTAACTTCCGGTCCCTTCCGTGGCCTGACAGCCTCCCAGAACCCCGCCCTCTGCCGCCTGCGTGTGGCTGTACCTCTCCTCCCTTCCTGGGCGCCTCACCATCACCATGGGACAGGTCGGTGCCATCTCCCCACCTTCCCACCTGTTCTCAGAAGGTGCAGGCACCCACCCTCTCCACGTTCCCATGACACAGCTGCCCGGCCAGCGTGTGGAGGACCCATCCTGTCCCTGGCGAGAGCCCTCGGGGGCGGAGGTGACTGGGCCTGGCCGCCTGCCTCAGAGCTAAAGCTCGGTGTTTGGAGACTGAAGGTCCAGGGCCTGCGGCGGCTCCCTCCAGCCACCCCCGGTGCCAGCCTGTCCACTGCCCCGTGGGCCAGGCCCCAGCCACTGCCATTCATGAAGAGGATCGGACTGGAGCTGCTTAGGTAACGCGACACGCAATGACTTTGGACCCCAGCTGAGAGAATTCAGACAAAAATGCGGGCTCTTGTTTATTCTAGGAAGTCTTGTCTATTATCTATAAGATGTCTTGTCTATTCTAGGAAGACAGGCCCTGCCTCAAAGTGCGACAGAAAGCGCTTTCCTGGAGCCATGTTTAACCTCATGCACTCCTAGACCATCTGAAGAGGGGGCGGGGGGCTGGTTTGGGGCCCACAGATTTATCCTTTCCAGATGTCCTCAGCTCTGGGATTTGCTGACGGACCTGGGAGACTGCTGGCGAGGCAGCGCCACGGGCAGGACCAGCAGCGCAGGGCGAAGACAGAGCCATGCGAGGAGGAGACGGAGCAGCGACAGCATCCGGCTGGTGGCCCTCGCTCTCACCGGGCCACCAAGGAAGACAGGCAGGTCAGTTTTTAAACTCAAGGAAGAGCATCGTTTTGCTGTCCCCAACACACGGCCAGAGCTACACAGTGGACCATGGTGCCCTCAAAGCAAGACGGGGCCTGGGGAACGCTGGCAACGTCCTCCCAGCCCCCACCTGGCACTGTCAGGAGCCAGCTGTTCCCCCACAGAATCCACGGGCTGAAGGCTCTGACAGGACACACCCCGAACACACGGGCGGGCAGTGAATGGAGCTTGCAAGGCCGGAGGCTGCGAAGTAACCGTGAGAGGAGATGGCTCAGGGAACATCCTGTTTTCCACCCACCCTTGGAAGTTTACTAGAGTGACTGATAATGGATGTGCTTCTGTTGGGAAATGGAGACCACAAAAATCCTCAATCCAGAACCATCTCTACGGTTAGATCTCACAGGAGCCACACTCTCACTAGAACGAAATCACTCCCTAAAGGACTGGTGATCTTATTACAATGAAATTTACACTATAAATCATTCAGCAAGTCAAGTCCTCTCTGCAGGGTGTTTTTCCATGCCATTCATTAATATAAAACAACAACAATGAAACCACCTAGCAACTATGTAAATAATAAATGCAGATGGATAGTAAATATAACATTAATGCATACAATGTGTCTATCATATACCTGGTAGCCATAAGGTTGCAGTTTAATCAAGATTTTGCATTGTTTGGTTAATCCATAAGCAGAAACAACAATCCTTTCACAGGAGACACATTTGTAAGAACTTGTTCATTTAGCAGCAGGTTTGTCAAACACAGGGTGTTCTACCAGGACAACCAGGATGGAATCACAGGGTTCCTAGGGTAACCCTTATTCCTTCGTCTTTTGCCTTTTTTCTCCATATATATGAAGTGGTTTTTTTTTTTCTTTTGCCTTTTGCTTGCTTGGGCTTCTCAAGCCTTCGCAGGCCCACACAGCGCATGCTCACAAACACAGCAGGCTGACTGCCGCGTCCACCCCTGGGGACACACCCCGAGCTAAGTGTCTGCAGCGGGCGCTTTCTCTAGGACGCGGGCAAGGCTTTGCTCACACCAGGCAGGCTAGATGCCGGCCAGAAATCAGCTTCTGAGCTCGGGAACCCCATGTGCCGGTCAACTATTCCAGAAACCGTTGGAACATACGTGCAAAAAGAGAATTGCTGTTTTGATTTAAAAAAAGAAAAAAAAAACTGAGTTGAATGCTTTGGAAAGACACATGAGGAGAACGAGTTGCTAAAAAAAAAAAAAGTGGGTGTCAAAGGAGGTGCAGGCGCAATCCAAGGCTGCAGAGTGCGGCGGGGGCGGAGGAGCCAACAGAGCCGGCCTGGAGTTCTGCAGCGCACAGCGCACTCTGCTCTCAGGGAGCCAGACCGGAAGTGCGCTTGTCACCTGCAAACCTGCCCCGAGCCCTCAGCACACCGACTCGAAGACAAAGATTGTTCATTATCTTCCACCAAGATATCCAAGGCGTGGACTATGGTTTTAACAACAAGGTGGTCTTGCCCAAGTGGGTAAGTGGGGAGACAACTTGAGAGAGTGACCCGACAGAGCTGTGCATGTGAGAGGTGAGACAGAGCCCTGGGAGGGGACAGCCTCCCTCAGCCCCTGCTCTCTGAAAGCCTCTGGCCACCTCCCGGCTGGCACTTCCTGGACTAAGCCCCCAGCAGAGCTCAGAACACATGCTGGGGGATAACCGCAAACCCGCCCCAGGCCTCAGGAAGCCCCTCCCCATCTCTCCGCATTGGGTGACCTCCCAGCTGGCCCTCCCCGGACTAAGCCCCCAGCAGAGCTCAGAGCATGCACTGGGGGACCACAGCAACCCCACCTTAGGCCTCAGGAAATCCCCACCCCATCTCACAGCATCTGGTGCCAGCCTAAGCCCCAACGGCGACCCCACCCCAGGCCTCAGGAAGCCCCTCCCCATCTCTCAGCATCAGCAGCCGGCACAAATCCCACGCCCGCTCGCCCGGGTGCTGCACCAACATTGGGGCCAGTCCTCACCTTCTGCCGCTGCTGGATGTTGGCGACGGTGTCGGGCTGGAAGTCCAGCTTGTCCGTGCGGCAGAGTTTCCAGTAGAGGATGGTGACGATCACCATGACCACCAGCACCGGGATGACCACGCCCACAATGACCCACAGGTTGCTGCTCTGCGACTCCGCCGACGGCCTCCTCACCCTGTCCACAGCTGCGGGGAGGATGAAGGCCTGTTAGTGACTCATGCATTTCTCGGCAAGACGGGGCTCTCCAGGCTGTCCCCTTGTGACGACAGGAAACGTGAGCCAGCAAACACACACACAACGTGGCCCTGGAGACATGGACGACATGAAGGACCACAGTGACACATAGCCGGCCCAAAGACACGCGGCTGAATCCACGCCCGCGGGGTTGTCCCAGTCTGCTTACTGTCCCGCCCCCAAATCCTCACCGCAGGGCCCCTCCATACCCGACGCTTCGTACCCTGTGGCTGTCTTAGAAGCGAAAGGAGAGGCAACTGCCCCTCCGAGCAGTCACGACCGGTGCGGGCAGCACAGCAAGGCCCCCAGGTCTCAGGAGGGCGCCGGTTCCAGTCGGGTGTTTCGTGGGAGGAAGCCTGTCCCCTGCCCTCCTCAGCACTCAAACTTTGGTTACCCCACAAACACACCCAAGGATCAAGTGTGCCAGACACAGTTCTAAAGAGGGGACACAAGATCAGACAAGCGGACCAAGTCCCTCGGAGTTGGGGGAAGGCAGTTACCGAGTGAACACGTCGCTCAGTAAGTTTCTACTGTCCTAGTGCCGTCATCGAAGGGAAGTGGATGCCGAGACACAGCACGAGCACAACCGCACCGGGCTGTTCCCCGTCAGCGGGGAACAGACGTCAGCACTCCTGGCAGCAACAGGCGTGCAGCCAGAAGACCGAAACAACCCAGGCGTCCATCAACAGGTGACAGGAGAGACAGAACGCGGTGTGCCCGCACGATGGAAAAATCCCTCAGCTGCCCAGGGGGAGGGACTCGGACAGACACCACTCCGGGAGGAGAGACACCATGCTAAGTGAAAGGAGCCAGACACAAAAGAACAAATGGTGTATGGGGCCGCTCACAGGCGGTCCCCAGGACAGGCAAATCCATAGAGACAGAAAGTAGAGCCGTGGCGGCTGGGGCCGGGGGCACGGGGCACAGGGAGCTGCTGTTGAATGGGGCTTCTGTTTGAGAAATGAGAAAGATCTGGAAACAGACAGCGTGAGAGTCACCAGCGCTGGGAACCCGCCGCACCGGACAATCTGAACGGCTGAGACGGGAAGCTGTTGCACGACTCCAGCGCAGCAGCAGCAGCACCTTCTGGTCTCTCCCGACGGGCTTCACTGTTGCTTTGGGGATAGCGCTCTTGGTCTTCGTTTGCTCTCCTGGCTGCCTCCCTCAACCCCACAAATGCGACCTTGGGGTCAAGTGCTGCACTTCAGCTGCTCGCTGTGATTTCTAGGTTGCATTGCAGCAAACCTGCCAGTTCCCACGCTACGGGCGGCCCTCCCACCTGCCTCGGGCCTCACCTCCCCGGGCTTGACAAGGTTGTCGTCGTCCTGAGCGCTCCTCCCCAGGCCTCTGCCACCCCTGCTGCCCGTGTGCTCTGCGCTCGCCCTACAAGGTTCGACGCTTCTCACGCTCAGGGCCTGGTCAGGAGCTCCATGGAGCCACATGTCCTCTCCTCTCTGCCCACCTCCTCACCCTTGAAGGCCATTTCAGAAGAACTCATCTCTCCCTGGTCTAAACTCCTTTGTTTTGTTATCTTTGCTTTGCAAATGGCACAGCTTATGCATTTAAAATGCTCTTACTACAGAGATGCATCACCATCACCTTGACACACCGCTCCTCTGCTCATGACGCGTCTTGTAATCTCACTCCAGTAATCTCACTCCCAGGCAGGGCTGAAGACTTAAGCTCTCTCACACCCTGTGAGGAGCATTACCTGCTGTGGGATCAAATGCACCTGCTCAAAGAGGGAACAACAACAAAGCTTCTTGGTGCAGGTCTTCGTTTGGGCTGAGAACCCCGAGGGTGTGACAAGATAGGGATTAAGCATTCGGAATCAAATGCACTATGGAAAAAGCCCAAATTTGAGCACAGATTCCTGAGATGTGGGGAAAGGTAGCAAAATGTAAAAAAAAAAAATTAAAAAAAAATTTTTTAAAAATCTGGCATTTTTATAAGTTTGCTCTGAACATAATCTCTTCTTCACTCTAACTGAAGACAGCCCAGCCGAGACAGACCAATCTCTGGGGTCCCCAAGGCCTGGGGCTGGCCCTGGTGCTGCCGGGGCTCCCACCTACCACCAACCCTGGAGCCCCAAGATTGTTGCCCATGTGGTTCGGTGTGCAGCTGAGCAAAGAGAGGGAGCGGGACCAGATGGAAGGCGGTGTGAAGGTACCCAGATGCTGTTGCAATCAACCTTGTTAAAAATGTCAAGTGCTCGGGTGAGTGCAGTCAGAATGTCACTCCAGGGGGAGGCGTCAGCAAGTGTGGGAGTGGCTTCCTCCCCTGCGCTGGTGCGCACCCACTCTCCAATACAGCGACAGGAACTGCAGAGGGAATCTGCTCCCATGCTGCCGCCGTCTCCCACTCGATGGAGAGCGCCACCCATCGTCCACACCCCATGTGCCTCAGGGACGAAGGACACTTCCTCTGCTGAGGACAGCTTCAACGCCACTGCTCGGCTCGCTTTTTCAAACTGTCCCGTCTCCTACAGATTTCTCTTTTTGCAGAGTTTTTAATACCAGAAGCTGGATTTCTTCCCAACCTTTAGTTATCCCTGCATGGCTGGGAGCGAGTGTCACTGTGCTTGTACAAGGAGGGCTCTTCAGAAAGGAGGAAACATCCCCATTAAAACCCTCTGATTCATAAAGGTCTATTTAGAGAAACATACTCGCCCATGCCCTTCCTTTTCCTTGATTTTAAATACATTTCCCCAAATCTGCAAGTTGGGAAAAAAAAAAAAAAGGGCAGGGGCCAGGGCCTTCCAACAGCAACAAAGCAGCAGCAATGCCTTTTCCTCAATGGGGAGCAGTGAGCCGACAGGCTGGGAGGGAGACAGGGCTGCTCCGGGTAAGGATCAAGGGCTTCTTTGTGCCAAAGAGCCTGGGGGAAGCCAGCAAACCAGAGTGAACCTCCCGGCTTCCTGCGTGACTCACTGAGTGCGACATGGGAGATGCTGGAATACACACACGCAGGCTAAAAAGAGAAATGTCCAGCAGCAGGGGCGAGGTCTCAAACCCCGAGTGAGGTACCAGCACCACGGACACAAACGCTGGGTGGGAAACACGGGCGAAAGCCGCGTCTGCGAGCAACTGAAATCCAAGGAACAACGGATCTGAACGACGGGCATCTTACAGGAAGTGCCACTTCACGACAAGGGCGTCACACGTGTCCACTCCACACCCGTCACACTGCTTTCCACTCAGAGCTCACGCACAGAAGGATGCCAGCATCACACACTCACGCTGGGCAATGGCGCCTTGAATTCGGTAACCCAAGATGATGGCTGCTCTCTGCAGATCGATCTTGTTAATGAGGTCTGAAGACCTGACGGCACTGAGCCTCTCTCCATCCTGGTCCTCCACGAAGTAGATGAGCTGCACGGGATCGTCGTCCCCCTCCAGCCGGGACACGTTGACCACCTGGAAGACAACGCGCCACGGCACTCAGACAGCCCTCCCCGGGCACCCCCCTCCTGCCTGGGCTGCTCGGGACTTGTTCCAGCCCTCAGGCCAGGCTCCCAACGCTGTTCGGGACCACAGGGTCATCTTGGAACACAGACAGTTAAACAGCAGGTCCTCTGTGCCTGCTGCACGTGGACAAGCACACACACAGAATATGGGGCTGGGACCAGGAGGCCTACAGCCATCCTCTCATCTCTGCTCCACTGACCCGTGGGCCGGGTAAGACGTCGGCATGGAGCATCGGGGGATGGTAGCAGCACCCCAACCTCTACCCAGCACTTGACTCCTTCTCGTGCCGCCCAGTGTGACACGACCGTGTGTGCCACAGGGGCACCCTAAATGCACAATACTGTGGGTCAAACAGACTTATTGCAGAACTTCTCTCTCTGGTGTCACAGGGAAGCCCTCTCACGTTAGTACTTCAGAATCCAGAACTTGTCGGATCAGAGCGTTTCTCAAGACAGCATCTTATTTTGTTGTTACGTCTCTTGAGAACGTGCCAACCATTTACACCGGCAAAACCCTAGACTGATGTCCTGAGAAACGATTCAGAAGCAACCCTGAGCCCTTTAAAAATGCACAAAAGGGAACTTGTGGTCTTGACTTCCCTGCCCGTGTGTTGGGACTTGCAGCCCCTCCCTGCGCTCTAGGCACAGGTGCCAGACTCCTCCCACACCACAGGAGAACTCGGGCAAACCAGCAACTCGATGATCTCCCCGTGAACTCCTCCCTCCACGTCATGGCCAAAGCCCCTGAACAACCCAGGTCCCCACTTTCACCACCCTCCAGCCCCCAGAACATTCTTCCTGCTTCATCCCACCCAAAGGCCCGTTTGTCCTGTCCTTTGCCACCTGCTCCCTGGTCCCCACTCCAGGCTGTACAGGGTCTACCTTCCATGTGCCTTCAGAATGGAATTCTCAGGGCTATTGGAGAGCAAGCAGGATATGCACCTGACCCTCTACCCGTGCACCTTTTTACTTCACTGAACGCCTCCCTCTTACAGAAATCCCCATCTGAAGAGCCAGTGATACCCACCATGATGAAGACTGCACAAGTCCATCCAGCCTGAAACCCCACAGTAACAGCTACTTGTGTCCAGAATCCAAACACCCCACAGTTACAGTTACTTGTGTCCAGAATCCAAACACCCCACAGTAACAGCTACTTGTGTCCAGAATCCAAACACCCCACAGTAACAGCTACTTGTGTCCAGAATCCAAACACCCCACAGTAACAGCTACTTGTGTCCAGAATCCAAACACCCCACAGTAACAGCTACTTGTGTCCAGAATCCAAA
>CM027399.1:484445-509851 GCA_015711505.1 Sylvilagus bachmani
TGGCTAACATTTCAGTTTCACTTTTCCAAGGTTTATTTATGTATTTATTTACTTAACTGAAAGGCAGAGTGACCGAGAGAAACAGAGAGAGAAATCTTCCACCCACTAGTTTACTTCCCAAATGCCACAATGGCCAAGGCTGTACCAGGTTGGAAACCAAGAGCCCAGAACTCCATCAGGACTCCCACACGGGTGGCAGAGGCCCAAGCACTTGGGCCGTCTCCCACTGCTTTCTCGGGTGCATTAGCGGGGAGCTGGGTCGGAAGCAGAGCAGCTGGGACTGCAGCCGGTGTCCTGACACAGATGCAGGCAATGCCGGCAGTGACGCACTGCCGCACCCCAGGGCCAGTCCCCCAGCTGCATTTTTCAAATTATTTCCTGATTAAAATCGTATGTTCAGTATATGGAGAAGCCACGTTGGAGAAATTTTGAAAAACACATGCAAAAATGTATAAAGAACAATGAAAATTGCCTGAATTTAAATCAATTTAAGAACACTGCCACATTTGGCATGTTTCCTGCCACCCTTTTTTTTGCCCACAAATCCTATATTTAATGTTTGGATGACACTGCATATGCACTTCTGCAGCTTCTCCAGCATTTTTCTGTATCACTAATTCAAAACAATAATGGTGGGGCTGACACTGTGGTGCAGTGGGTTAAAGCCCTGGCCTGCAGTGCCAGCATCCCCTATGGGCACAGGTTCGAGTCCTGGCTGCTCTGCTTCCAATCCCGCTCTCTGCTGTGGCCTGGGAAAGCAGAAGAAGATGGCCCAAGTCCTTGGGCCCCTGCACCCGTTTGGGAAACCCGGAAGAAGCTCCTAGCTTCTGATCAGCACAGCTCCGGCCATTGCGGCCATCTGGGGAGTGAATCAGCGGATGGAAGACCTCTGTCTCTGTCTCTATGTCTCTCTGTAACTCTGTCTTTCAAATAAATAAACTAAATCTTAAAAAAAAATAATGGTTGACTATTCCAACATATGACAAATTCCAAGTTACATATTCCCCAACCGCTAGACATTAAAAGCTTGTTTTGAACACCACAATTCAGTTTGATGACTAGCGCTGCGAAACAGAGCCTTGTCCACAGCTTCGCCGCTGGCCACCCTCAGCGGGAAGGCAGCGCAGCCTGGCTTGGGAGGGCCCTGTCAGGTGGCGCCCTGAGCCCGGGGCAGCTCCGCTAACTTCTGCGTTTGCGACACTGTCGTCTTTTTGAGAAGCCTGGGTCTCCAGTGTAGCACTGTCGCCTGGTGCTCTGTAGCTGTTCTGTGTGCATGAATGACGCCAGCGGCTATCAAAGCAAACTCGTTACAATTCGTGTCAATGTTCACCCTTTGTTTTCCCTTATTTAATGATCACTCTCAATTTTTATTCCTTTTTAATCTCTAAATTCACTGCATCTGGCAAAGGAACCAGGAGTAGCTCAGAGCCCAAGAACCAGGTTCCGGGAGGGGGAGAGAGGGCAATGCTGATACCAGAGAAACCTGGAGGACGCGCCGAGGAGGAGGCCGACTCCCGGCAGCGCTGCGGCCTCTCACCGTCCAGCACCTTCCCCCTTTGTCTCTAATGCCCCGCGCCACCCACCTCGCCGCCGTCCCAGCAGCCAGCCCCGCCCCACAGCTCAGAGCTTTGTCCTGGTTTCCCGTTTCTGAACTGCCATTTCCTAGCCCTGCAAGCCAGCAGCTTCTAAGGGAAAAACCCTCGTTTTAAAAGTGGGTCACTTTCCCATTCACGCAAATCTGTCTTTTGTAGCCCGCCTGCCAGTTTAGCAAAGCAAAGAAGATCTGGGGTAATCTGAAACGGGCAGGTTGGCAGGAGGCAGAGAGGATGAGCTGCTGAACAGGGGCAGGAAATGGCGCACTCTCTGCCATGGCTTCAGGTCTAACCACTGAATGCCTCACCTCTACGACACTATCCACAACTCCCATTCCACAAGAGGCTACATTTCCGTAATTAAAATACTACTTGGTGGGCCAGCGCTGTGTCTAGCAAGCTAAGCCTCCACCTGCAGCGGGCATGCATATGGGCACCGGTTCTCGTCCCGGATGCTCCTCTCTGGATCCAGCTCTCTGCTATGGCCTGGGAAAGCAGTAGAAAGTCCAAGTCCTTGGGCCCCTGCACCCACATGGGAAACCTGGAAGAAGCTCCTGGCTCCCGGCTTCAGATTGGCCCAGCTCTGGCTGTTGCCGCCATTTGGGGAGTGAACCAGTGGAAGTAAGACACCTCTCTCTAACTCTGCCTCTCAAATAAATAAATCGTGAAAAACAAATACTCTTTGGAAAACACGAGCATGCAGCAGTATGGGTGCCCAGTAGCACAGTTCTGCCGCTGCACTCCCCAGTCTACCGCCAGGGAACACTTGCTACGGACAACCCACGCCCTCGGCTAGACCTCGAACTGCCGCGCGGCCCTCCCAGTTGGAACCCCCAAGGGGCCCCATCGCTCCTCCGCACAAACAGGGCAGGACCTGGGCGGCAGTGTGGGGCGGGGCCTCCCGGGAGCTGGAGTACCTGCACCACGCTGTTCCCGGCAGCCACGGTGGCCCGTCTCCACACGCGCCTCCGGCTGGAAACCTCCCCAAGCAGCTGCGCCAGCTTGCGCTCCATCTCAGCCGGAAACACGTCGTTCTGGAGCTGCTTCTCCACGACGCCCAGGAGGACTAGAATCGAGAGGGAACACGGCGTCCAAAGCAGGTCAGCGGGAGACAGGGGTGTGTGTGAGAGATTAACAACATCACCAGAAACCGCCCGTGCCCCTGGGGAGACATTTAAGGGGGCAAGTACACGTGAACGGCTCAGGCAGAGCCCAGAGTGATCTCCAGCCTTGTCCCCAGCCCCCAGCCCGAAGCGTCACACCGGCCAGTGGCCCCAGGTCCCAGGAACTCGGCTGCGGAGCTTTGCCGCACAGAGCAACCACTCAGCCCCGGGCTCTGGCCTGCACATATCTCAGAATGTCTGGAAACAGCCTGAGTTCCTAGCTTAAGGCCTGCACTCACAAACCAACCTCAGAACAGGGTGCCTGCCCGTCTTGGGCTATCTGCTTCCGACGAGATTATCTGAACAGACAATCAGCGCATGCGGCACGTCAGACAGACTGGGCAAGTCTCTGAACCACCAGGAAGATGACCCAGAAAATGGGGCCGACAACCCCCGCAAAAACGTGGGGCCTTTCCGAGGGACACTGCAGGACACTGCACACCACCAGGCCCTGTGCAGTCTGCATGCGGGCTTGCCGATGAGGTCCCAGGGAGCTGTCAGACCGTCACCAGGTGAGATAGGCCTCCTCCACAAGCCGAAACCCTAAGTACGCTTGTCCGCCCTAAACTCAACAAAGGATACTTTCAGAAAACAGACAAGACCCCAGCTCTGGGCCTCTCCTGTCCCGAGCTCCTGTGAGACTGGGCCCGGGCCTTGACGCGTGAACTTAAAGGAGGTCGACCCTCTGAGTGCCACCCCTCCCACAGCCACGCGTGACCCCTTTCTCATTCACTCTGCCAAGGACCATTTGGCCCTGAATTAAGGGAAGAGCCGAAGATGCCAGGGTGTCCCCCTGGCGCTTGTGGCTCCTGGCCATGACGCAGACCTACCTGTTCTGACCCAGGAAGACTTCAGCAACTGGGATAAGTTGAGCTGTGGGTACTGGAAGGCTGGGAGAGAGAGTGAGGGAAGGAGAAAAATCCATGAGAAACGCGTCTGCAGCCATCAGAAAGGCGAGCACGGTGCGGCGGGGAGCACCGGAGGTCCCCTCGCGGTGGGGAGCACCAGGAGTCCCCTCGCGGTGGGGAGCACCAGGGGTCCCCTCGCGGTGGGGAGCACCAGGGGTCGCCATGCGCTGCACTATGGAGTTCTACACGAGGAAGGGCAAAGGCCAGGTTAGTGTAGACACGGGGATGTGCACAGCCGCTGAGCACACTGGGGCATGAGCCGCCCCAAGTCCTCTATGAGCACACTGGGGCCATGGGGCCGCCCCAAGTCCTCTATGAGCACACTGGGGGCATGGGGCGGCCCAAGTCCTCTATGAGCACACTGGGGCCATGGGGCCGCCCCAAGTCCTCTATGAGCACACTGGGGCCATGGGGCGACCCAAGTCCTCTATGAGCACACTGGGGCCATGGGGCCGCCCCAAGTCCTCTATGAGCACACTGGGGCATGAGCCGCCCCAAGTCCTCTATGAGCACACTGGGGGCCATGAGGCCGCCCAAGTCATCTATGAGCACACTGGGGCCATGGGGCGGCCCAAGTCCTCTATGAGCACACTGGGGGAAATGGGCCGCCCCAAGTGCTCTATGAGCACACTGGGGCCATGGGGCCACCCCAAGTCCTCTATGAGCACACTGGGGGCATGGGGCCGCCCTAAGTCCTCTATGAGCACACTGGGGCCATGGGCCGCCCCAACTCCTCTATGAGCACACTGGGGGCATGGGGCCGCCCCAAGTCCTCTATGAGCACACTGGGGCATGAGCCGCCTCAAGTCCTCTATTTGCACACTGGGGCCATGGGGCCGCCCCAAGTCTTCTATGAGCACACTGGGGGCCATGGGCCACCCCAAGTCCTCTATGAGCACACTGGGGGCATGGGGCCGCCCCAAGTCCTCTATGAGCACACTGGGGGCCATGGGACCGCCCCAAGTCCTCTCTCAGAATCCTTGTCCAAAGGCGGGCACCGGCGGCCCTGCCGTTCCCCGCAGACGGCCGGCCGGCACCTCACGCCCAGCACACGCACTGTTTCAGCCACACGTGTGCGGTGTGTAACTGAAAGTTGCTATTTGTCATTAACAATCTTGTGCCCGCCTACTTTTGTACTTCAGTAATGGCTGAAATGCAGTAAGAATCATCGGGCCATTTGACTGCTCCATTTTGAAGAATTTCTTGGTTTTTTTGCCCGATTCAACTCTGGAATCTGATTTTTGAAATAAGCCTGTCTCCCTCCAACCCCTTCCTGCACTGTGAATGCGAATGCTTCAGCCAGGGACAAAGGTCTGCTTTCCTTTATTCTCATTTTTACAAATTTACAGACTAAAATCTACTTTTTGCCCAGTTTTATGGATTCTGATAAGTGCACAACCACACAACCACCACATAATGAGGACACAGAGCAGCTTCATCTCCCCCATCTCGACGCAGTGGGATGCACAGCCAGAGTTCAGATGAGCTGGAACTGCTGTGCCCCACAAAGTAACACCTGTCTCTTTAACTGCCAGCTTGATGTGCCCACCTACCCACGATGTACCTGTCTCATCCTAAGATGCCACCCCACTTGTGTATCCAATTAAGGCACCACCCCTACTTCACAGGAAGAACTGGATGGGGCTGGTGTTGTGATGTAGCAGGTTAAGCTCCTAGCCTGCGATGCTGGCATCCCACGTGAGCACCAGGTCAAGTCCTGGCTGCTTCACTTCCAATCCAGTTCCCTGCTAATGCACCTGGGAAAGCAGCAGAAGATGGCCCAAGTGCTGGGCCCCTGACACCCATATGGGAGACCAGAATGGAGATCCTGGCTCCTGGCTTTGCTATGACCATTTGGGAAGTAAAACAGTAGGTGGAAGATACCCCCCAATCAATCAATCCTTTTTTAAAAGTTTGTGAACAGATAGAAGGAAAAAGTAATTTATTAAAAAAAAAAGTGGTGGCGAGGGAGGGCGATGGCACTCTCATTTTCTCCCTTTCTCCGACATGGACCATGCTTAGACGTACAATTCTCGTGTTCTCGCTCTCACACTCGTGGGCAACCCTTGGACCACTCTGTAGGGTGGGCCATGCTCACATGTGCGTGTATTGCTAAATGGTTCTGTCTCCACTCAGTGCTTTCACCTCTGCAGGAGACAAGGACTGGACTGGAAGTTAACACACTCAAGCCCACACTGCCTTTGCCATCTTTTTGTTTAAGAGTTATTTATTTAAAAGGCAGAGTGACAGAGAAGAGGGAGAGAAATAGAGAGAGAGAAAGAGAAGAGGTGAGAGAGAATCTTCCACCTGCTGGTTCACTCCCCAAAATGGCCACAACCTCCATGGCTGAGCCAGGGCTAAGTCACAAACCTGGAACACCATCTGGGTTTCCCACGTGGGTGCAGGGGCCCCAGGACTTGGGCTGTCCTCCACTGTCCTCCCATGCCATAGCAGGGAGCTGGATCAGAAGTGGAGCAGCTGGGACTTGAACCGGCGCCCATGCAGGATACTGGTGTCACAAGCCCCAGCTTAACCCGCTGCACCACAGCACCGGCACCTGCCTCTGCCACTATTTCTCAAACGACCTCCCTGCTCCCACCCTGTGACGGGCCTGCTCTCTGTCCCACAGTTCTGGCTTTTGCAGGGCTGGCGCGGTTTTTAAAACACCCCCTTTATTCTCCAGAGAATGGTAAGGCAAGGCGCGGTGTGTACGGAGGGTCTGTAAGCCCTTCCTGGCTGAAGTCTGATTATACTCTAGGCTTGGGGACAGATTTCATTGGAAACAAGAGACTGTCACTGTCACTCCACAACTGTCCACACCCGCAGAGCCCCCGACACCGACAGTGACCCCGGGGGACGGCGTCAGCACAGGTCCACCAGCGGCAGCCAGTGACAGCTCTGAAGAAGGGCAGTGATGTGGGGCGGCTGTGTGCTGGGGCGGGGCAGAGGCACGTGGGAAATCCTTACTCCTCCCACCATAGTCCCTCTGGGCTCAAAACCGCTCTGAGAAACAGTCCTCGCATCATTCATTTCACAGCAAGCCCGGCACGGCCGCATCCCCATACTCACGCTCTGCGATCTGCAGCACCGGGTAGCCCAGGTAGAAGCTGAACTCCACCACACTCAGGTTCCTGAGCAGCTCGCTCACCTCCGACCCGTTCAGAAACCCCTGCACGCCCCGAACGCCAAAGATGATGTGGACCGGGCCCCGCCGGGGAGCCGCCCGGGAAGCAGTGACGGTGACGTTGAGGATCTGAAAGAGGGAAGTCACCAGCATGACGGCACTCAGCGTCCCCAGAGCCCGGCTCCCACCTTCCTCACCAGGCTTTTGTTTTAAAGGAAGAAGAGCAACCGGCTTTCTGAGCTGGTTCACTTTGGCAAGACTCAACCCTTGGCTGCTGACCCTGTTTTTCATGGGCGTGATGGACTGAGCAGGTGCATTTACAGCCTTTCAGGGTCTCTGTCCCACCCCGAGTCCCACTGAAATCACAACGCCCGATGACGGGGAATCAGCACCGAGAAGGGAGGAAACCAGACACTCTGCCCAGCACCCACAAGGCACGACTCACACGGACACAGAGCAGAACTGGGGGGGAACCAGGACCCAAGTGTCCACCAGCAGTGCGCACAGCACAGCTAAGAGCCGTCCTCCCCATGGCCCCGGGCCAGGCGCCACGGTGCGGGTCAGTATAATTAAGTAACAGTCCAGTGCCAAAAGCCGAGCTAGCTGCCTTCCTCCTCTTTCCTTTCTGCTGGCCACAGCCCGGGCCAGCGTGGAGGTGCTGGCAGCCGCCACACCCTCCCCCAGAATAGCCCGAAGAACCGCTCCCAGGGGAGCGGGAACGCCCTGGCTGGGAGCACTGAGAGCCCCATTGTGGGTCTGGGCGTGGGCAGGGAGGTGGGCAGGGGCTGCCGTGACTGCGGCGCTCCAGGGCACACAGAGACCGAGACGCAGGGGAGCAGGGGAAGCAGCTTGGCCATGACAAACAGGCTGAGCGCTCACGCTCCTTCTCCACACGTGGGCAGGGGCTCCGCCCGCCCGCCTCTGACCACACATGCTGTCCCGTGCCCAGGGCTCCGATGAGTTCTCCAGCGGGACACGAGGCTGGCACGGAAACAGACTCCCGGCTGAAGCCGAGCGCAGCACCCACTACCCAGACCAGCACCCACTACCCAGACCAGCACCCTGCTTCTTCCCAGCGGTCCCCGGGCATTCATGGAGGACCAACAGCACTGAAAGACCAAGGAACCAAGATCAACACCCAGAACAGCCGCCACGCAGAAAACCGAGACAACTGGGGAGTGGAAAATGATCATCCTGCATCGTCCCAAGACGCCGTGAAAAAAGGAACAACGAACAGTAGGGGAAATGATGGCGGAAGATCAATCCCACGGAGGGATGAGCCACACCAGGGCCATGGCTGGACATGTGACGACTCGGAAGACACAGTGGAGAAAACTGCACAGATGGGGAGCCTCTAAAAGGGTTGGAAAGTAGGAAGAAATAAGACGGAGTGAGGAAGGTGAACCCAGGAGCAGCAGAATCATTTCATGAAGACGGAGCAACGAATACGGAGGGAAAAGGAAATCAGGGGTATCGACTGCCAGTTTCTGCACAACGGATGCCAAGCCGGCCCCTGGACAGACAGAGCTGCCCTTCCACGGTCACAACGGATGCCAAGCCGGCCCCTGGACAGACAGAGCTGCCCTTCCACGGTCACAACGGATGCCAAGCCGGCCCCTGGACAGACAGAGCTGCCCTTCCACGGTCACAATGAAGCCTGCATTCCCTGCTGTGCCATGGACTCCTGAGCGCTTCCCCATGGGACGCTCGGGTCGCTTCCATTCCTTCTGAGAACATCACTGAATCTCCCGCGCACACCATCTCTCTTCTGCCCACCGGCCCCTCTGCACTGCCCGCAGACATTCAGCCACTCCTACTATGCAGACTGGATGCCATGGAAGGAGCTCCACCCGACCCCGGTGAACTGGGCTTCCTCCACGGTGAAGCCACTTCTCACGGCTCTGCGCCTGCTGCCCCTGCACGGCGTGACGGTCTCACCTGCACCGTGAGGTTCTGCAGCCCCTGGTGGTGTCTCCTCACTTCCAAGAGCGCTGTCACCAGGCCCCTCTCGATCCGCTGCGTGAAGTTGCAGAAGCCGATGTCGACGTTTGGCGGCACAAACTGAAGAACTGGAAGGACGGCAACCAAAGTCCCATGAGGGAGCTGGGAAAGGGAGGGCGGCGAGCAGCCCCTGGGTGAGCCCAGCTGTGCTCAGGACGCCAGGCGCCTCGTGGGAATGCGGGTCGCCAATCCTGCCCAGAAGAACGCCTGCAGTGTGAAGGGAGCAGTGCCCCTCACGTGGGCAACACCTAGGATGCGACAGATGGAACATCCCAAACACAGGCACTCAGCACTGATGGTGAAATGCGTCTGGCGTCCTGAAGTGGGCCTGAGCCCTGATAACGCGGGTGAGGGACCCAGGGTAAGACATAAGACACAGACACCTGCTCCACCACCACTAGGGGCACAGGTGGGCTTGCAGCTGCTCTGCTTCTGCACACACTTGAAAAATTGCACAAGAAAAGGGCTCCTGACACGAGGGAGTCACTGTTGGCTTGCTGGGGGATGACACTGCACACACGGTGTGGTGCACATGCACACACATAGCAAGGCCTTAGCCTGGAGTACTGGATCAAGGCATCCTATACGAGCGCCAGTTCGTGTCCCAGCTGCTCCACTTCCCAACCCCACTCCCTGCTACTGCTCCTGGGAAAGCAGTGGAAGATGGCCCAAGTGCTCAGGCTCCTGCACTTGGCCCCACATGAGACCTGGAAGAAGCTCCGGACTCCTGGCTTTGGCCTGGCACCGCCACAGCCACTGCAGCCATCTGCAGAGTGAACCAGCAGATGGAAGCTCTCTCTCTGTGTCTCTGCCTTGCTCTCCAATTTTTTAACAGATAGAAAAACCAGAATGCCCTGTGGTCTCACCTGTCTGCACCTGGAACCGGGGCTCTGGCACAAGGAAAGACGGCCTCACAGCCAGGATGAGCGGGGCCTGGTCACGCACGAGTTTGCTGTTGGTGAGGACGTTTATGACAGATATCGCCGTGTACACAAAAGGACCGGATGTGACCAGAAAGGTGAAGTCGGAGAACAGGTCATAAACCTGGCAGATAAAAACAGAGGCATTTCAAACTCAAACAAGCTGCGTCGGATAGAAAAATATCAAAGTGAAAAATCTATATATCAGTGGTTTCAAGAGACAGGACAGTGCTTCCCAGATCATCAAAATTTCACTTTATTTATCCCTGTCACAGTTGGCCAATCTTCTCAAAAGCAGCACAGAATGACAAGAGCGTCAGACAAGAGGGATAGAGTAACAATGAGTTATAGGGAACGCAAGGTGTTGGCTGTGTTAACTAAGCATTTGTGAGCAGCACCATCCAAAATAAATCTGAAAGGAGCCATATATGTGATTTTAAAACTTCTAACAGCCACAAAAAATAAGAACAGGTGAACCTACTTTTAAATACATTTTGCTTAATCCAATATATCTGAAACACCCTTTCAACACATCATCAATATAAAAAGCCATCAATGAGATTTTTCCATTCCTCCTCACTGCATTTTGATGCCTGGTGTGTATGTTACACTTACAGCACGCTCAGTTCAGAGCGCCCACAGCCAACATGGCTCTAGTTCAGAGCGCCACTGGTCTACACCAGTGAGCCTTTCTGAGCTTACGGGTGAGGGGAACCAGCCTTGGGGACCAGCATAAAAGATTCGGAAACCCATCTCTGTCTCAGTGAACGCCTAAAGGTGCCTAGGTGCTCATCTGAAATCTCACTTAAACCTGAATCCAAGTCCTTCAGTGTCAATCAAGGGAGGCAAACGGGTTTAGGGCATCACCCAAGCGGTGCCACCTCGGGCCCAAGAGCCCACCTTCCCGCTCACCTTCAGCTCCACGGCACGGTTGAAGCGAAGCCTCAGCACTTCCTTGATCGACGTGATGATGTACTCCTGCACAGCTCTCCTGGCCAGTACTGCGAGGGAAGTCAAGCACAAGACACATGTTAGTGTCGTGAGGGACGCCCGGGGCCCCAGCACGGTGCTGAAGTGCACTGTGTGAAACATGGCCGGGCTAGGACAGAATGCAGCTGCTAACTCGGAGACCTCGAAGCATCAGGCAAAACGCGTACAGTGTCAGCTCTGCAGGCTACGGACACCCTCCAGCCCTGGGCTGAGACCGGGGTCAGAGCTGTGATCCACCAGGGCACAAGGTGCTTCTGCTTCTCATCTTTCACCCGGACCCATGCCAGGTGTCTCTCGGCCTTGCCCCTACCGGCAAAGCATGTGGCTTTAAAAGCTCCCCAAGGCAGTACTTAAAAAGCTGTAAGATGTTGCTCAACAAAAGTAGATGACAGCATCCTACAAAATGAATGAGGTCTCCCCTGCAGCTTTCTAAAGCAGTAGGTAAAGAGTTTTTTTTTTTAGATTGATTGATTGATTGATTTTCCACAATTTCCAGGTATTAAAATTTGGGGGTAGAAAATAAAAAATTACTCATACCAAAATCTAGTTCTGCTTACCTTTTTTTTTAACATCTAAGAAGTTTCATTTCAAAACCTGTGTTTAAAATGCAAGCCTGTTCCACAATGGTCAGTAACATCCTCTTTCTTTTCCTTATTATGTGTTTCTTTCCTCTTCTGTCACCTTCCCATATTGCAGAATAAGAAAACATCTGGGGGAGGTGTTTGGTGCAGCAGTTAAGAGCTCATGCAGGATGCCTGCGTCCCACATCAAAGCGCCTGGATTGGAGTCCCAGCTCCACTCTCCATTCCACTTCCCGGGAGCACGTGCAAGGTGGCACGGATGGTGACTCTAGAGGTTGGGTTCCTGCCACTCACATGGGAAACCCACACTGGGTTCTCAGCTCCTGGCTTCGGTCTGGCCCAGCCCTAGCTGTTACAGGCATTTGGAGATCGACCAGTAGATGGGAAATACCTCCCTCTCTCTCTCTCCCTTTCAAATAAATAAAAACTTTTAAAAACAATGTTTGATATAGTTTTCAGTTTCCCATTTCCCGATCTTCATTTTTAAACTGAAGACAACTATCACTCTTCATTCTTTATTCATTAAAAAAATAAATATTTAGCAGCCAGTTTTGCAGCCACCTACAATACCAGTATCCCATATGGGTGCAGGTTCAAGACCCAGCTGCTCTAGTTCCGACTCAGCTCTCGGCTAATGCACCTGGGAAAGCAGCAGAAGATGGCCCAAATGCTTGGGCCCCTGCACCCACGTGTGAGACCTGGAAGAAGCTCTGGGCTTCTGGCTCTGCCTGACCCAGCACCGACTATTGTGGCCATTTACAGAGTCAATCAATGACCAGATCTGTCTCTCCCCAACCACTCTCTCTCTCTCTCTGTAATTCTTTCAAATAAATTAAAAATATTTAAGTTATATTTGACTTTCTTTCTGTAAGTCAGTGGCTCAGACAGTCAAAAAGTGGGTGAGGGGCTTCCTCAGCTCATGAGACCACTAGAGCAAATCCGCAGCCCCTCCCCCCGGGAGTCACTCCTCCACTCAGCCCCCACTCAGCAGGGCCCAGGTGGACTCCAAGGGACCAGACCTCTCTGCGGACTGTCAGGGCAAAGGAGAGCGGGTGGAGGGATAGACTGGGGTGAGGCGAGAGAAGGAAAGCGAATGCAGGGTCTCAGGCTAAACCTGGGGAGCAGAGGTGGAATGCAGTGTAGAACGAAGCCCCCCAGCAGGGCAGCAAGCAGCCAAGAGCCCCCAGGGCACAGAGGCTCACCCGAACACATCCTCAGCAGTCCTCACGACCCCCCCCCCCCAAGTCAGCCCTGAGCCCGTGGGGAAAAGGACCATTAGCAAGCAAAGGCCCTACAGACCTTCCCCACGCAGCTCCAGCTTCAGGGCGGGAGTCAGGGTCAGAGTCCCTCGCGCCCACTGGGACCCAGCTACCCGACACAGAACCGTGCCAACAAGGACCCTTTCAGAGGCCAGGAGTCACCTCGGCCTCCTCTCTGGACTCTCACTGACAGATCATCTCCCAAGGAACCAAACACGAAGGCGCCAACACACTCTGGGGCAAATGTGTGAGCACTGCAGCCCCGCAGCAGCGCCCACTCGCCACCCACACACCTGTCACACAGAAGGGGACGTGCGCGAGAGTTCAACCCACGGGTGTTATTCTTACAGCTCCTCGCAGAAGCACTCAGACACAACACACAGCCACGCCACCAGCACCACAGAAGCCAAGACAAAGCTTCCCCGAGTCTTCCCTATAAGCAACCACCCAGCGGGTACCCCATAATGATTTTGTGAGAGGGCAGGAACCACCCTCTGCCAGCAGCTGCTTCTGCCCCGCAGGTTGGAGAGCAGGATCTTGTTCCCACTTGGGTCCCGACTCTAACCCATGCCAAGCCGAGGCACTCTCCCCTGGCCTGAAAGTGGACCTCCACACCGGGCCACCCCACACGGTCACTCCCGGAGAATCTCCTTCACCCGTTACTGCAGCGACCAGGACAGCACAGCTCATCTCCTGTCCTGCGCTCCCGCGAGGGCAGGACCATGGCTCACTCAGCTACAACCCTGTGAGCCTCGCAGAGAACCAGTTCCAGCTGCTCCTACCCTCCAAGGGCTGGGACAACGCCAGAGAGCAGAGGCTCCCGCCGCAGCCCACCCCACTCAGCATGGAGGAAGATGACACGCAAGCCCCTCACTACCTTTCCCCACCCTGGCCCTCCCTCGACGTCCACCCCACCCACACCTCCTCTACCCCATCCCCACCAAAACCAGCACAAGCCAGGCTCCGGGTCAGTATCACGCTGCAGGCACTGACGCCTGTGAGACGCCGTGCACCCCTAAGTCCCCTCTCCTAACGAGAACCTGGAGCCCTTATCAGGCGGGCTGCTGACTGATATCCTTGTACCAACCCAGCCTCGGACAGCCTGCGGCTGGACATGGCCCTGGCCCTGGCCCTGCCCTGCTGCAGGCTGGGCGGATGACCAGGGAGGGAGACGGAATCGGGAGGCTATTTAAGTCACGCTGCTTTTCGCTTCGGGATGCAAGTGACTCGAATAGGAATACACGCGAGCAGAGCGCACCTGCGTAAGGACAGGTAAGAGCAGTCAAGCGGGAGGATGGCAGGCGTGCTCGTACAGGCTCGCCCAAGTCAGCACAAGCGCTCTGTGCTGACCACGTCAGCGACACGTCCGCTGGGTCAGAGACCCCACCGAAACTCCTATGGCTTGCTACAATGCCTTATGTGTTCTTCTAATGACCACTAGCTAACAGATCTTGTGGGTTCTTCCTGGGTGCCAGGCACTGGGCTAAGGCTGTTATGTGTATTCAACTCTTTAATAACCACGGAAGCGGGCATCGCTACCATTGTTGAAGAGTTGAGAAGGAGGCCGGCGCTGCGGCTCACTAGGCTATTCCTCCACCTGTGGCGCCGGCACACCAGGTTCTAGTCCCGGTCGGGGCACCGGATTCTGTCCCAGTTGCCCCTCTTCCAGTCCAGCTCTCTGCTGTGCCCCAGGAGGGCAGTGGAGGATGGCCCAAGTCCTTGGGTCCTGCACCCGCATGAGAGACCAGGAGGAAGCACCTGGCTCCTGGCTTCAGATCAGCGCGGTGCGCCGGCCGCAGCGGCCATTGGAGGGTAAACCAATGGTAAAGGAAGACCTTTCTGTCTCTTTCTCTCACTGTCCACTCTGTCAAAAAAAATAATAAATAAATAAATAAAGTGTTGAGGAGGAGTCAGCCCTGTAGGTAGTTGGCTAAGCCTCTGCTTGCAGCACCAGCATCCCATATGGGCGCCAGTTTGTGTCCCAGTTGCTCCTGTTCCAATCCAGCTCTCTGCTACGGCCTGGGAAAGCAGCAGAAGATGGCCCAAGTCCTTGGGCCCCTGCACCCATGTGGCTCCTGGCTTCAGCTCGGTCCAACCCTAGCCATTGCAGCCATCTGGGGAGTAAACCAGTAGATGGAAGACCCCCCCCTCCGTGTGTGTGTGGGTGTCTGTGATTCTGCCTTTCAAATAAATAAATATTTTTTTAAAAAAGAGTTGAGGAAACAGAGGCGTAGAGAGGTCACCAACTGTGCAGGAGGCAGGCACAGGAGCGAGGCCAACCGCAGGCAGCTGCCTGAGCCCAGCGCCCAGCGTCTCCACCAGCCCACTCCCAGTCTCACAAGCACTGCAGAAGGGTCTCCCCACCAGGGAGCCGATGGGAGCCGAGCCTTACCAGTTGTGATGAGATAGGCATCAGGAACCGTAATATCACACACGTACGGCGGCTTGGCAGTGGCCAGCGCTGGCATATCAGGACGCAGCGCCAGCAGGGTAGGGGCGGCGCTGGCCTCCGGAGGGCTCTCCCCCGCAGTCTGGCTGCCCTGGCCAGCGTCCACAATGTCAGCAGCGGCCGTGCTCCCGGTAGACGTGTCCGGCTCGGCCGAGGGGCTCCACGGCGCATCCGTGGGTGGGTGTGAGGGGCCCGTGGGGGCAGGTGCTGTCGGCAAAGGTGACGGGGTCACCTGGGGAGCAAACAGAGATGCTGACGATGACAAGGATGGGAACGCGTGGGTGGTCAGCACTGGGCCCGTGGGAGCGGCACTGGAGAAAGTGGACAGGACAGACGTGTGGGCATCTGGGGAGCCCACGTGGGCATCGGGAGACGTCAGAGCCGAGGACACGGGGGTCGTAGAAAACGCAGTCAGGGGTGATGCTGAGTGAGCCCCAGCAGCCGAGGCGTCGAGGATGGGCTCGGAGCTGGAGGGCACTGCACCCACGGCAGGTTCGCGAGGGCTGAGTGAAGACTCCGCAGAGGCGGTGGCTTCTGTGAGGGCTGAGGTAGCCTGGGCGTCAGGGTCTGTCAGCGACACTGTTGGGGCTTCAGCGAACTCGCCAGAGTCGGTGGGGAGGCCCCACAATGGCGGTGTCTCAGAGCGGCTGGGCGGAGGGGCGGCCGTGCTCGGAGGAAGGGCTGAACTTGGCCGGAGCTGAGAAAACTCCACACGTGTGGAATCAGGGAGAGGCAGCGGGGGCGACTCCGCGTGGACAGCGCCGGACAACGCGATCATTCCCGCCGAGGTGGGGAAGGCCAGCGGCGTGAAGGCCGAGAGGTCACTCGACGCAGGAGACAGAGACGCGAGTCCTGAGGACGCAGGGCCCGAGCTGCTGCGCTCCAGCGGTGGGGTTGGGAAAAGGCTCGATGTGAAATCCAAACGACTCCCAGATCCCTGCTCAAAGACACCGGTGGGCTCCGGGTCAGACGGCAGCGCCGGCTCGGCTGAGGGAACCAGTGCGTAAGAGGTGAGGGCGCTGGGGTCTCGGGCGGCAAGCCGTGGCGTGTTAGTGCTTGCCGCCACAGAGGAGGACGGGTCGGGGAGAACACTGGTGGGGGCCGGGAACAGCGCAGAGGTGCCTCCGGGAAGCATCATTTCGGTTCCAGCGACCGAGCGGGGGCCGAAGCTGGGATCGAGTGACCCTGGCACGGAGAGGTGGCTGTGGGAGGGATACACTCGCGTGGCTGCCACGCTGCTCAGCTCCACCTCGGCTGAAACGCTGGCGCGCGTTTCCGAGACGTCCAGAGATCTAGAAGACAGGGGCACCACAGGTCTGGAGGGGAAAAGCGTATTAAATTCTGGAGACTCTTCCTCAAACTCAGAGAAGTCCGCGAGCACGCTGCTCAGTGGAGAGACACTGCTGGCTTCCACCCGCGCCAGGGACAGGGTCTCAGCACCGTCCCCTGAGCCCACGTCTCTCTCTGGGAGGCTCGTGGGAAGAACCTGCAGAGCAGGTGCCATGGGGCAGGATGCACACCCCGTGTGTGGGCTCGAGGACAACACCAGGCTCGGCGTGGGACTGCCGGGCAGCACTGACACCTCCCTGGTGTGGCCCGGGAGAAAGGGGCTGCAGCAGCCATCGGCTGACTGAGCAGGAAAGGGTTCAAATGCAAGGGGGGTTGAGAACAAAGCAGAGTGTGCGCTGCCGGGAGCGGGGACTGGGTGTGAGACAGTCACAGTAGTGGGCGTCCTTGGGGAGATGGCTCCTTCCCACGGCCGACCCAGAGTCGTGGTGCCCTCAGGGCATCCGTCCGTCCTAGTGCCCAGAACCGCCCCTGGCGGCCGTGAGCCCTCGGACAGGAGGGGAACAGGCTGCTGAGTGACACCGTCCCCCAGCGGCCGAGGCACCGACGACCGGGAGCTGGAGAACAGGGTCTCCACGTCCAGTGCCCCTGAAGTCACGACCCCAGGCCGAGTCCTGCTCGAGAAGCCACCAACAGCGTCAGTGGCAAGGTGAAGCACGAAGCTCCCACCAGGAGTCGGGGCTGTGCCCTCGGCGGTGGGCAAAGCCGACCAAAACACAGTGGGGTGATCCGGGGACCCGGAGTCCGTCCACGGCGGTCGCACGGTGCTCTGCCAAGCTGACCTCACTGTGGCGTCTTCTAAAGAAGCCACAGGTAATGACGGCGTGGGCATAGGCGCTGGCATCTCTCTGGGCAGCCCCAGGGGGCTGGCCGTGACGTACTGCATCGGAGAAACCACCTGGGACGCGGTCCAGTGAGTATCCGGCAGGAAGTTAGCCATGTCCTCGCCATCCACAGGCACCTCGTTACTCGTCACGGACACGCCATCCGCCACCAAGAGGCTGTGGTCGGCTGCGCCCCAGGTCTGGACTCCCTGGTTAAGCAAGGCTGGATCAAAAGCAGAGGCAGCTGGAGAGGCTGTGACGAGGAGGGGGCCGCTCTGCAGGGACCCTGGAGCGGCTTCGCTTAAGGCCACGTGTGCAGTACTGTGCACGGTGCTCTTCGTCAGCGCGAGCTCCACGGAGTACAAGGAACGGCTGCGCTGCTCCAGCGAGAGCTCCCCTGCCAAGAGAAAATCGAGGCTGGGTGAGCTGCCATGCGACCACGGCCGTGCTGCCAGCGTCTGCTCACCCAGCACCCAGTCACTCAACGCTCACAGCTCATGGCCAGGAGCTAACAGTGCGGCTGGATGCCAGACACCACCAGAACTACTGCTTAGACAACGCCTATGGGGCTGGAACTGTGGCACAGTGGTCTAAGCTTCCACCTACAGTGCCAGCATCCCATATGGGTGCCGGTTCAAGTCCCAGCTGCTCCACTTCTGATTCAGCTCTCTGTTATGGCCTGGGAAAGCACTGGTAGATGGCCCAAGTGCTTGGGCCCCTGCACCCATGTAGGAGACCCAGAAAAAGCTCCTGGCTCCTGGTTTCGGATCAGCACAGTCCAGTCATTGCAGTCATTTGGGGAGTGAATCAGTGGATAGATGGATGGATGCATGGATGAATAAATAAATCTTAAAAAAATGCCTACAAAGATTCACAACCTGAGTACCACATTGACCCCAGCTCATGTGTAGGCACATGTGTGTGCATGTATGCACATGCAGGTGTGTGTACTTGTGTGTACACACGTGTGTACATAGGTATGCATTGTGTACGCATGTGTAGATGCATGTGCATGTGTGTGTATGTGTATGTGTTACACGTGTGTGTATTGTGTGCATGTATGTGTGCACACATGTGTGTGCGTGTGTGCTCCTTTACATATATCTTCATCTTACTTTCTAATGACAGACACTCAGAACCACAGAGCCACAACAGACTGGCAGTGTAGGAGGCCTTAAGAGTTGTCCAGGCTACTCTCGCCATCACAAGGAGAGAGGGGCTGAGAAGATAAAGCACCCACATGCACGATCCCCCAGCAGGGTGGCAAAGGAATCTGACTAGCAGGCTGCCTGGACCGCAAAGCCCACGTGATCTCTCTCTCTGGGTGAGAGCTGGCGCCTGAGACCTGACGTCACCTGCTGCCCAGGAGGGGCAGCCCACTGTCCCCAGGCCCTTTCACCACTCCCCACCCCGCCTTCGGGCCTCGCCTCGGCGACTCTGCACCGGCTTCTTGCTGCTTTCTACCTGAATGACACCCGCTGGTCCCTCGGCCTCTGCAGTGGGGTTAGAGCCGTATCCCTTATCCCACCCCCACCCAAAATGAGGCGTCTGCTCACCAGACTGTGAGCACCTGGAAGACCGGAGCTGTCTGCGCTTCCCACTGCACATGGCACAGCCGGTCCCAGGCGGCAGAGCCCAGTCAACACCTGCTGCACAGGCAGACGAACGGAGCCTGGGGACACCAAGTTCTGGCATGGCAGCACCAGCCTGCCACTCACTCAGATGTGCGGCTGCAGCACCCTTGTCACACCTGTCACTGTTGTCGAGAGACAGTGCACACGGAGGCAGAAGCGCTGGCCCAGCCACGGACGCAGGCCAAGGGAACTGCCCACGCCCCACAGGCTGGGACAGGGCAGCGATCACCAGCCAGGGCCACACCTCGTTTCACTTGTCCCAACAGTGTATCAGGACACAGTGCTTGGGACACCCACATCCCATAATAGTGTGTGGGCTGGAGACCGGCTCCCCGCTGGTGTGCACCCTGGGAGGCAGCAGGGACGGCTCGAGTACGTGGGACCCTGCCACCCGCGTGGGAGACCTGGACTGCCCCCCCAGCTCCTGGCTCCAGCCTGGCCCTACCCTGGCTGTCACAGGCATTTGGGGAGTGAACTAGTGGATGGGAGACCTTTCTCCCTCTGCCCTTCAATGAAATAAATCAACACATCTTTTCAGAAAAAAACACAGTGTGTGAAATACCACAGGAATAAGCTTGAATCCACTCTATTTTTTTAAAGATTATTTATTTCAGAGGTAGAGTTACAGATAGTGAGAGGCTCACTCCTCAGATGGCCACAATGGCCAGAGCTGTGCCAATCCGAAGCCAGGAGCCAGGAGCTCCTTCCAGGTCTCCCACATGGGTGCAGGGGCCCAAGGACTTGTGCCATCTTATACTGCTTTCCCAGGCCATAGCAGAGATTGGAAGAGGAGTAGCCAGGACATGAACTGGTACCCATATGGGATGCTGCCACTGCAGGCAGAGGGCTAGCGCACCATGCCACAGCACTGGCCCCACTCTTATTTGTCAAAAGATTTATTTATTTATTTGAAAGGCAGAATTACAGAGAGATGGCAAGACGGGGGGTGGGGGTGGGGTGGGGAATCAATCTTCTATCTGCTGGCTCACTCCCCAGATGGCCAAAACAGCCAGGCCTGGGCTGGGCTGAAGCTGGGATCCCGGAACTCCATCCAGGTCTCCCACATGGGTGGCAGGTGACCAAGCCCTTGGGCCATCCTCCACTGCCTTTCCAGACGCACCAGCCAGGACTCAAACTGGGGCTCCTATAGGATGCCAGCGTCGCAGGCAGCGGCTCGCTGTGCTAGACCACAGAGACAGCGCCTGCTTTGTGTTTTAAAGTAAATAGACTCTCTTCTATTTTTGGTGTCTGGCAGACTGGAGATGTTGAAACTCCATCACTTCCTAACATTCAAGAGTGCTCAATAAATATGGAGCAGCACACTTCAAGGTGACCGCCTCCACCTGTGAGGCACTGAGCGCAGGAATGAGGCAGGGGCAGGATTAGGGCGGTGACCAGGCACGGAGTCTCGGGGTAGGCGCGGGGAGACTGCACCTGGCGGCCTGGGCAAGGGGAGAGCCCGAGTGCAGGCCACCTTCATAAATGAAGGCCCAGAAAACGCCACGCTCCTGGGAACGAGCAGGTCAGGAGCACACCATCCACCTCGAGAGGACAGCATGAGATGTGCGCGGCTCGAGGACACCCGGGACTGCTGCTCCCCCCGCCCCATCCCACGCACTTCCCCAGGTGGTGTCCTGGAATAAACCGTGCACGTGTCTACCCGCCCCCACTCTGCTTTCCGGGAAAACCCAGGCTAAGCACCACGTGGGCTGAACTGTGTCCCCAGAGAGCCCCTCGTTGAAGCCCTAACCCCAGGGCCCCCAGACGGCAACTGGGTTCAGAAGTGAGGGGAGAGCAGGTGCAATGAGCTGCGGCAAGGCCACACTGGAGTGGGCGGGTTCCTAATCCAGACAAGGGGGCAATGGACACAGACACGCCCCAAGGAGACCTCCGTGTGACGATGAAGGCAGAGGGCTCAGGCCCAGGGGCCCGAGATTACCAGCAAACTCCCGCGGCCAGAAGGGAGGCCACGCTTATTCCCCATCACAGCCCTCAGAGGTGTCAACCTTGCCACCACCTTGGACATCCAGCCTCCGGGACCACAGGAGACCAGGTTCCCGCTGTGCGAGCCCAGCATAAAGACTGTCCCTCAACCTCGGCTGCACATGACCACGGATCATCCCTCAACCTTGATTCCACGTGGCCACGGATCATCCCTCAACCTCGGCTGGACATGGCCAAGGACCGTCCCTCAACCTCAACCTTGGCTCCACATGACCATAGACTGTCCCTCAACCTCGGCTGCACGTGGCCAAGGACCGTCGCTCAACCTCAACCTTGATTCCACGTGGCCATGGACTGTCCCTCAACCTTGTCTGCACATGGCCACGAACTATCCCTCAATCTCAGCTATGCATGGCCATGGACCATCCCTCAACCTCGGCTGCACGTGGCCACAGACTGTCCCTTAACCTCGGCTGCACATGGCCACGGACTAACTCTCAACCTCAGCTGCATGTGGCCATGGACTGTCCCTCAAACTCAACCTTGATCCCACGTAGCCACAGAATATCCCTCAACCTCTACTCCGTGTGGCAATGGACTGTCCCTCATCCTCAACTCATGTGGACACAGGCTGTCCCACAACCTCAGCTGCACGTGGCCATGGGTTATCCCTCAATCTTGACTCTGTGTGGTCATGGAATGTCCCTCAACCTCGACTCCATGTAGCCACAGACCACCTCCCCAGGTTTGGAACCTGGAGACAACATGCTGAGGGTCATAAGGTGGGCTGGGTCTCTGACGCCCATCAGATGTTAACACCTCCGACCACATCCCCAATTATTCCTGTAGCTAGAGTTCTGATAAGCAGGAGTACACAACTGAAAATTACAACATACACATAAAAGTAAGATACCATAGCCCCACCCCAAAAAAGAAATAAGAAACCCACACAAGTAGAATCAGATCTGCAAGGACCTCAGAGCTCAAGCAGAGTTAATTCATTTAAAATAACAAGGAAGGGGCTGCGGTGTAGTGGGAAAAGCCGCCACCTACAGTGCCAGCATCCCATATGGGCACCAGTTCAAGTCCCAGCTCTTGGCTATGGTCTGGGAAAGCAGAAGATGGCCCAGGTCCTTGGCCCCCTGCACCTGGAAGAAGCTCCTGGATCGTGGCTTCAGATCAGCACAGATCTGGCAGTTGACGCCATCTGGAGAGTAAACCAGTGGTTGGAAGACCTTTTTCCCTCCCTCTCCCTCCTTCTCTCTCTCTACCTCTGCCTCTCTGTAACTCTGCCTTTCAAATAAAATATTTTTTTAAAAAAATAAAATAACATAGACTAAAACTGCGAGTCATAAACAGGAGACTAGGAAGACTGGACAGAAAGACTTGAAAAAGAAACAAGGAACATTTAGAAAAAAAAAAAAAAATCCGGGGCAGGAGCTGTGGCATAGCAGGTAAAGCCACCACCTGCAGTGCCAGCATCCCATGTGGGCACCTGTTCATGTCCCAGCTGCTCCACTTCTGATCCAGCTCTCTGCTGTGGCCTGGGAAAGCAGTAGAAGATGGCCCGAGTCCTTGGGCCCCTGCACCCACGTGGGAAACCCGAAAGAAACTCCTGGCTCCTGGTTTTAGATTGATGCAGTGGCCAATTGGGGAGTGAACCAGTGGATGGAAGACCTCTCCCTCTCTCTCTCTCTCTCTCTGTGTGTGTGTGTGTGTGTGTGTGTTTGTGTGTATGTGTGTATGTGTGTGTAGCTCTTTCAAATAAATAAATCTTAAAAAAAAAAAGAAAAGAAAAAAAACCATCCCAAAAACAAGATTCCGGAAAGAACTAAAGGAGAAACCAATGAGAGCCTCATAGATGGTGATGGTACACAAGAACCGACAGCCTCATAGACAGCGATGATATACGAGAACCGTCAGCCACACAGACAGCAATAGTACACAAGAAACTAACAACAGCCTCACAGATGGTGATGGTACACAAGAAATGACAGCCTTATAGATAGCAATGGTACACTAGAACTGACAGCCTCACAGTGATGGTACATGAGAACCTACAGCCACACAGACAGTGATGGTACATGAGAACTGACAGCCACACAGTGACAAGTACACAAGAAACCAATGACAGCCTCGCAGATGGTGATGGCACACGAGAACCAACAGCCACACAGACGGTGATGATACCCAAGAACTGACAGCCTCACAGTAATGGTACACAAGAATTCAACAACAGCCTCAGACATTGATGGTACATGAGAAACCAACGACAGCCTCACAGATGGCGTGGTACATGAGAAACCAACAACAGCCTCAGACATTGGTGGTACATGAGAAACCACCAACAGCCACACAGATGGCAATGGCACATGAGAATCCAACAACTTCACAGATGGCAATGGTACACAAGAAACCAACAACAGCCTCACAGATGGCGATGGTACACAAGAATCCAACAACAGCCTCACAGACAGTGACAGTGCACAAGAACCAACAGCCTCAAAGACAGCGGTGGTACACGAGACCCACAACAGCCTCACAGTGGTGAGAGTACACAAGAATCCAACAGCCTCATAGACGGTGATGGTACATAAGAAATTAACAACAGCCACACAGATGGAGAAGGTACACAAGAACCAACAGCCACACAGATAGCAATGGTATATGAGAACTGACAGCCACACAGACGACAATGATACACAAGAAACCAACAGCCTTGCAGATGATGATGGTACATGAAACTTACAGCCTTGCACATGGTGATGGTTCACAAGCAACAATGGCTCACCCAGCAATCACTGGGTTTACAAAAGACAAACAGTACGGAATTGAAACAGTGACTGCAGTCGCATGGGAGCTGAGAGCACGCCAGCCATCACTATTTGATCCACTGTGCAGAGATGAGAAAATCGGAAATGAAGACAAAATCTGTGAACAGATTTTGGGTATGCTAAAATCTGTAAATAACAGTGAGTCCTATGGATAACACATTTCTAGCTGGTTCTCTTAGCATCTGAATGTCACCAGCTCACACCAGACAGACCACTGAGTCTAGAACTTCATGCTTTTCCCTGTAATGTGACTTCCTAAATGAATGAACAATTAAAGGAGGAGGCCATCTCTTGGAGGCTTCAAGTTGTTTCCCAGAAATATGCTTAGGCATCTGCTGTCTTCTCTACAACCTGGCTCTAGGATTCCTTGTTAAGTGGCTTTGTATTCACCTGTCACGTTCCAAGCACAGGTAGGAGAAAGCTGATACTTACTACAAGCACATTACAACCAGAGCTGTTTTGGGACTGGTGTTGTGGTGTAGCAGGTTAAGCCACCGCCCACTGCCTGCAATGCCAACATCACATATGGGTGCTGGCTTGAGTCCCAGCTGCTCCACTGCTAACCCAACTCCCTAGTAATGCGCCTGGAGAGCAGCAGAGGATGCCCCAAGTCCTTGGGCCCCTGCACCCATGGGGGAGACCCAGAGGGAGCTTCTGGTTTGGGCCTGGCCCAGCCCTGGCTGTTTGGGCCATTTGGGGAGTGAATCAGCAGGTGGAAGATCTCTCTCTCTCTCTCTCTCTCTCTGTAACTCTGCCTTTCAAATAAATAAATATTTTTTAAAAAAAATCAGAGGTGTTATTTCCCATAATTCTGAAAGTTTGGAAGTTACAGATTTACAAAGAAATAAATCATCATTCTACCAAACTGGGTAACAGAAATGTGAACTTTTCCCAAGGAGACACTGTTTTAACGTGTTTTAAACTCTGCTGTGATAGACTGGACAAGTAAAATCTGAAACAGGTGAACTGGAAGATGAGAGAGAAAGTAACAAAGGGAAGTAGTGTTTAGTGGCAGAATTCTGTACCCAAGCACCTGATGCCATCAGAATTAAATCAACACTGCCTTCCAAAGGACAGGGACCAGGGAGGGCAAAGTGGCCCTGACAAGGGAAGTACAGAGCCACACCAGCGACAGCGTCCTGTTAAGCCGCGTGAGGTGAGCCAGGCTGCGATGCTGGCTTTCTTCCGGCCAAGCCCCCGGAGAGAGGCACAGCTCTGAGGGGACGAGGGGACGGAAGCCACAGTGCCACAGGGAATTGTGTCTGTAGTTCATTCAGGCAGTTAGGGAATCCAGCTGGGTCTCTCCAGCACAAGAGGCGGCAGGGACTCGCACTTCAAGCCCTGGAGATCAATTTCCAAGCTCTAGAGCTTCGCTCCCAAAAGAGCCTCTCTTGGATGACAGGGAGGAAGCACAGGGCTCGGGGGAGGGACACTGGCGCCTCTGGCTGCCGTGCACCTGCGTGAGGAGGCGGCCCTGGTGGCCCTGGGCTGCACGGCCCGAGCGGAGGCATGTTCTCTCCTGAGACCGCACCACAGCCCACCAGGCCACGCCATGCCATCTCACGTGATTATCAACTATGACGGAGAGGCCTGCCCCTCGGAACCCGCTGCCTGCGACTCCCACAGGCAAGAGAACCTGCTAGCCCTCCTCACCTTTCTCCTAAGGCAGGTTTGTCTATCAGGAGCTCTCCCCTCAACACCGTCATCTGTCACGGAGTCTTACAATCTTCAAAGTGAGCGGGCCCTTTAAACCTGCCAATCCCCTGCAGGTGCAAATGAGGCTCAAAGAGTTTAAGCTGCTGAGCTCAGAATAGCACAGGGGGACAGGGGCAGGGC
>CM027399.1:510351-525719 GCA_015711505.1 Sylvilagus bachmani
CCCCCCCCCCCCGGCGAAGCCCCCTGGGGGGAGCAGTCATATCTTCCATCAGCCCGACTCCTGTGTCCAGCCCAGAGCCTAGGGTGCTCACGCACTCCCACAACGCCCTCCTGACCACTCACGCGGGTCAGGGCATGAAGAGACAGCCCCAGAGAAGACGGTCTCCTGCTCGCAGACCTGCCAGTCAATAGGAGGAGGCGGACAGCCACCACCCCTGAAGAGACCGCAAGGACAAGAGCCAGGGGCTGTCGTGCAGAGTGATGGTCGAGGAAGACGAGGAAGGCGTGAGGAATCGGGAGAGGGTGGGAGCCGCTCCACACAGAGGGCGTGGCATGGGGAGAACCTTGACAGACAGGAAAGTGGCTGGCAGGAATGGCAGAGACAGCAAGGGGAGGCTGACCCACCCGGGGGTCTCCAGCACTGAGAATCTGGACTGAGAACACAGACGATCATCGGCACAGCGCTACTGAAGGCAAACGACTCCGTCCAGCACTGGGACAGGGAAAAGTTTGACTTCCAAATCCTACGGCGATGCAGACATCCAAGAATGGCCTGCAGTGGTCAGGAGGGGCCACCTCGAGCACCTGTGCCCCCTCCCACAAACACATGGAGCGGGGATGGCATCACGAGGCCGTGCCTGTGGGAGGAGGGCTAGGTGACAAGCACAGACTCTACGAGGATCTGTGTTCTCATCAAAGAGCCCCCGAGAGCCCTGTGCACCTGCAGGAAAGCAGCCCCGATCCATGCCTGGACCTTGACCTCTGACTCCCCGCCTCCAGAACCATGAGAACGCACACCGATGTCCACAGGGACCCCATCCAGAATGCAACAACACACTGCCAGTGTCCACGGGGACCCGCGCTGCATACGCAACAACGCACTGCCAGTGTCCATGGGGACCCCATTCAGAATGTGACAACACACTGCCCCTGTCCACAGGGACCCCATCCAGAATGGGACAAGGCACTGCCCCTGTCCACGGGACCCCATCCAGAATGCAACAACACACTGCCAGTGTCCACAGGGACCCCATCCAGAATGCAACAACACACTGCCAGTGTCCACGGGGACCCCATCCAGAATGGGACAACGCACTGCCCATGTCCACGGGGACCCCATCCAGAATGCAACACACTGCCCCTGTCCACAGGGACCCCGCCCTTCAGAATGCAACAACACACTGCCCCTGTCCACAGGGACCCCACCCTGCATATGCGACAACGCACTGCCCATGTCTCAGGTACCTTGCCCAGACTGAGACGCACACCAGATCCAGTCCTGCCTGAATGCATGTGCGTCTACAGCCCAAGTGAGCAGAGCTCACCAAGATCCCCAGCCTCCGTTAATTTCTGTTCACTGCAGTCTTCCCCAAACCCCTCTTCTGCCTGCTTATTGGTATGAAAAGCCTACTGATTAGCAATTACCCATAACACTAACTCTCTAAGT
The DNA here is from genome assembly GCA_015711505.1 of Sylvilagus bachmani. NCBI lineage: Eukaryota > Metazoa > Chordata > Mammalia > Lagomorpha > Leporidae > Sylvilagus > Sylvilagus bachmani. Next base: position 511,798 of record CM027399.1, read on the forward strand.
ATCTATAATTATGACTTCTCTGGTTTATTTGCAGGCTCCTTGGGACTCCAGCATGAAGAACAACATGAAGTTACTATAAACACTAATTTGCCAAGAAACTAACCAGATCAAATGTATGGATAAACGAAAAGGCAATTTTTAAAGACTGAAGTCCTACCACCGTGGAGAGCTCTATATTTGTTTTTTGCTATTTATGGTAAAATGTTTACACACTGCCATAAGCCAATTCTGGCACTTTCGACTTTCCATCATAAAATTTCCAGACAGCCACAAAAGCAGAAAGACTGGAACCTGTTACCCGGTTTCAAACCATCGCTTTTTTTTCTTTAATGAAATCAGAGCATAGCTCAGACATCATTACTCATCTTAATGAACACTTCAGTATCTGTAATAAGGACTTTAAAGGAAAATCACACACATATACCCAAAAACCCCACAATTATCACACTCAACAAAATTAAAAATCATTCCTAGTGTCATCAAATGGTCTGTTTCCCACTTGAGCTTGCCTTGATGGCCTCAATATATTTTTGTGAGATTGCTTTTCTCAAATCAGAGCCAAACAGGGTATGCGCATTCTTCAGTTCGTGTGTCTCTTAAGTCTCTTTTGCTTTTATGACCATTTTTTCCCTCCCCTTTTTTCTTTTTTTAAGCTCCATTTCCTTGTTAAGGAAAACAGGTCATTTGTCCCTGCAGACAACCCACATTCTATATTTGGCCGTCTACATGCTCACGGTGTCATTTAGCCTGCTCTTCTAACCCCCAACTTCCCCTAAAATGGCATTTAGATCAGGAGGATGCACTGGGTTCAGGATCGATGCTTTTGGTGAAAACACTTTCCAGGGGCTCCCCCGTGCTTCCCATGATATCACCGCGGCAGGTGCCCCGGTGAGTGGCCCTGGGGTTCTCAGGCGCTGCTGGTCACTGCCTGCCCTCCCTCAGCTTCTCACTGAGCGACCAAGCAGTCACTCATGACCACTGCCCCCACCCACCACTGCACCAGGGAGGGCGGGTTTCTGACACCTGCACTACAGATATTGCAACATGCAGAGACACAATGAGAGGAAGAATGATAATTATTCTGCATCTGAAATGAGAACCTATTTGTGCGTGTTTTAGACCACTTCCTAAGTCACCTGATTAGGAATTCAATACAAAGATGTTGATTTCCAGGGCAGGCGCTGTGGCATAGCGGGTAAAGCCGCCATCTGCAGTGTTGGCATCCCATATGGGTGCCAGTTCGAGTCCCGGCTGCTCCACTTCCGATCCAGCTCTCTGTTATGCTTGGGCCCCTGCACCCGTGTGGGAGGCCTGGAAGAAGCTCCTGGCCCCTGGCTTTGGATCGGCTCAGCTCTGGCCGTTGTAGCCATCTGGGGAGTGAACCAGCAGATGGAAGATCTCTCTCTCTTTTTGTCTCTGTCTGCCTCTCTGTGACTCTGCCTTTCAAATAAATAGATAAATATCTTTAAAAAAAAATAAAGATGCTGATTTCCATGCGGTTCTTTAAGAAGATCATGGTTCGATTCCTGACTCCTGCCTTAGTGTAAGGCCCACCCCTGTGAAGTTCAGAATTCCAAACAGACAGTGAACAGAGAACCAGGCAGAACCTGAACACTGTGCCATGAGAGAAGGCAACAGAAATGTGCGAATATCCCCCAAGCAGTACCTTTGCTGTGGGCCCTTCCCGAAGGACGGATTAACGAGTACCAAGCAACCTCAAGGGGAAGCCACTGTAATACACAAGTTGTACCTTGGAAATTTATATTCTAATAAAAGTCAAAAAAAAAAAAAAAAAAGTCCGACAGTTTCAAAGTCCTCTCCTTCCCAAATCCCTTAGGCAGAGCTGCTGGAAGCAGCCGGAAGGAATCTGAATCCCTTCCTCCTGTCCCCTACCCAGAGAAATGTTAATAAACAATGCAACACCCGAGGGACTCCTACCGCCGTGAGTCATTGCCTTCCTCGCAGTCGGCCCCAGACCCCGGACCCCAGAAAAGCCTCCACTGACAGCCAGGTCTCCGGGGACCTGCATGTCCCTGGATCAAGAGCAGCAGTTAGGGCTCTGCTGGATGGCCCCAGCCTGCTACAAGGGGGAAGGAGGGAGGGGCAGGTGGCCCTAGGCAGGGTCGTGAGGAGGGGCAGGTGGCTCCAGGCAGGGGCGCCCCTCGGGGAGCAGCGAGGAGAAGCCCGGAGCCCTCCATGAGGAAATAAGGGTCCCATGTGCAGTTTCCATCCACGTACACGTCACAGGAACACAAGTGCACACGTACTTGTCCATTTGAAACAAATTTTTTTTTTTTTTTGACAGGCAGAGTGGACAGTGAGAGAGAGACAGAGAGAAAGGTCTTCCTTTGCCATTGGTTCACCCTCCAATGGCCGCCGCAGCCAGCGCACTGCGGCCGGCGCACCACGCTCATCCGATGGCAGGAGCCAGGTGCCAGGTGCTTTTCCTGGTCTCCCATGGGGTGTAGGGCCCAAGCACTTGGGCCATCCTCCACTGCACTCCGAGGCCACAGCAGAGAGCTGGCCTGGAAGAGGGGCAACCGGCACAGAATCCGGTGCCCCAACCGGGACTAGAACCCGGTGTGCCGGCGCCGCAAGGCGGAGGATTAGCCTGTTGAGCCACGGCGCCGGCCATCACAACGTTTTTTAATGTGGAAAATATATATCATGTCACTTACCCTTTGATAACTTTGTAAGCATTCCACTGAGTGGCATTCATTGCCATTTCCTTATTTCTCATTAAAATTTGTTTCAAATGGGCTGGTGCTGTGGCTCAACAGGCTAATCCTCCGCCTTGCGGCGCCGGCACACCGGGTTCTAGTCCCAGTTGGGGCGCCGGATTCTGTCCCGGTTGCCCCTCTTCCAGGCCAGCCCTCTGCTGTGGCCCAGGAGTGCAATGGAGGATGGCCCAGGTGCTTGGGCCCTGCACCCCATGGGAGACCAGGAAAAGCACCTAGCACCTGGCTCCTGCCATCGGATGAGCGCGGTGCGCCCGCCGCAGCGCGCCGGCCGCGGCAGCCATTGGAGGGTGAACCAATGGCAAAGGAAGACCTTCCTCTCTCTCTCTCTCACTGTCCACTCTGCCTGTCAAAAACAAAAAACAAAAAAACGTTGTGATGGCCAGGTTGTTTTTTTTTTTTAAGATTTATTTATTTATTTGAAAGGCAGAGTCAGAGAGAGAGAGAGAAAGAGAGAGGTATTCCATCCGCTGGTTCACTCCCCAGATGGCTGCAATAGCCAGAGCTGGGCCAGGCTGAAGTCAGGAGCCAGAAGCTTCTTCTGAGTCTATGTGGGCGCAGGGGCCCAAGGACTTGGGCCATCTTCTACTACTTTCCCAGGCCATAGCAGGGAACCGGATCAGAAGTGGGGTAGCCGGGACTCAAACCAGCACCCATACGGGATGCCGGCACTGCAGGCGCAGCTTTACCTGCTACACCTCAGCGCCGGCCCACGATGGCCAGTTTGAGGCTGCCAGATTCCTGCCGACAATCACCACCGCTCTGCCAGGCACTGGCCCATTTTCCTTCTCACTGCATTGGTAGAAAAAATGAGGCTCCAAAGGATTAGGAAGCTTGTTCGGGTGCCCAGACCAGCAAGTGATGGACCTGGGATCTGAACCGGATCACCCAGCTGCCAAGGCCGCTCACCCCGGCCACAGGACCACGCTGCCACTCTGCAGAGGGGCACCAACGGTCTTCATGGAACATTTCTACATCCTCATTCTTGAACAGCTAGGCACAGAACTTTTCAGAGTAACAAGACTAACAAGAACTCTATATTAAAAACAACCTGGGAGCCAGCCTTGTGGCACAGCGGGTTAAGCCACCACCTGAGGCACCAGCATCCCAGTTGGAGTCCCAGCTGCTCCACTTCTGATCCAGCTCCCTGCTAATGCACCTGGGAAGGCAGTGGAAGACGGCCCAAGTGCTTGGGCCCCTCCAACCATGTGGGAGAGCTGGATGAAGCTCCTGGCCCCAGCCCTGGGGAGTGAACCAGTAGATGGAAGATAGCTTGCTCACTCGCGCACTCTCTCTCTCTGTAATTCTTTCAAATAAATAAACATATTTTAAAAGAACAAAAAAAACAGCATCATGGCCTATCAACACAGGCCCACCAACTTGAGGAAAGTTTACATAAAGTTTAAAAGTGGTATTGTAGGGGCCACCTCCCGCAGTGCCGGCCTCCCACACAGGCACTGGTTCAAGTCCCAGCTGTTCCACTTCCAATCCAGCTCCCTGTTAATGGCCTGGGAAAGCCGTGGAGGACAGCCCAAGTGCTTGGAGTCCCACACCACATGGGAGACCCAGAAGCTCCTGGCCCCCGGCTTCAGCCTGGCCCAGCTCCAGCCACAGTCGCCAACTGGGGAGTGAACCAGCAGATGGAAGATCTCCATGTGTGTCTCTCCCTCTCTGTAACTCTTTCAAATAAATAAAAGTATCTTTTAAAAAATGAAAGTGGTACTGTACAAACAAGCTCTTGGACACCAACGATGCAGGAGCACGTGGTCAGCCCTACGCCGTGACTGCCTGTGACGCTGCCATGGACAACCTCAGACCTTGGTAGGGCTGCCGAGCCGAAGGGAACATTGGACTGTGATGCACTCCCTCCTTTAGCTGACGGGCAAGCTGGAGGTTGGGACAGAAGCAAGAAACACCACAGCCCAAACGCCCTGCCTGCTCCCAGCAACCTAATGGCTGCCTGTGGCCTCACGAGACAGATGGGCGTGTGTCCTTCCTCCGAGGACTAAGCGCCTGCCAGGCCCTAGGAGGAGGGATACACACAGGGTTCTCACTGGCGAGGCTGACAGGCTGACTCCAGAGTGCTTGCTTCGCAGGGACCCCTCAAGGCTCACAAAGCTCCAGGGTGAGGCGCGGTTCTCGGCACGCCACAGCAGGACAGGCAGGCACAGTGAGTTCTGCTGTGCCCGAGCCAGGGAGCCAGGACCAGCACTCTCACCAGTCAGCCTCCAGCACCTGCAGCCCCAGGCACGACGCACAGCTTCCCAGCAGAGTAACCTGTTTCTTGCTTTTACTTTTCTAATTAACAGAACTGCATATGTGTATCACGTGCAACGTGATGTTCTCAAATACAGCTACAAAGTGGAAGTTAAATCAAGCTAACTAATGATGACCTCGAGGACACCTAAGGTCTGCTGTCAGCATTTAAGACCACAATACACGGTAGTCACCGCATCACCCTGCAGATCTCCTGAACCAATCGCTACTAGTACAACAAAACGTTCCAGCCTTCAGCCAACAGGCCCCACCCTGCCCTAGCATCTGAAGAGCCTTTAACTCCAAGGCAATGCAACTGCCAATAACTTCATGCTTCATTAGGTAAACACACACAAAAACCACAACAAAATACCAATTCACACCCACAGGAGGGCCTTATTCAAATCAGTTTTCTTTTAAATTTTTTTTTTATTATTTTAAAGGCAGAGTTAGAGAGAGAGAGAGAAGATAGAGAGATCTTCCATCTGCTGGCCACTGCCCAAAATGGCCTCATCAGCCAGGGCTGGGCCAGGCCGAAGCCAGGAGCCAAGAGCCTCTTCCAGGCCTCCTACGTGAGTGCAGGAACCCAAGCACTTGGGCCAGGATGGCCCTATTCTAAAAATGGAAAATAAGTGTTGGTGAGGATGTAGGGAAACTGGAGCCCTCAGCTGTTGCTGGTGCATCCACTGTGGAAAAACACAGGGCGGTCTCCCAACAAGGTAAACAATCACCCCCACCCAGTGACTCGGCTCCTAGGCACACACCTGAATACATGGAGAAGAAGTGCTCGAACAAAAACATGCCCACGAATGTTCACAGTGCCACTATGTCCAACAGCCAATAGGGAGACACACACCAAAGCCCATTCACTACTGAACAGATAAACAAAGCATAGTACATATCCATGTAATGCAGTATCATTCAAACCATAGAAACAATGAAAGGCTGACACATGCTTCAACATCGACAAATCTTGAAAACATTACACTAAGTGAAAGCAGCTATTGTACGATTCCATTCACATGAAATATGCAGAACAGCCAAACAGAGGGACAGAGGCAGAGCGTGGCTGCCCAGGGGAGGAGCATGAACAAAACACTGCGAGTGCCCCAGTGCCACGAGATCGACCACTTTACTGTAATCAGCAGGGTAGATGCCACGCTGTGCCCAAGTGCCACGGGGCAACCACTTAACTGTGGTCAGCAGGGTAAATGCCACACTGTGTCCTAGTACCATGGGATCGACCACTTTACCATGGTCAGCAGGGTAAACGCCACACTGTGTCCCAGTGCCACGGGATCAACCACTTTACTGTGGTCAGCAGGGTTAATGCCACGCTGTATCCTAGTACCACGGGATCGACCACTTTACCATGGTCAGCAGGGTAAACGCCACACTGTGTCCTAGTACCATGGGATCAACCACTTTACCGTGGTCAGCAGGGTAAACGCCACACTGTGTCCCAGTGCCACGGGACAACCACTTTACTGTGGTCAGCAGGGTAAACGCCACACTGTGTCCTAGTACCATGGGATCACCCACTTTACTGTGGTCAGCAGGGTAAACGCCACACTGTGTCCTAGTACCATGGGATCAACCACTTTACCGTGGTCAGCAGGGTAAACGCCACACTGTGTCCCAGTGCCACGGGATCAACCACTTTACCATGGTCAGCAGGGTTAATGCCACGCTGTGTCCTAGTACCATGGGATCGACCACTTTACCATGGTCAGCAGGGTTAATGCCACGCTGTGCCCAAGTGCCACATGATCAACCACTTTACCATGGTCAGCAGGGTAAACGCCACACTGTGTCCCAGTGCCACGGGATCAACCACTTTACTGTGGTCAGCAGGGTAAATGCCACACTGTGTCCTAGTACCATGGGATCGACCACTTTACCATGGTCAGCAGGGTAAACGCCACGCTGTGCGTATTCCACCAGAACTTTTTTTAAACAGACAACTGAAGGCTCAAACACAAAAACTGCTGATTACCAATGAAGCATCCTTTTCCCAAGTTAACCCGCGTGAGCTTGTGTATTTCTTAGGCTGACTTTCCCTTCTGCTAGCACAGGGCCTCTCGAAGGGGGCTTATGCTCCCAGAATCATCTGTGGATCTTTCAAAACTACAGATTTCCAGGCCTCGCCCAGACTCCCCGAGAGGTGGGGTGGCCCCGCGGGGTCCTGCCCTCCCCAGCACTAGCCACTGCCTTATGAATGCCCTGGTCCACACACACTGACCGCTGCTTGCTGTCCAGGCACCAGCTCTGTGCTGCTGGCACCTGCCGTGTGCCACGCTCTGCGCCGGGCCAAAGCAGACTGTGGCTCCCTAACGTGAAGAGGCGGGTGCAGCCCACAGCCCTGTGGCCCCAGAGGCGATTCCCTGCTTTGGAGCTGATGAGACTTTCTGGCTTTCTCTGTATGCTCTGTGTCTGCTGTGCTTCAGGCACAAACCCCCTGTGCCGTGTTACCCGATGACCGGCGACTCCTGCCCAGGTGGCTACATGTTCTACTCCAGGCACGTCAGAATCATGCACACAAAATACCCTCATTCACTGCAGTCACCACGCTGTACAACAGATCTCTTTAAAACAGACCACTTCTTAACCGAGACTGGGAAGGGCTGATTTTCCTGGGATCTGGTAACTGTGAAGCCTGGGCCTAGGTTAACAGCAAGTTTAGCAAAGAACACATCCAGGCGCCCCACCCCCATCGCTCCCATCCCTCGTCGTGGGCTCTCCCCACCCCTGCAGGATCATTTGCCCTTCATCTCTCTCTTCCCCCCTCGGCTGGCTTCACGGATCACAACAGGAATCCAAGTAATATATTCCTTGGTACATTCGCTGAGTGAGGCTCTCTTGTCCGCTTCTAAACACTGGCTTTAACTTGTCCTTTAGAAACTGGTTTCTGCGTCTCTCTAAGCCTTAGTTGCTTTCTCCAGAGGCACCAGCGGCCTGGATCACTGGGGCGAGTTAAACAAGAAACACAGGCGTCTTCAGTGAGCCTTGAAACCACTCCACAACTCCTCGTTCTCTCGCTTGGCCACAGGACAAGGAAGAGAAGCCTCTCAGAGACCCAAGACATTCTAAAGCAGAATTTTAACTCAAAAAGGGGGTGGGGGATCACTGTCAGTCCTATACGGAAGCTCCTGGGGGCCCCCTAGCACCCCCAGGGCCCTGAGGACGGAGATCTCGGCCTGGGGAGAAAGGCCCAGATGCCTCCAGCACCCCACTGCCTGCTGGGTAGAAGCACAGCGGTCCAGCGGCTCTGTTTTCATCAACACAGTCAAACCCAGTGGGAGGGACGGAGCGGCACCTCACTCCCTTCCACACCACGTCACAGCGTCTGTGCCCCTGGTGTAGAATCGCTGTTGGCTCACTCAGGCTCCTGTGTAATCTGGACCCCCACCGTGTTCACTGACTGCCCCGAGATGAAATATTAACTAAGCTAAGCCAACTTACTGACAGCCAGGTGACATGCCTGCCGCATGCTGGGTTCCGTGCAGGGCACTTCTCGGGAATCCTGCACGGCTGCCCGCAGCCCACTCTGCAGGTGAGGAGGCTAAGCAACTGCATGCTCACCTCCGGGGGAGGGCGCAGCTCCTGGGCTCGCGCCAGCACCAGCCCCACCTGCCTGGCAGCCCCGGGCGCCCACCGCTGGGCCACACACCCCTCGAAGCAAAGTCCAAGCTTGCTTCCACATGAGTGCCTCTATTTATTTGCAAGCTAAACTCGCAGGCTGCTGTCTTCATGGTGTGGATCACAAACCAAACGCGAAGCCAGTCTTTGAAAGGATGAAGGGAACCCACAACAAGGAATCTCCCTCCCGCGCCTGTCACCGCTGAAAGCAAGACCCAGCTCGCCGGGTGCCTTGAGGATAACTGCAGGCGGGAGCCGCACACCCCAACCACCCTCATGACTGTCTCCCTCTCCCTGCTCAGACTTTCGCCCCGAGAAAGGTGTTTCACAGTCCTACCCTCCACTGTCACTCAGACTGTGACCTCACTGGAAAGGGGTCTCCGTGGAAGCAGTCAGGCTCTGTGAGGGCATGGCGTGCTGGCCAGAGGGGCCTGGCGTGCTGGCTGCTGGTGAGAGGGGCATGGGGATGCCGAGGCAGACACACACAGATGGAAGACGACCTGAAGGTGCACGGGAGGCAGACAGGGATGCAGCCACAGCCAGGGAAAGCCAAGGAACACCGGCAAATGCCGGCAGCTGGCCGAGACAAGGTGTCCCCGCTATGGCCATCAGAGGGAGCAGGGCCCTGCCCACGCCTCGATGCTGGCCTCCGGGCCTCCGGAACCGTGCGAGAGCAAACTTCCACTGTGCCGAGCCCCCACTTCATGGTTCTGCGTGACACAGGTGTGGGAAAGGGACCAGCAAGACGTGCAAGAGCAACAGCTCTGCCCTTTGTATTCCCCTGTGTCGGCACCATTAACACTGCTTCCAATCCACAAGCCCTGTGTCCACCAAAAAATAATCCTCGCAGACCACTTGTCTGCTCTAGGAAAACCTGCCTATACGCAGCTTGGAATGACACACACGCTCTGAAACTCACTTCCATCCACCCCGAGCCACAGAAAGACAAGAAGCCGGTGACAAACGCTCCAACCCCGCCTGTGTGTCCAGAGCGTGCTGTACTCTCCATGCGCCTCAGAAAGACCAACCAAGGGTGTCAGAGTTAATCCACATGTCAGATCACAAAACTCAACTTCTCCATGCAAAACAGACATTTAATAAAGGCAGCAGAGTGGGCGCTGCAGCGCGGAGGGAGGCTGCAGCCTGGGACGCCTGCATCCCACTCCCAGCCCGCCTCCTGCTGATGCACCTGGGAGGTGGCTACAGGTGCTGGGGCCCCTGTCACCCACGTGGGAGACCCAGATGGAGCCTCTGGCCTTGGCTTCAGTCTGACACAGCTGTGGCCATTTGAAAAATGAAGCCGTGGCTGGAGGATCACTGTCTCTCCTTGTGTCACTTGGCTTTCAAATACCTAAATAAGTAAAACTTTCCAAGAGAAGTAAATCCAAGTCCTGTTTTCTTCCTACTCCCCACTATAGAGACAAAAAGCCTGTATTTTGCCACTATCCCAATATACAGGAATCTAGCACAAAGCCCATGCAACTCTGAGCCGTTAACACATGGAGGTCACCCGGCTCACCAAGTCAGCATTTATTATCTGCCAGGTGCCAGAGAAGAGAAGGAGAGCCATGAGGAACCTGCTGAGTCTGGGTGTGCAAGGACAATTAAGTGTGATTACAATAGGAACAGAACTCCCAAAACTAATGTAAGGTGCGGCTGGGGACCACCTTCCCAGCCTGAGTGGGACTCGGGGCAGAACTGAAGGATGGGGGCTGGCACCATGGCTCACTTGGTTAATCCTCCGTCTGTGGCACCAGCATCCCATATGGGCACCGGTTCTAGTCCTGGCTGCTCCTCTTCCAGTCCAGCTCTCTGCTGTGGCCCGGGAAGGCAGTGGGGGATGGCCCAAGTGCTTGGACCCCTGCACCCACATGGGAGACCAGGAGGAAGCACCTGGCTCCTGGCTTCGGAACAGCGTAGCTCCGGCCATAGTGGCCATTTTGGGGGTGAACCAACAGAAGGAAGGCCTTTCTCTCTGTCTCTCTCTCTTTCTCACTGTCTAACTCTATCTGTCAAATAAATTTACAAAAGAAAAAAAGAACTGAAGGATGGCCAGGACCTGCAGAGAAGTGCACGTGCCTCCTGGGCCCAGGCACAAAGCAGCAGAGGAGCAGGGATTTGGGAGAACTAGAAAGTGCACAGCTCGGGCCAGGACTGCGGCACAGCGGGTAAGCTACCACCTGGAATGACAGAATCCCATATCAGAGCACAAGTTCTATTCCCAGCTCCAGCACTTCCAATCCCACTTCCTGACAAGGCAGCAGACGACGACCCCTGCCTGGGCCTGCAACCTACGGGGGGACCCAGATAGAGTTGCTGGCCTCTGGCTCCAGGCTGGCTCAGAGCAGGCTCTTGTGGCTATATGGGGAGTGAACCAGCAGATCGAAGCATTCATGTTCTCTCTCTGTCTCTCTCTCTCCCTACCCCCTCTGTTTCTCCCCCTCATCACTGTGCCTTTCAAATAAACACATCTTTAAAAAAGAAAAGGAAGTACACACCAGACCTAAAGCATTCAGACCCAAATTATCTTAAGAATTCTTCTAGAAATGACGCACAACAAAATATGAGGAAGTCCATTAGGTATGAGGTGGAACAATCTCCAAGGTTGAGATCAAACGGAAAGGGGAAAACACAGAACAGCAGGCGGGAGAAGCCCTTTGCATAAAAGGGGCACACACGCATTTCTGCTTGTGTTGCAGCACCCACTTCTGGAAGGGGTCGGCAGGTATGGACGCCCTTCCAGGAGACAGGTGGGGGCTCCACTGTTCGGCACTGGCTGCCCTGCGAATTCTGAACCAGGTGAAAGTACGATGCAGTCTAGAAAACACACTGATAGATAACAACAACATGAGTCTGCTGACTGGACAGAGGCCATGACCCACGGCTCAGACACCTGCTGGAAAAGTGGACTTGCTTGGTCCTGCGGCGTCCTGAGACGTGCATGGCTGCTTTCCAATCCCAGCAGACTGGACGCACAAATGCCTACGAAGCCAGGGAGAGAAGAGGCCCCAGGCAACCTCAGAGATCAAGGGCCCGCGCGCACCAAAAGCACGGCCAGACGTGCCCAAAGAGGGCCCCGTGTGGCCGGCGCTCAGCTTCTCCGGAGCAGACAGAAACCCCTGGTCTTTAAGTTCATTCAGCATTAAACAATCCAACCAGGGGCTGGTGCTGTGACACAGCAGGTTAAGTCACCGTTTAACACGGGCATCCCAGCTGCTCTGCTTCCATGTCGGCTCCCTGCTAGTGCGCCTGAAGACACAGCAGGGGACAGTCAGGTGCTTGGGACCCTGCCACCCACACAGAAGACCAAGATGGAGGTCCTGGCTCCTGGCTTCAACCTGGCCCAGCCCCGGCTGTCATAGCCTTTCAAAGAAATAAATAAACCTTCTTGAAAAGCCAATCAATGAATCTGCAGGCATCTCACCCTCTTGTTCAGCCTCCAGCTTTAAGGAAGAGTCCAGGGCACATCTGGCCTGGTGAGGATGCAGGGCCCAGGCACTGGACAGCTGCAGCAGATCCCAGGACTGCTCGCGGGGACCCATGGCCAGGTCACGGACACCCGCCACCTCAGCCAGGAACTCTCGGGGGCAGAGAGCCCACCTGAACTCAGGGCCCAGCTGCCATCTCCCCAGCGCTCGCCGTGGGTTAAGATGAACACGGGTTACCCTGGCAACAGGAGCCAAGGCTCCTGTGGTCTCCACTGTGCTAATCAGTGTGCCGTGACCACACTCGTAAACGGCGCGGCCATTAGAAACCAGCATGGCTACAGGCCTGGCGGGGGCAGGGGCCGGAAGGAGACACAGCGGGTTTTCCTGGTCTTCATGTTGTTACAGGGCTGTGATCAGCCTGCAAAGTTCACAAGCCGTATAAATATACGAGAAATTCTCTCTGTATCTCACATTTTAAAAGTCAGAAATTATTTAATTAGCATAAGAAATGTATACGTGAGGATATGTAATTCAAAAGCCACATTTCTTTTTTTTTTTTAAGATTTTTTTTTTTTTATTTATTTGAAAGAGTTACAGAGAGAGGCAGAGACAGAGAAGAGGTCTTCCATCTGCTGGTTCACTCCCCAGATCACCGCAATGGCCAGAGCTGCGCTGATCTGGAGCACAGGTCCAGAGAGCCAGGAGCCAGGAGCTTCTGCCCAGTCTCCCATGTGGGTGCAGGGGCCCAAGGACGTGGGCCATCTTCTACTGCTTTCCCAGGCCATAGCAGAGAGCTGGATTGGAAGAGGAGCAGCCGAGACTACAACCGGTGCCCATACGGGATGCCGGCACTTCAGGCCAGGGCTTTAACCCACTGCGCCACAGCACCGGCCCCCAAAACCCACACTTGCATGAAGCTCAGTAAATCCTCTGAACACGTCTAATGGCTCTCCCCAGCACAGCAAGTGGGGCACAGGAGAAAAGGCGCCGGTCGCCCACTCTCCGCCTCCCTGGACCCCAGGAAGGGGACTGCACCTTGTGAGCCTCAGCCCCACGTGCTGAGAGGTTGCCTGGAAGCCGCCTCTGCAGTCTGAGTTACATCAGAGCCCCGGGAGTCCTGGCCATTCACAGATGGCGTGACACCGGAACAGCAGCCTCTGATTCATCTTCCCCAGGGATAGCAACCATCCCAGCACTCTGGGAGGGCCGGGCTCCCTGCATGCTCGGGCACCGTGGGCAGCCTGGGTGCCGTGTGGGAGCCTGGACACCATGGGCAGCCCAGGCACCATGTGGAAGCCTGGGCACCGTGTGGGAACCCAGGCACCGTGGGGCAGCCTGGGCACCGTGTGGGATCCTGGACACCGTGGGGCAGCCTGGGCATCGTGTGGGAACCCAGGCACCATGGGGCAGCCTGGGCATCGTGTGGGAACCCAGGCACCATGGGGCAGCCCGGGAACCATGTGGGATCCTGTGCACACGTGGGGCAGCCCGGGCACCATGGGACAGCCTGGGCACCGTGTGGGAACCCAGGCACCATGGGTCAGCCTGGGTACCATGTGAGATCCTGGGTACCGTGGGGCAACCTGGGCACCAAGTGGGAGCCCGGGCACTGTGTGGCAACCCGGGTCACCAAGGGAGCTCCTTCCTTGCCTCTGCTCCAGGGCCCAGGGCCTCCCCTGGGGCTGAAACCTCACACCCCATTAGAGCACTGGTATCAGCTCCCCACACAGGAGGCCGCACCCCCTCCTCCTCAGCTCAGCCCCACTCTGTCACCACGGTTACCTCCCAGGCTTGCATGCCTGAGCTCAGGCCCACCTCTCTGCTCCTGCACCTGCCCCCCCCACCCCCCCCACCCCACCCC
>CM027399.1:525819-538980 GCA_015711505.1 Sylvilagus bachmani
ATGTGGGGTAGCAACACCTGCTCTCCTCACAAAACTGCTGATAGGGTAAAAGCGCAGATTGTTAAAAAGTGCCAAAAACTTAGAAGGTTATTACCTGGGGACAGCCAGGATCCACAACATGCCCTAGCGAACAATGCGGAGGCAGCAGGATTCTATACTCCAGGACGAGCAAAGTCCACGAGCCAAGTGCATACGGCAGGGGATCACAGTGCACATGGCAGGGGAACACAGTGCACACGGCAGGGGAACACAGTGCACATGGCAGGGGAACACACAGCAGTGCTCACGCAGGGGAACACAGTGCACACGCAGGGGAACACAGTGCACATGACGGGAACACAGACAGTGCACACGCAGGGGAACACAGACAGTGCACATGCAGGAGAACACAGTGCACACGGCAGAGCACTCTGAGCTCACAGAACACAACTGCTGGGCTCTAACCCAACAGTCCAGCTCCAGGCCATCACCATCAGGTACTGAAAGAGAGGCCCCAGAACTGGACAAACTGGGCTGCAACCTCCACTACCAAGGGGTCACCCAACCCTCTCCCGATGTCACCTTCTATAAAATGAGCAAAGAAACACCTGCTTCCCAGGGCATGCTGTGGGCTGACTGATACGGCACAGCGAGGCGGACCTTGCCGTCGGCTGCAACACCCCAGGTCCCACGCTGATGCCTGGATCCCTCCCCCAGCACTGTTTTAAGATGGCTGGATACGACCCAGAGTTCTCTAATTCCCTGGGTGCCTCTAACATGCACAAGGTCAAGAGCCACTGCAAGGGGACTTCAAAAGTTCCAGGAAACATGAAATTAAAAGGTAGGCCTGGGGCGGCATTTGGCACAGAGGTTTAGCCCCTGCCTGGGGTGCCCACATCCCATATCCGAGTGCCTGCATTTGAGCCTCAGCTCTGTTCCTGATCCCAGCTTCCCCTAGTGTGCATCCAGAGAGACAGCAGGTGACGGCTCAAGTACTTGGTTCCCTGCAACCTGCGTGGGAGACCCAAATGGATCCCCAGTTCTTGGCTTCAGCCTGGTCCTGGCCCCACCTCAGTTATAGCAGACACCTGAAGAGTGAATGAGCAGATGAGAGACACTCTCCCTCCCTTTCTCTCCCCCTTTCAAATGAATGAATGAATGAGTTTAGGGGCATATGCCCATATGCCACATTAAAGAACCTGATTCCAACTCCCAGCTCTGGCTCCTAACTCTAGCTTTGTGCCAACACAGACTCTGCAAGGCAGCAGTGATGGCTCAAGTAGTCAGGCTCCTGCCAGCCCCTGGCATCAGCCCCTGGGGCACCTGGAAAACGAACCAGCAGATGAGAGCATGCTATGTGTGTGCGTGTGGGTGTGTGGATATGGGTGTTTCTCTGTCTCTTAAATGTAAGACTAGGGAGATGCACATGAACTGTTTAGGCAACAGTTACTGCTTGGAGGCAGACACAAAGATGGTGATTTTCTTCTAGATATATTTCCACATGTTCTGTAGTATCTAACAGTATCACTTATAACTAGAAACAAATAAACTTTAAAGATGCTAATAGAGAGGGGTACACAGGCTCCCTCAGGGCACTCACACCCAGACAGAACTGAGTTCAAAATGACAGCTAATCAACCTCAGGGAGCCAAGTTCACGGAACCAGGCAGCAAGGGGGACTCCCGGGCTGTTCCATTAATCCAGGCAGGTTAAGGGAAGCTAGGACCGAGCGAACCAGACGTCACCGCCTGTGGACCACACCGTCCTTGCGACCCAATGAACCCAGTGAACACACTGGCAAGGAAGAGCCGAGAGGCCCACCACAGGATATAACCGGTGGGCACCCGGCACTGGGGCCGAGATGCTGCCTGGCTGCCCACGTCAGAGTTCTGCCTCCTGCTGGTGCACACCCCGGCAGGCAGCAGGTGATGGCTGAGGTGTCTGGGTCTCTGTCACCCACAAGGGGGACCTGGGTTCAGATCCTGCCTCGGTGGGCATTTACGGAGTGAACCCGGGCAGATGGGAGATCTCTCTCCAAACTCCTTTGCCTTTCAAACAAATTTTTAAAGGTACAAACAGAAACCAAGAGTCAAATTATACTCCTTGGCCCACTACTTTATGAAAGCATGCACCTGGGCATCCCGGCCTGGGCAGTGAAAACCCTAATCATGCCCACCTCCCAGCTCGAGCGCCAGCTCCCCTACACACTGAAGACCTCTCCTGCTGCAGCCCTGGGAGGAACCTGGGTTCTGCTCACCTGTGAGACCTGAACTGAGCCCCAGTCCCAGACTGCAGCCCCAGGCATGGGGTGACTGGGAGTGAACCAGCAGAGAATGGGCTCGCGCGCTCGCTCTCTCTCTCTCTACACACACACACACCCACACACACACAGCTTTTACTCAGCAGCACCTGTGGACCCACCTGGTGTCCCGCAGCCGCCTGCTGCCCCCTCCTGATCTCTACCCTACTCTCACGGCCTCCCCAGGGTCCTCCAGCCTCCCCAGGCTCCCACGCACTTTGCTACGAGTCCACGCCCCTGTGTCTCTGCAGCTGCCTCCCCAGGCACACGGAACTCCGCCTGCCTCTCTAGCACACTGCTGTCAGCCTACACCCTGTGCCCACGATGCTCACACTTCTGGATGACCCCTGCCGCCTTCCGTGAAGATGTCTAATTCGAATTTCTTTCTTCATCCTTGAGCGTCACCTTCTGGACACATGCCCATGTTTAACCTGATTACATGTGTTCATGCATGTGTGCCAAGCACCCGGGCATGTATCCCCACACACAGGCCATCAGAGCGCAGATCTGCGGTTCCACCATGCCCAACAACCACTCCACCAGCCTCGCTGTGGGGACCGCTCCCTCTACCACGGCCATGTTTAACCTGATTACGTGTGTTCATGTATGTGTGCCGAGCACCCGGGCATGTATCCCCACACACAGGCCATCAGAGCGCAGATCTGTGGTTCCACCACGCCTGGCAACCACTCCACCAGCCACGCTGTGGGGACCGCTCCCTCTACCACGGCACCAATTTAGCCACCGCTGTTGCTCAGGATGCCCCTTCTCTCCCAGCAAGGCAGGGCCCTAACCCAAGCCCCAGGCTCAAACAGAACGACAGAGAGGCTGAAACACAGCTGCGGGCTATGCCCTGAAAGGAGAGGCCCCAACTCCTCCAGCCTGGATCCCAAGCTGCAGGGCCACGGGGCAGAAATCGACTTACTTGTGACTACTGATACAGCTTCCCAGCTGTAGAATTCTACAACTCAGGAGCAATCTACGGTCTCCCACATGCTTCCCAGGACAATAGCCATGCCTGGAATTGCCATTGAAAACTGGACTTCTCTCTCCCTGGTGCAGTAGCCAAAGCTACTCCTCCTCTCCCAAGAACAGACAGGACAGGTGCCTGCGCCTTGCAGCCCCGAAGCATGGACGCCAGATACCTCCTCCCTGGGACCAAGCAGCCACCATCCAGGAAGACACCCAGCACCGGCCCAGCCCTGAGCATGGACAGCAGACCCTCCTCCCTGGGACCACACAGTCACCATCCAGGAAGACACACAGCACTGGCCCAGCCTTGAACATGGACACACCTCCTCCCTGGGACCACACAGTGACCATCCAGGAAGACACCCAGCACTGGCATGGCCCCAACACTTCTGTCCAGGAAGGTGCATGGCTTCCACTCTCAGGAAATGCTGACTGGCTTGGCATGGCCAAAACAACCGATGGCCAAATGGTGATGAGAAGGATTTAACACTATTCTGAAACTCAAGGGTACAGCAGCTCACTCCCTCAAGCTGAGTGGCCACACAGAAAGCCAAAAGCCCACCACACGTTGTAACAATAGACGACGAGGAAAATACCCCCTACTCACTCACTCATTCATCTGTCCCAGCACTGGGTGTCCCCTGGGAAAAGGGAGGAGGGGCTACGGTGGAGAGATCCAACAGCGCAGGACGCAGGGTTTGTATGCTTGTTTCCCGTATGAATGAAAAGAATGCAATCGTTTTATGCTCATTTGTAATGCCCATGTGGGTTATCAGCTACTTCAGCATGAAACATGTCAGCCATAAACCAAAGTTGGTTAAACCTACAACAGCAAACAGGGCTTTGTGGAGCTTTGTTTCAAACAGCTGTCAAGGAATCCCATACTACTACACTTTTCCCAACTTGGCGACTGCTTCAAAGGTCACTTACGCAAGTGAGCGTCAGCACCGTTCCCCTGACTGCTGCGCACACCCTGCGCCCGCCCATATTCCTGCAGGGCCATGGTCTTTTTACTGTTATTGGCCAAAATCTTTACATAGTGGAGCCACTAAGCCTTTGACTGTAATGTAAATTATAACTATGTTATCTCAGACACAGTGTAGTTGAGCCGCCTCCTGTGACGCAGACATCCGGTGTGAGCGCCGGTTCTAGTCCCGGCTTCCCCACTTCTGATCCAGCTCCTTGCTGGAGTACCCGAGAAAGCAGCAGCAGAAGCCCAAGTACAGGGGAGACCTGGGGAGCTCCTGGTTCCTGGCTTTGTCCTGGCCCAGTCCCAGCTGTTGCAGTTACTTGGGGAGTGAACCAGCAGATGGAAGACCGACCGACTCACCAACTGACCTCCCTCTCTCTCTCTTCCTTTCAAATACATACATCTTTTTAAAAATGTTCTCAAAAAATAATAAATTGTTTAAAAATCTGTATCAAATGAGAGCCACTGACTGGAGGCACCATAAACTGATCGCTTTAAAAATTGATGTGGAATTTAGGGAGTGAACCAGTGGATGGAAGACCTCTCTCTCTCTGCCTCTGCCTCAAATCTTTTTAAAAAAATAGATGTGGACTTTTAATGTCTGTGAGCTGTAACCCGGTGACCCCACAGAACCGAGCTGCCGGTCAAGGGCAGGAGCCAGCCTCACGCCCACTGCTCTCCAAGACAATCCTCAGTCCCACGTCATGGCCACGTAGTACCGGGTCCATTCTCAGATCCGAGGGCAAAAGACAGAAGAGACCTCTGCTCCCCTGGCGAGGAAGAGACAAGATGTGTGTCAAAAATCACCCCAAGGCAGAGTGGGAACTCAAGTGGTGGTCCCACCTTCAACTGCTCGAAGGCTGACTGAGTCAGCAAGGCCCAGAGTTTGTCCCCTGGAGCTCTGCACGGAGCAGCCAGGGAAATGATGTTCACACACTAGAAGCTTCCAACAGTGGCAGCGGCCCGACCTCCTGGACACCACGGGCAGACCCGAGCCTATCTGCAGCCTGAGGGTGCAGAGCTGTTCTGTCCACATTCAATGTGCTTTTCTCAATAAAGGGCTGGCAAGATGCGCACCAGCGTCTTCTGGATTTTCCACCAAGGTCACACCAGTATGAAGCCAAGCACCCAGGGACATAAGCGGTAAGAGTGCTGGAAATGACAGGCGTGCCGCAACCCACCCGGCGCAGGCAAGCACAAGAGACGGCGGGGCAGAGCAGCCTTGCACCCGGCAGCCCCACCCTCCCCAGTCCCCTGGGCCGCCCGGCCGTGGGACATCTCAGCCTGAGTAGCAGGCGCCACCTGCCTCTCAGCTGGCCTGGGCGGTGGTCAGTGCCCACATCCTTGGGTCCTCCAAAGAGTGTGGCTCTTGTGAGGGCACCATGGGAGCATAAAACCCCACTCAGCGTGGTGCCAGGAGCAGTCTGACCGGAAGAACACCGTGCACGGGCGCCGGGTTGAAAGCTGAGGGGAGTCCGCGGGCCTGGACACGTCTGAGCCCTCGACTCCAGCCCACAGAGGAAGTGCTGGCTTCCGAGCACCTCCAGGGGAAACGCTGTGGGACCGAGGCAGTCACAGCGCCTGGGCAGCAGACCCCCGGCCTCTTCCCAGGGGCCAAAGGCACCAGCTGGGGTCAGCCCCACGAGGGACCTGAGCTGCCGAGCCCCCCAGCAGAACCCCCAACCCCAGGGCCAAGGACGGGGCTGCAGCTCACAACAGCCCGCCAGGCCCCGGCCACTCCCCTGTCCTGACTTCCATGACCCACGCACAGCCTAACAATAAACCACTTTTCTCCCGGAGCCCAACCTGCCCCAACCCGCCCCATCTCACTTCAGCAGGTACCCCGCCATGAGCAGAGGACGGAAGCTGTCAGACACCAGCCCTGTCCATGGCGCCATGCCCTCCACTCCCACATCAGCCCTACCATCACCATTGCCCCTCCTCCCCGCCTGTGGCGCCGCTGTCTCTGTGCAGTGAAGCTCGGGGGCCTGAGTCCCTCCCACGGTCAGTCACCCACTTCCCCATCTATAAGAGGGCTAAGCCGGCGGCGGCGGCACGTGGCTTCATACAACGCGTGCCGCGCGCCAGGAGCACGCCTGGCAGGTGGCAAGTGCGCGCTCCATCCTTTGAGCGACCCCGACTCCTCGGAGAACCGTCTCCAGATTTTATCCTTCTCTCCACTGCCTCGAACCACTGTGTGCCTGCAGGAGCTAATCTCCAAGAATGGCGCTCTTCCACCGTCAGCGGGCAGCCCCTGCTCCCTCCTAGCCCTTGAACCTGGGCTGCCTCGTGACTTGCCCTGCCCAACAGAACGCAGGAGAGCAGTGGTCTGGTGGCTCCTCAGGTTTTCAAGCCCGGGACTTAAGAGGACTGGCTTCTGCCTCATCCCTCACAGACCAGCTGCCTGATACCGAGCCCTGCCACACTGACCACCAAGCTCCAGGGAAGCTCCACCATCCACGTGAAAAGAGACAGCAAAGGTCTGTGAAGGAAACTGAGCTCCACGCCAGGGAGGAAGCCCTGTGGAGCCTCGCAGCCCAGCCCGGCACCAGCCAGCCTCAGTCAGGTGAGCAACTCCAGCCAGGAAGGCTCACAGGAGCCCTGTGCAAACTCCTGACACACAGCACCGTCGGAAGTCACGGATGGAGTCGGCACTGTGGTGTCATGGGCTAAGTCTCCACCTGCAGCACCGGCATCCCAGGTAGGCGCCGGTTCAGCTCCCTACTGATGGCCTGGGAAAACAGTGGAAGATGGCCCAAGTAGGGCTGGCTCTGTGGCATAGAGGGCAGAGCCAAAGCCTGCAGTTCCAGCATCCCATATGGCCACTTGTTCGAGCCCCGGCTGCTCCACTTCCCATTCGGCTCTCTGCTGTGGCCTGGGAGGGCAATAGAGGATGGCCCAAGCCCTTGGGCCCCTGCACCATGTGGGAGATTGGGAAGAGGCTCCTGGCTCTTGGATTTGGATCCGTGCAGCTCTGGCCATTGCAGCCAATTGGGGAGTGAACCAGTGGATGGAGGGCCTCTCTCTCTCTCTCTCTTCCTGCCTCTCCTTCTCTCTGTGTGTAACTCTGATCAAATAAACAAATAAATCTTAAAAAAAAAAAAAAAAGAAGAAGAAGAAGAAGAAGAAGAAGATGGCCCAAGTGCTTGGGCCCCTGCACCCACGTGGGAGACATGGAGGAAGTTCCTGGCTCCTGGCTTTGGATCAGCACAGCTCACTCCATTGCAGCCATCTAGGGAGTGAACCAGCGGATGGAAGACCCCTCCCTCCCTCTCTCTCTCTCTGTGTCTGTCTGTCTCTCTCTCTCTCTTCCTCTGTCTCTAACTCTGCCTCTAAAATAAACAAATATATCTTTAAAAAGAAAGAGAAGTCATTATGCTTTAAGCCACTCTGGTAGGATGATCTGTTACCCAGCAGGAGACACTGGAACAACACTGAGCCTTAGCATCAAAGAAGGCGCCATCTTTCATGCACCTTAAAACAAAAGACTCCCTGTGGCTCTCTGGTCCTTTATCTACCACCGCGCAGTAGCCTCTCTGCCCCCCCCCCCACTGCAGTCCCCAGGACCGCACGCAGCACACTGCTGAACAGTTCTCTACGCACGGGGCCTCCTCTCCTGCCCAGCCGGGCTCCTTGAGAACCACGACTGGCCGCCACGTTTCTCTAGGCTCCCCAACAGCCAGCTCCGTGCCCAGACAGGACAGCGAGCGCTCCATCCATGCCCACACAGCTGGCCTGTGGCAGGCGTGCAGTCTGACACCAGAAGACCCAAGACAAGGTTAGAGGAACAAAACACAGGATCCAGGCGGGTCAAACTCCCAGACCCAGACAACATTCAAAAGGCACAGGAAAGCGACGAAGGGAAAGTCTCGCGAGGGGGTGTCGGAAGCCAGTGAGATTCGGGAGCTGTTTCTGCAGCCTCAGGAGTTTCTCCTGACCCACTGGAACACATTCTACCACTGCATCAGGTTTCCCACGTGTGGGGAGCTGGACACCGAGTGTTAGAGGGAGCAGAGGAATTTGTAGGTCAACACGACCCGGGCGGGGAGACTGGCAGGGGGTGCAGGGACACCTGTAGGACCAAGTTTCTGGAAATGACCAAGAAGGTCAAACTGTACCCTAGAGCCAGGCAAGACCACAGGCGTTAACACACTGCGCAAGGGCACACAAAACAACGGCAGCAGGACAGCTCGCTACGTTGGCTGCGCTTTGGACAAGGTGCTTACTCTCCGGCATCAACTTCCTCCCACCAAAATCTCAAAGTTAACGAGAAATCGATTTCCAACCAGTGGCTTAAGCTAATTTATTAGCAAAGAAGAGGTATTATCCCCACATGCTTTGCTGTCGCAAACAAACCACAGAAAACAGTACAGTCAAAACAAAATAAAGTGTTGTCAAAACCATGGATATGGCCCAGGACGTGGAAAAAGAGGAAGTGCAGCAGGCAGATGTCTCTCAGTGTTAAGAAATGTGTTAGTCTCAGGCCGGTGCCATGGCTCACTTGGGTAATCCTCCAACTGCGGCACCGGCATCCCATATGGGCGCTGGTTCTAGTCCTGGTTGTTCCTCTTCCAGTCCAGCTCTCTGCTGTGGCCTGGGAGTGCAGTGGAAGATGGTCCAAGTGCTTGGCCCTGCACCCGCATGGGAGACCAGGAGAAGAAGCACCTGGCTCCTGGTTTTGGATCAGCACGGTGTGCTGGCTGCATCGGCCATTGTGGGGTGAACCAACAGAAGGAAGACCTTTCTCTCTGTCTGTCTGTCTCTCTCTCACTGACTGTAACTCTACCTGTCAAGTAAATTTTAAAAATCATTTAAAAGAAAGAAAGAAAGAAAGAAAGAAAGAAAGAAAGAAAGAAAGAAAGAAAGAAAGAAAGAAAGAAAGGTATTAGTCTCTGTGGTGGAAGAAACGGACCATGGCTCACTACCCAGAGTTGAGCTTTCTAGAATGATCTACTGTCAAAACATCCAATCTGCTGAAATAAGGCAAATGGCAGCCACACAACACTGTGGCTCTCAAACACCAGCTTCCTTTATCCCCCTTCATCAGCGCGGGTGTGCCTTCACAGTCAGGGTCTGACACGGCAGGGCTTGGACAGGGGCCGTGGGTGTCGTCGACTGTGGCCCTCTGTCCACAGAGCATATTCCACCACACAAGCCAAGTCTGTGAGGGAGAAATCAGTCATTGTCTTTTGTTTAATTTTATTTCATTAATGTGAAAGGCAGAGTTAGAAAGAGGGAAAGACAAAGAGATCTTCCATCCACTGGCTAACTCTCCAAATGGCCACCACGGCCAGGACTGGGCCAGACAGTGCTTCATCCTTGGTCTCCCATACAGGTGCAGGGGCCCAAGCACCTGCGCCATCTTCTGCTGCTTTCCCAGCCCATTAGCAGGGAGCTGGATCAGAAGTGGAGCAGCCAGGACTCAGACGGGGACCCATATAGAACACTTTACTGGCTATGCCACAATGCTGGCCCCAGAGTCATTCTCATTTTTTTAAGATTTATTTATTTAGTTGAGAGGTGGAGTTATAGACAGTGAGAGGGAGAGACAGAGAGAAAGGTCTTCCGTCTGCTGGTTCACTCTCCAAGTGGCCACAACAGCCAGAGCTGCACAGATCTGAAGCCAGGAGCTTCTTCCGGGTCTCCCACATAGGTGCAGGGGCCCAAACACCTGTGCCAT
The DNA here is from genome assembly GCA_015711505.1 of Sylvilagus bachmani. Taxonomy (NCBI): domain Eukaryota; kingdom Metazoa; phylum Chordata; class Mammalia; order Lagomorpha; family Leporidae; genus Sylvilagus; species Sylvilagus bachmani. The sequence goes on from CM027399.1 coordinate 535,720, forward strand.
CTTCTACTGCTTTCCCAGTGCTAGACTGGAAGAGGAGCAGTGGGGACTAGACCCGGTGCCCACATGGGATGCTGGCACCAGCAGGAGGAGGATTAACCTACAGCGCTGGCCCCAGAGTCATTCTCTAAAGCAGTCCCACAATAGGGAAAAGCCTGCTGGGAGGGCACAAGCCCGCCTCTGGGCTCAGGGAACCATTAGCAGCTCTGTGACGTGGAACAAGTTAGGAAGCCTAAGACTTATTTTCCTCCTGGTAACATGGGTATGATAACAGTGCCTACCTCACCAAGATTACACAAGATACACAACGTCTCATACAACGTTTGGTCCATGGCAAACACTCTGCAATTCCTGGGGATTTTTTACATTTTGTTTATGTATTTTCATTGTATTTGACAGGCAGAGAGACAGAAAGATCTTCCATTGGCTGATTCACTCCCCAAATGCCTGCTAGGCCAGGCAGAAGCCAGGATCACAGAACTCAATCTGGGTCCCACATGTGGGTGGCAGGGACCCAAGTACTGGAGCCACCGTCTGCTGCTTCCCAGGTGTGCGTGAGCAGGAGGCTGCGCGGGAAGCAGGGGAGGCGGCACACAAACCAGGCTCTCCTCCGACAGGCAGAGCAGGCTCCACACGCAGCGGCGTGACCGCTGTAGCCAACACTTGCCCTTATGGCATCATCGCCTTCCCAGGAAGCCCTGAGCCTTCTGCAGGAGAGAATGGAGAAGGGATTCCTTCCCCTGAGCACTTGGCAAAGGTAGAAAGGCTGATGACAGCCCACACTGGAGGGTGCGGCGACACTGGCACCGATTCCCTGCCAGCGAGAATCCAGATCGCTTCAGCCGTTCTAGAGAGCCCTCCGGCAGAGCAGAGCAGGACCGGCATGTGCATGCTGCCTCGTCCAGCAGCTCCATTCCCGGGAATTTATCCTAAGGAAGTCATCAGAGAACGCACAAAGACGAACGCACAGTGATGCTCGTGGCAGGGTTCTCTCAACAACAGCAAAAGCTGAAAGCAGTCCAATCACCCAGCAGCAGGGAACGCGTTCAGTGTGCTACAGACCAGCCACGCAGCGAGCAGAGTCCCGATGTGAAGGAACTCCAACCACGTCAACATTCTCTGAGAGTGTGAAGCGAAACCAACCAAGTCGTGCTAGAAGAGGACACTTCTGCTTTGTGTGTGTGCGCATGCGTGTGCTTACAAGTGTCACAAACAGAAAAGACACCAAAATCCCACGGCAATGACCTCTGAGGACCAAGATCTGGGGTGACTTTGTTTTCTTATTTATACCTCTTCTTCTATTTCTTTCAACGTGCAACACCCTTTAAGCCTCATCATCTGAGCCTCAGATCCAAACCCCGCCGTGGCCCTCCACCCCGCGCTCTCCCCTCAACCCCCTGCTCTCTGCACCGCCAGGACACGCACCTCTCTCCTGCCTTAAGGCCGCCCTTGACCTGCTGGGAGCAGTTCCCTCACACCACTGCACGGCTGGCCCTCGTGCCTCCTCCAAACCGTCAGCACCCCCGCTACGAGGAGAACTGTGTTGGAGTCCTGGCCCCTGGGACCCCAAAGTGTGCCCTTCCATGGAACAGGGTTACTGCAGATTTAAGTAGGTGAGATGAAGTCGCACTGAAGTAGGCGGATCCTTAATCCAACGGGACTGGCTTGTAGAGGGGAAAGTGGGCTAGACGCGTGTGCACACCCGAGAACGCCATGGGGCCCGGGCAGGTGTCTGGTGCAACAAGTTAAGCCACCCCAGAGCACCGTGCCTGGGTTCAGGGACCACCTCTGCTCCCAATCCAGCTCTGTGCTAATGCACACCCCAGGAAGCCCTTGGGTCCTTGCCACCACGTGGGAGACCTGGATGGAGTTCCTGGCTCCTGGCTTCAGCCTGGCTCCCCCTAGCTGTTGCAGGCATTTAGAGAGTGAACCAGTATACGGATGATCTCGCTCTCTCGCTCTCACTCTCCCTCTGTGTTTCAAATAAACAAATCAAGTTTCAAATACTGCAGCCAGGCCACCACAAGGCAAGAGCCACCAGCAGCTAGGAGGGAGGCCTGGAATAAACCTACCCTTCCTCGGCGCCTTCCGAGGGAACACGGCCACGCTGACACCATGATGTCACCCAACTCCCGGAACTACAAGCCAACGAGCATCTCTTGTTGAGTCCACCCAGTCTGCAGCACTTGGCTACGGCAGTCCAAGCGAACTCACGCACCCACCTTCTCAGCAAGGCCTCCCGGCCACGCACAGGAAAATGCAATTCCTCAGCCAAGCTGAGGCACCCACCACCCACCACACAGCGCACAGCCAGCTCTGCTCCCTGCGGGGTGGGCGCTGGGCAAGACGTGCTGCCTGAACACACCAACGCTGAGCAAATCGCACGTAGTCTGGCCTGGTGGCCTTACGGGTCCCCGCGGGGACGGGGCAAAGGGAGGTATTTATGCTGATGCTGAGGGGGGTCACCTGCTGCAGTGGCTAACACGCTGCCTGGGGCTCCTGCACCTCCCATCAGAGTGCACGGTTCGAGTCCCGGCCCTGCTCCTGACTCCAGCTTCCTGCTAATGCACATGGCTGCAGCAGCAGGTGAAGACAAGTGCTCGAGTCCCCGCCACCCATCTGAGAGAAACATGAGGTCCAGGCTCAAGGGGCTGCGCACGCCCCAGCGCCGGCTGCTGGAGGCGTCTGGGAAGTAAACCTGCAGATGCGAAACCCCGTCTGCCTCTGTCACTCTGCCTTTCAAGTAGATGAAATAAAAAAGAATTTTTAAAAAGAAAAAAAAAGGGGGGGGGGGTGGACTCCTATCTGATAAAAGCGGGGCCAAGCAGGCGGGTGTAGGAAAGACAGCGTAGGGTTTGGAAAGCCGGACACCCGAGCAGAAGGGGAGTCAGCGGCATAGATGAAATCTGAGATAAGAATGTCCTAGGCAGAGGGAACAGCACGTACTAACTAACACAGTGAGCATACATCGTGTTCATGATCAAGAAGAAACCAGGTCCCCATCCAGATCCGGCCTGTGCCGGCTGCACAAACGCCCCTCCGTCCCACCCTGTGATGTGCTTCAGCTGCCCCGGCTCCCAAGAAGCCCTGTGCATGTGTGTTCCTGCCCCCACCCAGACCACTGGGGCTCCCAACTCTGCGACCACGCAGCCTCACTGTGCCACCAGCTAGTTCCCACTCCACCACAGTTTGTTCATTTGTTTAAAGTCAGAGTTACACAGAGAGAGAAGGAGAGGCGGCGGGCGGGGGGGGGGGGGGGGGGGG
>CM027399.1:539480-563114 GCA_015711505.1 Sylvilagus bachmani
TCCCCCCCACTGCTCACTCTCCCCCCACTGCTCACTCCCCCCCACTGCTCACTGTCACCCCCCTGCTTACTCTCAGCCCCCACAGCTCACTCTCACCCTCTGCTCACTCTCCCTCCACAACTCACTCTCACCCCCTGCTCACTCTCATCCCTCATAAGTGTCATGTTGGGGACAAGAGACTCCCCATCAGCCATTACATGAGGCCCACAGGCGATGACAAAGCGCATGGCACCCCACAGGTGTATAGAACTGTTACTCATCGATTAAATAAGTGATACTTTTTAAAAACCTAAAATAATAACCACCTCACACCTGTCAGAAAGGCTCTTACAAGACCAAAGCAGAATCCTGCGGCAGCCGCTATGCATGCCGGGCCTCGGGCAAGCTGCAGAAGGGGCAGGGCAGGAGCGTCCAGATGGAGGGCACGCAGGCCCAGGACGCTCGGGAGGGGCCGAGCGTGCTCAGCACAGCAGCAGCTCACCTGGTGAAGTGGCTGCAGCTCAGTATTTTCACAACCGGCCAACCATTCACAAGGAATCCAGTTATGAACCAGGGACGTCTGGAGAGACATCTATTCCACGGTGCCTGGGGAAACGCAGCAGGCTCATGGACACAATGCACACAGGTCTGCTCCCAGAGGCAGGTGCACCTCCAGGTCTCCCGGGATCTGGATTAGCTCTGGAGTTAGCCCCGGCTGACCCGGGCCCCAGTGTTCCCACAGGACTTACTCCCGGGAGGCTGGATCAGGAGGCAGTTCCTCCTGGCCTGGGGCTTCTCAACTTCCAGCTGTGCGCGTGCGATCACCAGGCACTCCTGTTCAGTGCAGACTCTGACTGGCAAGGCTGGGAAGGGCCTGGGATTCTGCATTTTCTTATCTTTTAAAGATGTATTTATGTATTTTAAAGAGTTACAGAAAGAGATAGACACAGAGAGAGAGAGAGAGAGAGAGAGATCCTCCATCCTCTGGCTCCCTCCCCAGATAGCCACAACTGCCGGAGCTGTGCCGATCCCGAGCCAGGAGCCCAAGGCCATCTTCTGGTGTTTCCTAGGTGCTTCAGCAGGGAGCCGGATCGGAAGCAGAGCAGAGCAGCCGGGACTCGAAGTAGCACCCACGTGGGATGAGCACACCAGATGCAGGGCAGGACCTTGCCCCGCCGCACCACAGCGCTGGCCGGGATTTTGCATTTTGCCAGGGGTGATGCTATGCCGACTGCTCTCGGTGGCAGCATCTGAGAGCAGACAAGGAGGAGATGAGAACAAAGGACAGCAAAGGGTATGTCCTGCGCGTGAGCACAGGAGGGAAACACAGAGGGAGTTGTGGTTTTTGTTTTGTTTTGTTTTTGTTTTTCTGAAGAACAACTGGATGCACTGGGCAGAGTAAGCTGCCCTCAGCAGGTCACTGGTCTAGATCATCCACCAGGCAAAGGAAAAGACACAAAAACCCAGCAGAAATGGGACCTTAGCTGCCAATAAGTGAGTTCCAAGGTATCCGAGGTGTGGGCTTGCAATGCAGCTAAGACGGAGCTCGCCGCTGATCTCACGAACCTGCGCTTGCCCTGAAAGGAGGCTCAGGACAAGGGAACCTGTCCCAGGCCCCTGGAAGTCCTGGCAGAAATGCGCAGAGCCAGGTGTCCCCACCCTGCCCCCGCCACTCCACATGCCCCGCAGCCTCCACGCAAGACAGAGATCCCAGCAGTGAGCTGCAACTTAGAAAGCCAGCGGATCAGTGAGGACACAGACCTTCTCTCCAGGAAAGCCAACCTGGTGTAATCGCAAGACAGCAATTAGCTGCCTCTGCCGCCCAGGGCACGCTAGGTCCCCAGGGACTTTTAACAACTCCCTGGCTGGGGTCTGTGCAGGCTTAAGTGAGCATTTCCTGACAGGGACTCGAGCAGCTGCTCCCAAAAGGCCAGGAGTGAGGATTTCAAAATGTTGCCCTCTGTGCCCTTTCGCTCCCAACCCAAAGAACATCGTGCAAATCAAAACTATTTCTTATTTGTCTGAGAAAGAGAGACAGCTCCCATGCACTGGTTCACTTCCTAAATGCCCACAAAGGCTGGGGCTGGGCCAAGGCTGAAGTCTGGAGCCAGAAGCTCAATCCTGGACTCCCTCTGGGTGGCAGGGACCCAACGACTAGAACCATCAGTGCCGACTCCCAGGATGCACAGCAGCAGAACCCTGGAGCAGGTGCTGGTGCAGGATGCAGGGATGTGTTGGTTTGGACCCCCTGGGCCAAATGCCCACCCCCAGAGTTCCACGAATGATGGTGACGCTGGCATTCAGCAACCATGCTTTCAACACATTTATCCAGGTCTTTGTTAACAGGATGCTAAATCAGTCACAAAGCAAAACAAATATTCATCCCAAAACGACCAGTAATGAAAGAGCACATTGAGAAAGATAAGAATGGAACATGCCAGAAGCACAAATACAAGGGAAGACTTCAGAGAACAGAACAGCAGATTTGCTAATCACAGCAACGTAGATTCTGCATTCCAAAACCGCATAAAAATCAAAGGGAAATTCCCTGGGAGCACGGACACAAAAAGGATGGAGAATGGTCGTCAGCATTCTAATGCATATGATAGGTAAGTATGTACGTGCCACAGCACACACATGGACAAACAGAAAATTCACAGCACACAAAGTAAGAAACAACAACAAAGTCAACTCTAAAGTAATTTAAAAAGTGCAAATCAAAACTATGTAACAGAGGCCGGCGCTGTGGCATAGCGGGTAACACCACCACCTCGAGTGCTGGCTGCTCCACTTCCAATCCAGCTCCCTGCAAATGTGCCTGGGAAAGCAGCGGAAGATGGCCCAAGCCCTTGGGCCCCTGCACCCACGTGGGAGACCTGGAAGAAGCGCCTGGCTTCCAATTGGCCCATCTCTGGCCACTGCAGCCATCTAGGGAGTGAACCAAGGATGGAAGTTCTCTCTCTCTGTGTCTCTCCTCCTCACTCTGCCTTTCAAATAAATAAAAAATCATTTTTTAAAACTGTTACAAATTCACTTAACAAGAGTTTTTTTTAATACTATTCATGGAAGATAACCTCATAAAGGTCAAGGGCTTCCTTCAATACCACAATGTCTCTCAGCAAGCACACACTGAGCACTCTCCTACCAGGCACCCAGCACTCTACGCAAGCAGGAATCCAGCCAGCGGGCCTTACATTTCATCACAATCCAATCCCCATTCCTCAAATATGTTCGTCTTTAAAAAAAAAAAATCCCAAAGCAGTGGAAAACGGCCCAAGTCCTTAGGACCCTGCACCCGCGTGGTGTGGGAGACCCGGAAGAAGCTCCTGGCTTTAGATCGGCGCGGCTCCAGCTGTTGCAGCCATTTATTTGGGGAGTGAACCAGCAGATGGAAGACCTCTATCTCTCTGTCTTGGCCTCTCTATGTAATTCTATCTTTCAAATAAATACAAATAAATATTTTTTAAAAATCCCACACAGCTGGCGCCTTGGCTCACTTGGTTAATCCTCTGCCTGCAGCGCCAGCACACCAGGTTCTAGTCCCGGTCAGGGTGCCGGATTCTGTCCCAGTTGCTCCTCTTCCAGTCCAGCTCTCTGCTGTGGCCCAGGAGTGCAGTGGAGGATGGCCCAAGTGCTTGGGCCCTGCACCTGCATAGGAGACCAGAAAAAGCTCCTGGCTTCAGATCGGCGCAGCGCCGGCCATAGCAGCCATTTGGGGGGGTGAACCGACGGAAGGAAGACCTTTCTGCTTCTCTCACTAACTCTGCCTGTCAAAAAAAAAAAAAAATCCCGCACACAGAAGACAAAGCCTCATCTACAAAGCTAATCATCATAGCATTATTTATAGCAACCAAAAGAGCTAGAAATAAAAGAATAATTAAATAGTTTGTTAGGATAGAAAACTCTTCAAATAATATTTAATGCATAAAGAAATGTTTAAGTTACATATTAGTAAAAAGCAGTAAATACTACTGTGCATATAATCTGATAAGCTTTTCCATTTTTAATCTTAACAACAAAGAGACAAAACCCTATGGCCAGGCTGTGGGACTACAGGTGAATTTCCAAATTCTCTGTAAAGCTCTGTTTCCTAAGACGTACCTCTGAGCAAGGCGAAGAAAGGGACATGGTTCTTTCCTTTAAAAAAAAAATCTGGTTTTGTTTATTTGAAAGAGTTACGGGGGGGGGGGGGGGTGTCTTCCACCCCCCAAATGGCCGCAACAGCTGGAGCTGAGCCTATCCGAAGCCAGCAGCCAGGAGCTTCTTCCTAGTCTCCCACATGGGTGCAGGGGCCCAAGGGCTTAGGCCATCTTTCGTTGCTTTCCCCAGGCACAGCAGCAGGGAGCGGGACCGGAAGCGGAGCAGTCCGTACTGGAACCAGCGCCCACATGGGATGCCCATGCCGAAGGCCGGGGCTTTAACCCGCTGCGCCGCAGCCCCAGCCCCGGGTTCTTTCCTTCTATCCTGTGGGCAGCCGATCTCCTATAGCACTGTGTTCAAAAGTGAGTCCAAAGTACTACAAGTCGTCCCCACACAGTGCACGGTCAACACCAAACTTAGAAAATGGTTTAAAAACACACACTTAAAAATGCCAAAAGAAATAGGAATAGACAGGAAACCAATATAGCAGAGAAACCTAACTACAGGCTGCAATAAGGGGACCACCCGGCAGGTGGGCTCTATTACGGGAAGCTGAGGAGAAAGGGTGGAGACAGTGTGCAGACAGCCCCGAGGGCACCTGGCCTCACCTGGGAAACCCAGCACGGACCAAGGCGCGCCACTTTGACCAGCACTGCTTCCTCTGCATTCCTCAGTGAGAGGCAGAGAGAGCAGCTCCCCGCCGCTGCTTTCACTCCCCCGGCACCTGCAATGGCTGGGGCTGGGCAGGACCAAAGCCAGGGATTAGGAACCCAACCCAGGTCCCCATGTGTGTAGCAGGTGCAGGAGCGCGACCCCTTGAACCGGCACCTGCTGCCTCCCAGGGTGCCCATCGCCAAGGAACTGGGATCAGGGGTGCGGTTGCAGCTTGAGCCCAGGCACTCTGACACGGGACGCAGGCATCCCACGCAGCATCTGAACTGCTAGGCCAAACAACGGCCACCCCACTGCTCACCAGCATGGCAGGGTTTGGCAAAGCCCCCTCCACTCTCCACTCTTCCGGTGAGAAATCAACACTCGGGCCGAGGGGCAAGCGGGCTCGGGGGCACAGAGAGCCCACGTGGGCCGAACAACTGAAATGCAACCCCTTCCCAGGATCCACAGCCACGTAGCAGGCACCGGCACCCCACAGGCAGCCTGGCCACCTCCGCCCAGCAGGCCATCCCTGCCTTTCCCGCACAGGGCCTCCACCTGTGCCCGTCAAGGGCCTCCACCTGCTGCAGCTGCGGCCCTGAGCACAGGGGTCTTGGCCTCCAGCTCTCCACTCCTGGTCTCTGCACCCCACCTCGGAAGGAGCGGGGCAAACCCCAGCAGCCCAGCACGCAAATAGGGAGCAGATGAAATCTCACTCCCACTATGTCAGCTCCAGGAGGAGGGACACAGGTTGCCCTCACCCCTGCCGTGAATGTGCGGGCTGCGGTGGGGGACACAGGCAGCAGTAGCACCGACAGCTCCGCCCCTTATTTCAAAGGTATCAACAGAATTTACTTTCCCCACGACCTCTTTACTCCCTCCCGATGCCACCTTCCGGCAGGGAAGGTGTCAGGGACGGAGTCTGGAGGGAGCCGAAGCAAGTTCGCTCCTGAGGCCTCAGTCTCTGCACCTGTGAAATAGGGCAGCAGCCCGACTCAGGAGGCCGCGGGATCACGTGTACAGCACGCGGCACACGGAAGCACGCCGTGACCGCTGTGTCCACACAGGTGAATCCCGCCGCATCAGATGCACTTTCTTTGTTGGCCAAAGCCAAGAGCATTCTGCAAGGTGACTTCGTCTCCGTCTCCGGGGCAAAGCGAGCGCCCCACGGGGCTCCTGCGGGAAAGCTGGGAGAAGCCTCCAGGGGCGCTCTGTCCAAGGCCATGGGCGGAGGGCCACTCCTCCGCTTTAGTGTCCTCGTTGACCGAGGAGGGGCCCCAGGCCACGATTCCTGAGGTCCTCCCAGTGCTCCCAGGGTACAATCCCTAGGTGGCACCGGTTAGAATTCCCACGGCCAGCTCCTGGGGACCCCTTCCAAGGCCACTTGGCGGCCCCTGGTCCTGCTTCCCGCAGCCCTCTGGCCTCTCGGGCTCTGCTCGGTGCACACTCGCTCTCCACCCCACCTTGCCTCTGCTGCCTCCATAGTGGTCACGCGTGTGTGAGCGCCGGGGCAGCCCCCGCCTGCACTGTGTCAGCCCAGAGTGCACAAATCCGCATTTCAGAGAAGCAGGACGAATTAAATCATTTCCTCAACAACACAACCCACCCACAGCCTCTGCTCAAAACCGTGCCTCTTCATGCCGCGCGGAGGGGCAGGGCGCAGTCACCGAACCGCATCGGAGACCAAGGCAACCCTTACTCCTTTCAAGCCTGACACAAGAATCAAAATATTGTCACACTCCATCGTTCTGAGAACGCCTTTGCAGAAGTGACACCAATAGCCGCCGCGTCCCTGCAAAGACCCGCGGCCAGAGCGCTTCCCCAGAGATGGTCCTGAATGTTCTTTGTGTCCTGGTGCACTGGGGGACCCCGGCGAGGCCCACGCACGCCCGCGGGGGCCACACCGCCGGAAAGCACACGCCCCCAGCGGACCCTCGCGCCGACAATACAGTGTTCCAAAGCCTTCGCTAAGCCACAACCAGACAGCCATGCACAATGACCAGCCCGGCGCCTGCATCTCTCAGGGCGAGGGCGCGCGCTGAGGAGCGGCCCCAGACCCGCCCCGGGCTCCCTCACCCTCGGGCGGCTGTGCACCCCTCGGCGGGACCGGCCACGGGCCGCCGCGCCTGCATTCGCTGGGCCCAGGAAGAACCGGGACGCATCTCCAGAAAGCAGGGCGAGGGAGCCGTGCAGAATAAAAGAAGATGGGCGGGGAACGCCAAGGTTTCGAAAATACCAGTCACAGAGGCGCAGACAGGGTCGCGCGGGGCTTACCTGGGGCGCACGAGGCAGGCCGGGCCAGCAGCAGCAGCCAGAGGCCGGGCAGCAGCAGCCCCGGGCGGCGGCGGCCGCTCGGCCCCGGCCACAGCGCGGCCCCGGCGCGGGGCTCCCCCTCCATGGCCGCGCCTCGGCGTCGGCGCCGCGCCCCCGGCACTCCCGGCCGGCGCCCCGGCCCGGCCTCGCGGCTCGGCGCTCGCAGGCCCGGCAGGGACGGCCGCTGCGGCTGCGGCTGCGGCGGGGACGGGGCGCCGCGCACCGGCGCGGAGCGAGGCCGGCGAGGCGGGGGCGGGCCGGGGGCCGGAACCGCGGACAGGGGCCGCCAGGCGCACGCCGGCCTCGCCGCTCCGCCCCCTCGGAGCCTCGGAGCCGCTGCCCGGCAACGCGCGGGCCGGGGCGCGGGGAGGCGAGCACCACCTCCCGGCCGGCCGGGCGCCTGCCTGCGGGCGGCCCAGGAGTGGCCGGGCCCAGCCCTCCCCCAAGACCCGCCTCCCGAGTGCGGGCGCGGGGAGACGCGGGAGGCCTGGGCCCGGCGCGCAGCCGGAGCCGGAGCCGGGCGGTCCCTGCGCGTGCCCCGTGCAGACCGACCCGGCGGGCTCGGCGCCGGGGAAGGCGGGCGGCAGGTGTGAGCGAAGCGCCGGCGGAGCCGAGGGGACAAAGCCCCCGCGCAGAGAGCCCCGCCAGCGGTGCGGGGGCGAGGAGGCGCGCGCGCAGCCCGCGCGGTCCGGGCTCCCGTCGAGGCCCGGCCCCCGCGCCGGGTCCCGGGGAAGCCTCGGGGCGCTGTGGGCCCGAGGCCTGCAGAGGGCGGCCGCTGAGCGGAACTGAGGCCCGGCTGCAGAGACCCCCGCCGGGCCGGGCGGCCGTCGGAGGGACGTTGGAGGCGGGGACGCGGAGGGAGCGGTAGGGTAGATGCCCGGTGTGTGCCGGGCGTCCACCTCTGAAGACCGGGCGGCGCCGAGGCGGGATTGGCAGCTCTGGGGGCTGCGTCTCCTTGGAGAGCTTGCACCAGCCGGGGCGCCAGCAGGGTGTGGACAGGACCTCTCCCTCCTGGGAGCCGCGGCCCGCGGTGGGCGACGTGGGGCGGCCGGGCTGCCCCGCGAGTTTCTTCCTCGGGATACCACGGGGTAGGCTTCACTGTCAGAGCCCAGGAGCACGGAGTGGAGGCTAAAGGTAGCTCTCCTGGATGACCCGCTTCTTTTTTTAGTTTCCTCCTGCCTACTATGGTCTCTTCAAAACAATGTTTATTTGAGAGGCAGACAGAGAGGGACAAACCCCTGGTTCACTCCCCAGACGCCTGCTGATGTTGAGCCGGGACGCCATCCTGTCAGTCCCGTGGAGGGCGGAGGGCAGGTGCCGGAGCCTCCAGGCTGTGCTGAGCTGGAACCGGCTCAAGCAGAGGCCGGACTTGAACCCAGGCAGCCTAGGCGGGACGCAGGCTGCGCACACGGCAGTGTCGCTGCTACCCCCAACACCCGCCCTCGTTTCTGCCCGATCTAGTTTGTTGCTATTGTGCCCCCATCATAAGCAGCCCCTGGTCTTACGAGTTGCTCCTTCCTCTCTCCCACAAAAAGAAAACAAGGTTTTTCATACCAAATCTCAAGCGCACACACCCAAGGAAGCAAGTCAGTGGAGTCTGCTTGTCCCAGGGCCCGGCCTGTGCGTTGGCTGCGTGGGCTCCTCCTCCGACCACAGACTGCTCTGGGGTCTGTGTTTTATGAGTTTATACTTTGCCTCCTCCACTAAACTAACATGAAGTTTAAATGTGACATCATCTGCCTAGCGTTTCCCCTGCACCAGCGAGCCCTCATTATGGCTCATGAGCTCACCTACAGCATCCACGCCCCAGAGAAGAGCATCAGTGGGTTTTTTTAGAAGGCAGAGGGCAGAGCTACAGAGAGGCAGAGGCAGAGGGAGAGAGGTCTTCCATCTGCTGGTTCACTGCCCAAATGGCTGCAACAGCCAGAGCTGGGCCGACCCACAGCCAAGAGCAGCGAACTTCTTCCTGGTCTCCCACACAGGCGCAGGGGCCCAAGGACTTGAGCCATCTTCCACTGTTTCCCCAGGCCATTAGCAGGGAGCTAGCTGGAGCAGAAGTGGAGCTGCCAGGACTCGAACCAGCGCCCATAGGTGGTGGCTTTACCCAGCAACCACAGCGCTGGCCCCAGAGCTTCAGTCTCTCCCGGCTGGCCCCGCCTCCAGGAAGCCCCCACCCACGCTAGACCCCAGTGTCTGGGGAAGGAGTCTTGCGCCTTTCTCAGCCAACTCAAAGACAAGGAAGCACTGGGCCCACTGCTAAGAAGGGGTGGCATCAGTTGAAAAAAAAATTAAAACCAGTTATTTAAACAGATTTATTTATTTATTCATTCATTTATTTTTGAAAGAGACGGTTGTAGACAGAGAGAGGGAGAGAGAGGATATATCCACCCACTGGTTCATTCCCCAAATGGCTGAAACAGCGGGAGCTGAGCCGATCTGAAGCCAGGAGCCAGGAGCTTCTTCCGGGTCTCCCACATGGGTGCAGGGGCCCAAGCACTTGGGCCATCTTCTACTCTTTCCCAGGCCATACAGAGAGCTGGATCCATATGGGATGCTGGTGCTGCAGGCGTCAGCCTAGCCCGTTATGCCGCAGTTCCGTCCCAGAATCACAATTTGAGCGCAAAGCTAAGCATGACCTCTGTCTGGAAGATGGCTGCAGGTCTCCGTGTCCAGCAGGCAGCTGGTGGGACACTGAAGCATGCAAGGGGTGAGCGGCACAAGGCAGGAGAGGGTGGGCGTGGGCCTGGGCGTGGGCCTGGGCAAGCGCATACGTGCCCCAGGTATAAACATGCACGCTACACGTGCTGCTGTCTCAGGAAGGGCTTAGACAAAGCCTTAGGGCATGGCTACCAAATTATGCAACAAATCCAGCACCTAACACCTGTTGGTATGAAAGGATAGAAGAGAGAATACAAGAATCGAGGCCGGAGCTACCTCATGCAGCCCTCATGTTCTAGGTAAGGAAGTAGCCAGAGGCGAGTGTCTTTCCTGAGGCTCACCTCCAGCTGGGGCGCTCCAGTGCCATTTTCCTGTTGAACCACTTGGACTCCGGGGCAGGGGCAGGATGAGCTCCTCAACAGGCTACCAGTCTGGACCGCGGAGAGCAGAGGTAGGACCAGAAGCACCCTCGGACCAAGGCCAGATAGGCCCAACTTTTTTTTTTTTAAGATTTATTTATTTATTTATTTGAGGGGCAGACTTACAGGGAGAAACAGAAAGACAGAGAGAGCTTCTGTCTGCTGGGGCGCTCTCCAAATGGCCCCAACAACCAGGACTGGGCCATGCTAAAGCCAGGAGCCAGTTACCTCATCCAGGTCTCCCGTGTGTGGCAGGGGCCGAAGGACTTGGGCTGCCCTCCAGGGCTTTCCCAGGCGCATTAGCAGGGAGCTGGATAGCAGGGGAACAGCTGGGACTCCAACCTGTGCTGGTGGGGGACAGCCGCGGCGCCACACCTCAGTGCCAGGTCTGTGTCTGAGAGCCCCGCTCAGCTTCTCCAGCTGCACCACTCCCCACAGGACAGGCGGTCTGCAAGGCCAAGGAGCCCTGCCCCCCCCCCCCCCCCCCCCCCCCCCCCCCCCCGAGACCATGCCCCGCCCACTCGGTGTGCAGCACGCAGAACCCTGCCCCTGCAGGCCCAGGCTCACCCTCCGGGCCACCGATCTCTTCCAGTAGTGCGTCCTCCAAGGGCAGGCCAAAGCCAGGACGTGTGGCCCCAAGGGTAGCCGCTTGCAGGCAGAGGAGGCCCTTGGACGGACGTGTGTGGTGTCCACATGTCCATGTGAAGCTTGCTTTGCGGCAGGAGGGCCGCAAAGAACCAGGGGTGGGAGGAGGAGGGCGGGGCAGCTCTGGGTGGGGTCACTGGTGACCTTGGTGCCACGTTCCTGGTCACAGCTCCAGGGGCATCGAGTCCTGCCGGTGGCCCTGCGTTTGCCAAGGGAAGAGACCTGTTTTACTGAATAGGCTGCTTGCTTCGCACACAACTGCTGCTGTTTCTACGTCCGGTGTGTGAGCCTCCACTTGCAGTGTTGACCTGGGCCACCCAGTTCTGAGGGGTGGGTGGGGGGTCTGAAGCTCATCAACTCTGACTCAAACTCAGAATGAGGAAAATGAAGAGAGTCTGGTGCTGCTGCTGCTTGTCCATCTTGCCATGCGTTCAGATCAATTACACGAATAAATCAAGCCAGGCCCGTACTGACTTACATCTGTCCTAACCGCCCTGATTCTCCAGAAAACTCGTCTCACTCCAACCCTTCCCAGGATAGAGGTCTCCGCTCCGGAGCCCTGGAGCCGCGGACATCACTCCTGGCCTCCCAAGGCTGGACTCGCTGCCCTTTCTCTGTGCTCCCGCACTCTCAGAGACGCCTCCGTCACAGCTCCCACCACACGGAATCAAATCTTCGCGCGGGCGCCGCCGTGGCACAGGAGCTAAGCCACCGCCTGTGGTGCCAGTGTCCCATATAGAGTTCTACCGCGTATCTCGGCTGCTCCATTTCCTGTCTAGCTCCCTGCTAATGCACCTGGGAGAGCAGTGGAGGACAGCCCAAGTGCTTGGGCCCCTGCACCCATGTGGGAGACCCAGATGGAGTTCTAGGCTCCTGGCTTCAACCTGGCTCAGTCCTGGCCAGCACAGCCATCTGGGGAGTGAACTAGCGATGGAAGATCTCCCTCTCTTTATATATATATATATATATATCCATCTCTCTCTCTGTCTCTGTCTCTGTCTCCCTCTCTCTCTTTATCTCTCTATATTTCTATCCATCTCTCTCTCCCTCTCTCTCTGTCTCTATATATCTATCCATCTCTCTCCCTCTCTCTCTCTCTGTCTCTATGTATCTATCCATCTCTCTCTCTCTCCCTGTTTCTCTCTCTCACTCTCTCTCTCCCTCTTTCTCTCTCCCAGCCCCCATTGCTCTGCCTCTCATATAAACACAAAGATAAATGAGTAGCTAACTTTCATGTATCCATGCCGCCCCCAGACTGCCAGTCC
The DNA here is from genome assembly GCA_015711505.1 of Sylvilagus bachmani. Lineage (NCBI taxonomy): Eukaryota > Metazoa > Chordata > Mammalia > Lagomorpha > Leporidae > Sylvilagus > Sylvilagus bachmani. The sequence goes on from CM027399.1 coordinate 551,551, forward strand.
CTCACAGGCTGGACTTGGTTATTTTCATCTCTTCCTTGCCCAGAGCTTGGTAGATCACAGGGCTTGAGGAACAAGGACAAAGCCCCACGCTGGTCTCCCCACTGCCGGACCCCTCCCCACTCTCCAGAGCAAGAGACTCAGCCAGAGAGAGACATGAGTTTGTCTATAGCTCTTCAGTTCCAGGCTCGGAAGGGAGGGATCCTGGCATCCACTTGTCCCTCTTTGCCCCGACAGTGGCTTCTCAAGCTGCAGAGTGTGTCGGGCCACGCGGGTTCCTCTGCTCTGCACTGCAAAACACCAGCCTAAGGTGCCTGGAAGTGTCGGATTAGCTTGGCCTGCTGCAGAGTTCAGGAAGCCACAGTGGGTGGCGAATATTTATTAAATCTATTGAACTATGGTTCTCAACAGAAATAGAGAAAGAACACAGTCTCTGCCCTTTAGGAAATAACAATCTCCAAACAATAAAATAAGCTTGAATAGCAAAGTGTATTCAGTGTTATACAAAACTGAATTGTATAGACGCCCCATGGAGCACTGCCAAACCCGGCACCTTGTAACACACGAAGCCTCTAATATGCTAATTGGCAGCGAGTTAAACATACAGTGATACTTATTATTTCTCAGTTCTTTGCTGGAATTTTGTTCAAGAATCTTGCGATTATGTTCATAAATGAAACTGGCTTCTAATGGAATTTTTAAGGAATCTTCCTGATCAGTGTTAAGAATAGCACCTATTTAACTCACAGACCTAATTTGGGATCAGGCCATCTTTCTCATTTTTCTAAAAAGAAATTTAATTTTTTATCACACGCTGTAGGAAAAGCAGAGTGTGCAGAGAAGCAAGGTTATGCCTGTTGAGAGTACGTGCAATCTCACAGCCCCGAGAAGCACTGCTCACGCTGCAGTGTACGCTCTTCCAGGCACTTGAAATTCACAGCCAAAAACGGGCGGAAAACTGGGCAGAAAATTTTGTTTCACTCAACAATATATGATGAACATCTTTTTATCGTAATAAGTAATGCTTTTGAACTCCAACGGTTCATTATACTCTAAGATATGAACCTGTGGTAAGCTGCTCAGCAAATGCCCTGGCGTTGGACACAGAGGTGGCGTCTATATTCAACTACACTAGCAGTGCCGCATTGCACATGGTGCTGGATGTCTTGAGGGCTTCGCCCGTCCTCTGCCTGTCCACCACGCGGCTGGCGTTAGAGCCTGACCGTTGTAATCAGTGGGCTGACTGCGTTGTTGGGTTCCTCACCCTCCGGCTTCCCGTGTTTGGTCTGTGGGAGGCATCAGGAAGAAACCCAATGACAGGAAATCAGAAGCTCAGGGCTGGAATCCCCCGCTCCCTCGCTGAGGGGCTGCTGGTTGACGGTGTCCTTGAACCAAAGCCCACGCAGCTGGTTGGAGGCTCGCCCACGCCTGCTCCCCACGCGTTCCGGTAACAGCGTCCTTCCCTGGCCCCCTCACAGCTCAGGTGGTCGGGTGTCCTACTGCAGCCAGCCCTGGACAAGTCCATCAGCCTGCTGTGGCTTCCCCTCCCCGTGGCCGAGACTCTATACACCGTCTTCCAGGAGCGTCCCCACTTTCCACACCTGCTTCTCCAAGACCCTAACAAACACAAACCACTAAGTAAACTCGCCTGCATGTTTTATCTGTTAAATTCCTGCACCTGCAATTATCTAACCACACAGCCTTTGAAATCCCGAGATCCGTCACAACATAGCCAAAGTGTTTTCCAAATTGCCCGTCCTCTGGGAGTGTGAATGTCAAACTCCGGTTGGGGCCCCTGTCCTACCGGGAATTGTCTCTTTCCTTCTCTCTCTGTGGATAAACATTTCTGCACCGTGGGGATCATCTTATCTTTGAAAGTGTGAGGGGGCGGGAGGAGGAGACTACCTATTAGTCACTGCAGTCGCTTGTTTTGGGGATTCTTGCATAACTTTTCCAGTGTTTTCTCCACCATTAGCTATTAAACTCTCACCCACTCGCCTGCCTGTACTTGGCCCTGAGGAATTCACGAGAATTTCACTGAGCTCATCTCGTTGGTTTGGGGGCCGTCTTTCCCGTGCTCTGTTAACACTGAAACAGATTTTGCCTTGTGGGGGCCTTGCCACTCTGGGTTCCCCTTAACTTGGCTGCCTCATGACCATAGCAGTTTTGTAGACTGGAGAAAAGCTACGGTTTTGTAGATTATCTGGCTTTTTCTGTGACTTTCTATATTCTGAGCTTGAAGTGCAAGTCTCCATTTCCGTTTTTAAGATTTATTCATTTGACAGGCAGAGTTACAGAGAGGAGAGACAGAGGGGAAGGTCTTCCCTCCACTGATCACTCCCCAAATGGCCGCAACGGCCAGAGCAGCCAGACTTGAACCTGAACCCTTATGGGATGCCAGTGCCGCAGGTGGAGGCTTAACCTACAACGCCACAGCGCCACGCCCCCCACCATTTATTTTAAATCTAATTAAGCTTAAGGATCTGTAAAGTTTTTATTTTGTATTTGCTTATTTACTTTATTGAAAGGCAGAGAGAGACAGATCTTCCACCTGCTGGGCTGCTCCACAAATGGCTCAGCCAGGCTGAAGACGGGAGTGTGGGACTCAGTCTGGGTCTCCCAGGCGGCAGCAGGAAGACAGGTGCCTTGAGCCATCCCCTGCTGTCTCCCAGGGGCACCGTAGCAGGAAACTAGAATTGGTCGTGGAGCCAGGACTTGAACCCTGGCATTCCAAGACGGGCAGACGGTGTCTCCAGTGGTATCTCAGCCACTGCACCCAGTGCTGCCCCTTAAGAATGCTTTTGTAAAAATGAAGTCGTATCCAATGCCACGCCTCTAATGTGTACACAATTGCGGTGGAGGAAATCGACTCTGCCCTTGGTGTGTTCCGTGGAGAGCCTCTTACCGAACCGTTCTCAGACTGCATGCACGCCTGCAGTGAATACCATTCAGTTTGTGAAAATGTCTGAAACTAGTGTTTGGAACACCAAGAGGAGGGGGAATGGGCCCCGGGAACTCCCGGGGGAGCTGTTCATCTTGCCGGCACCTGCCGCACCCGTGCTGCCGAAAGGCAGGGCTCGGTAGACGGATTTGCCTCCCTGTGTCCCCGTGGATCCTCTGCAAAGCCCATGTCCATTTCCTGCATCGGCAGTGGCCTAGCCCACAGCGGAGAGCTCGGTTTTGAGGATAAAGCACAGGAGATAAGCAGCAGCATTTCGCGGGGCTGGGGGCTCGCGTGGCATAGTCACAGCAGAAAGTGCCCTGAAGCCGGCCCAGCTGGCTCTGCTCTGCTAAGTGCCTGAGGTCACGTGGCCCAGGGCTGCCCCCCAGCTCCTGTCTCAGCAAGCCGCACTGAGCGGAAGCTGTTTGGTTATCGCTGGTTCTCACCACGGGTGAGGAGAATCGGCTGTTGAGTATCTGAAAGACACTGATTTCAGTCCCTCTGGCCTTTTACTTGGGTTCCAATTTACGAAATAATTCTTTTTAAAGCAGGTGTATCTAGGGGCCGGCTTAGTGGTACAGGAGGTTAAGCCACTGCCTGCAGTGCCGCCTCCCGTATGAGCACCAGTCTGGTCATGGCTGCTCCCTTCCAATGCGGGCCCCAGGACGCAGTTTTGATTTGCAGGGGTTTCAAGTCCCCCTGGGTTCATCGGGACGAAGCATCTGTGGGAAAAACGGCAAATCAGAGCTGGCGGTTGCTGTGCGGAGGACCTGCCGCTGCTGGGGGTGGTGGCTCGAGGAGGTCGCAAGCACACAGGAAGCTGATCACCGGGACCAAGTCCTTCCCCCTCTGGCCTCGCGGTCTCCCTCCAGTGCCACCTCCTCCTAGAATCCAAGAGGAGACCAGCTCCAACTACATGAACATGGCTTGCAAGTGAGTGTATCAGAGTGGCCCTGGAGCTCAGAGGAAGTGGTGGAGTGTTTCTTTCAAAACAGGACTTCTCTCTGTCTCTCCCTCTCTCTCTAACTCTACCTCTCAAATAAATAAAATCTTAAAAAATATAGGTGGTGGGTGGTGCTGTAGCATAGTAGGCTAAGCCTCCACCTGCCGTGCAGGCATCCCATATGGGAGCTGGTTCCTGTCCCCACTGCTCCTCATCCAATCCAGCTCTCTGCTTATCGCCTGGGAACCCAGTGGAAGATGGCCCAAGGGCTTGGGCCACTGAACCCACAAGGGAGACCCAGAAGAAACCCCTGGCTTCAGCCTGGCCCAGATCCAGCTGTTGCAGCCATTTGGAGAGTGAACCAGCAGACGGAAGATCTGTCTCTCCCTCTCTCTCTGTAACTCTGCCTCTCAAATAAATAAATGAAATCTTCAAAACAAAAAGGAAGCAAGACACCCGCTTCACAGGCTCGTTTGCTTCATTTTGCCTTTGATGTTCAAGGATTTAAATTTTTCTGGACCATTGCAACCACGTGTCCATAACTTAAGGCCAAGCAGGACTGCAGGCTCACCTTGTAAAAATTACGTTAGGGCATGGCTGAATCACCTGCCCCAAGTATACAGATGGTCTTCAACTTTAATTAATTACTCACTGCATTTTCAATGTAGCAGTCTTTCCGCTCACGGCAGATTCACCGGGACGCAGCCACACTTCCAGCAGCGTCTGCATTGTAATCCTCTTACTCAGTCCAAGTCTCGAATTCCGATTTCATTAATATTCGGCATTGCTGATTGGCTACTCTATAGATCTGATTATATGGCTTTAGACTTTTATTACGCGTAAAACAATTAAATATTATCTGAGTCTTTATAGCAGTTGCAAACACGCTGAAATGCTTTTCATTCTAATCTGCTTTCCCTCTTGTATGATAAGGGACTCCAAACAGCCCCGTGGAAGCCAGATGACACCGAGATGAGAGAATAAATCTTTAAAAAAAGGAAAGCAGTAGAAGACGACCCAAGTCCTTGGGCCCCTGCACCCAAGTGGGAGACCCGGAAGAAGCTCCTGGCTCCTGGCTTCAGATCGGCACAGTTCCAGCGGTTGTGGCCATCTGGGGAGTGAACCAAGGGATGGAAGACCTCTCTCTCTGTCTCTCTCTGCCTCTCCTTCTCTCTCTGTCTAACTCTGACTTTTAAATAAAATAAATAAATCTTTTTAAAAAAGAATACAGAGAATGAGAGGTGGCAGGCAACAATATTTGGCTGAATCTCTCTCTTTGTGTAATCTTCACTTTTGGATCACCCTAATGTTCATCTATGACAGAAAGAAAAAAGCAAATCAACGAGGAGGCCGAGGACGGTAACACTGAAAAGAACAGAGGCGACTGAGCTGAGCTGTCATTCAAGTTAGTGACGAGGTGACCGGAGCCGTGGTGCGCTGGGGCGGGCCAGCACCTCTCACAGCACCTGTGCCCCTTAGCCGAGTGCTCATTGGAGGCCTGACTATTCCACCCACCCAGCTTCCTCCAGCGCGCCTGGGAAGGCAGCAGAGGATGGCCCACGGCTTGGGCCCCTGCCACTCACCCGGGAGACCTGGTTGTGGCTCCTGGCTCCAGGCTTCAGCCTGGCCCTGCCCTGGCTGCTGTGGCCATTTGGGGAGAAAACCAGCAGGTGGATGATCTCTCTTTGTGCCTCCTCTCTGTCACTCTGCCTTTCCTATAAATACATAAAATATTTTTAAAGAACAAACAAAAACAAAGTGACAGTGGTGAAACTAACCCAAATCCTACCAGATTTTGAACGTGAAATTTGGAACCTATGACCCCAGCTTACAGACAAAATGACCTCTAAACAATATTTAGTTCTAGTTAGTAGGCTTTCATTTTACAGCGGCTTGAGTTAGCAATTCTGAAACAATTCTTCTATATTCTGGGCTGGAACAGTTAATTAAATTCCTGGTGGACAATGGGAGCCAGTGTCCTCATTGTTGAAGGAGGGGTTTACAGATATGAAAAGGAGGAAAGAGAGAAGGCGGCCTGTGGGGTTTCATTAGATCTGGAGAAGTCACTGTGACCTCGCGGCTTTGTCTACTCGCACAGCTAGAGCGAGAGTGGATGTTGACTCTGTGTGTGTGTGTGTGTGTGTGTGTATGTGTGTGGACCCACGCCCCTCAGCTAAGAGGGACTAGAATCAGTGCCCCTTGCCCACAGCTGCTGTGAGCGCACCTTGCCTGGATGCAGATCTTGACTTTTAATTAACTAATTAGAAACAGACAGACAGACACAGAGCTCTCCCGCCTGCTTGTTCACGCTGTAAATACTCGCCACAGCTAGGGCTGGCCCAGGACAAAGCAGGAGGCAGAGCCGCAGCCGGCTCCCCGGGGCCAGGGACCAAGTGTTTGAAGCATCGCTGCGGCCTCCCAGGGCGCACGTGACCAGACGAGGAGGTCAGGGTCAGGGCGGGGCGCTCCAGGTCAGGACGTGGGGTCGCCGAACACCATTCTCTGCCGAAGGGAAAGAAGGTGGAGGTGGTAATGGTTTTTAACAAACAGTTCATTCTAGGGCTTGAGCAGGGAAAGTCTGCAATAACCCTGAAATATCTTATGTCAAAAAACATACAGGCTTGGGCATTTGGCATGCAGTTAAGTCCCCGCTTGGGACACGCCCATCCCATATCAGTGAGTGCTGCACGTCCTGGGTGGGGGTGGGTGGGTCCCTGACCCTCACTCGGGAGAGCTGCACGGAGCCCCAGGCTTCAGCCTGGCCCAGACCTGGTTGTTACAGGCAATTGGGGGGGGGGGGGGCACCAGCAGATGGGAACTCTCTCTGTGTCTCTTTGACTCTCCAATAAATAAAATAAACATTTAAAAAAAGATAATCCAAAGGGTGCTTCAAAGAGGCCCGCGGATGGAGGGAGGCAGGCTGAGTCACTGCCCGCCTCTCCCGCCGTATCGGACGCCTGGTTTGAGTGCCAGGCCCCTGCTTCCAGTCAAGCTTTCTGATGATGCACAGCCAGCGATGGTGGCACGAGTACTGGCTTCCTGCCACCCACGCGGGAGCGTGGCTTCCGCCTGAGTCAGGCTGCCTAGTGCAGGCGTCTGGGGGAGTAAACCAGCAGATGGAAGATTTTTCTCCATCTGTCTCTGTTTCTCTCTGCCTTTCAAAGAAAATGAAAAATAAAGTTCATGAAAAAGTGGAATTGAAAGATAGGTTTATTTTGGTGCAAAAAATGCTGACGCCCACTCATAATTTTTCATAATACGAATTGTCCAGGAACTTTGTGAAGCACACCTGTATACTCCTAAATTTCAAAATAGGCGATTCAGGTTTTGACTATTCAACTGCACAAAAACTCATTACATGGTCCCACCAGGGATGAAAACCTTCAATGCACTGATGCATTTGTTTATGGGTCAACAGCTGCTTGACAAAGAGGCCACAGGGCAGAGAAAACACACATTAGCACGTTCAGGATACACTAAGATGTAGCCCCACGAGTCCTGGTGAACGGGCACACAGAACATTGCCGGGGCCGGTGTTGTGGGGCAGCCGGTGGAGCGGCCATCCCCATCCGAGTGCGGCTGAGTCCTGGCTGCCCCACTTTCCGTCCAGCTTCCTGCACACGTGCCCAGGCAGACGGCGGGAAACAGAGAGTGGCTCAAGTATTCGGCCCCTGCCACCCATGTGGGAGACCCAGATGGAGGTCCTGGCCCCTGGTTCAGCCTGGCCCAATCCCGGCTGTTGCGGCCATTTGCAGAGTGAACCAAAAGTTGTAGAAGCTTGCTCTCTCCCTATGATGCTGCCTTTCACATAAACGAATAGATCTTTCAAAGTGACCATTTCTGCAAACCGGCGATAACTTGCAGTCACTGTTTGGTCCAGGCACTGGGGAGAGGACTGGGAGGCCAGACAAGCGCCCGCCTGACACATAAGAAAGCACCAGCCACTAATACATGAACCTCTCCCGTCCTCCCCGGCGAAGCGCTGGCAGCAGACTGTGAAAGACGCAGACGTCACAGCACAACAACAGAAGCGACCTGGCGCCTCTTCCCAGACGCAGCAGCGACAGTTGACTGTGAACTGAGGGCTCCCTTCACCTCCCAGCCACACGCGTGGGCGCTCGGGGCCAAACCCCTGGGACGGATCCCTTTCTTCTTAAGGGCTGGCCCAGCTTGGTATGGCCCACGGAGCTGGCGTGGCAGCCTCCATCCACACTGATAGGAGGGGCCGCGGCCGAAGTGCTGGGTCTTGCTACTCGGCGTTCCCATGTGGGAAGGCGGGAAGGGAGAGTAGCAGCTGTTCACCTTGACAGCGGCGGGTGTTCCTGACTCCTGGGAATGGTGAGCAGGGCCTGGTGGACAGTGAGGGCCAGAGAGCCCAGGGAAGTGCAGACCTCAGTCACAGAGTGGCAGGGGCGGCACTGGGCGCAGCGGGGGAAGCCACTGCCTGTGACACTGGCACCCCAGATGGCTGTCCCAGCTGCTCCACCGCCAACCCAGCTCCCTGCTGATGACCTGGGAAATGCAGCAGAAGACGGTCCCGACCACCCACGCGGGAGACTGGGAGGAAGCTCCAGGCTCCTGGCTTCAGCCTGGTGCAGTCCCAGCCATCGCAACCATTTGGGGAGTGAACCAGAGGATGGAAGCGCACGCGATCTCTCTCTCTCACGCTGACTTTCAATGTAAATAAACAAACACCGCGTGGCAGTGGCTGGTGCACACAGACATCCCGGAACGGGAACGAAGAAGGGGGAAATAATGCTGTCAGGATGCACCATGAAGGCACGCCGCAGGCATTAGCCATTCTGAATCCTCATCAGGTGCTGCACAAGTTCACCTCCCGCAGGTGCAACCTGTCTTGCGCACTCAGCTGGGAACGCCAGCTACTTCCCCAGCATGCCCTGCAGCTGGGCACACACACACGACAGATCCTGCCTCTCTCTGACTCAGAAGCTGGGACCCCAGAGAACCAAGACAGCACAGGCTGCATTTGAGTGCTGGGTGGAGGCTCAGCTCTCGGGACCCAGCATCAGTGCCACGGGCAGTGGTGGAGCCAGCACCTCCTTCTCAGGTGTCAGTGGGGTCTCCCTGTGGACTCCCTGGGTGTCACACCTGGGTGATGGCCTGGGTCATGGGGAAAGGGGAGACCACCACACCAGACAGGAAGCCAGAGGGCATTTTGTCCCCCAGGCCCTTCTGAGCAGACCCCCTAGCTGATCAAAAGCTCTCCCAGGCCAAAGCTAAGATCTACAAAGGTGTCCCACGGCGCTGCCTGGCAGCCCCTGGGGGCCAAGGTGAGGTCAGCGGACCAGCAGGAGGCTCCACCCTGGCCGCGCCTGGTCTCGGAGGCCCGGGCGGCTTCGAGTCCGCTTGCTCGTGCTGTGCCTCCGTGTTTTACAGACTCGCCTCCTAGAAGGAGCCGGGCAGTGGCGTCCCGTTTTTGGTTACCCTTAAGGTCGTCCAGCACATTCCCCCAGGTATCCTTGAATGTTTCCATCAAAGCCGAAAAAACATCCTTCTGATTTCTGTGCACAATGAAAACGTCTCACGAACTTCTCCTCTGGGGCTCGTACACGCTCTCTCCCTCCCTGGATGTTGCCAGTTCACTCAGAGACAACAGATTCTTGCCCCAGTCACCTGCCCCTTCTCCGTCTTCCCAGGAAGCTTCCAGGATGAAATGATGCCGCATGGAGCCTCCAGCCGCGCCCACACGGTCCCAGGGCCAGCCCCAAGAGCCTCCGTGTTCTCAGGATACAGCGATGCTTGGTCTCGCGCTCTGCCCCTCACCCAGGCCTCGTGAACTGGGCACTCGGGGCTGGCCCGGACCCCTCCAGCCAGAAACCAGAGCTCTGCAGGACACGGACAGATCCACTGTCAACACGATCAGCAGTGTTGCTACACCGTGGTGGAGGCAATGAACATACAGCAAGGTCAGAAATGCTACAGCACCCCTGAAAGGGGCGGCCTTCCCGAAGCAGCACAAGAAGGCCCCCACCTGAGCCCCCTCCTGTGGCAGACACCTGCCCCAGCCCAGTTCCTGTTGATGATGACACAATTCCACCAACTAGGTAACTTACAAAGAAGAGACTGTGAGGCCAGCGCTGTGGCGCAGCAAATAAAGCTGCCAGATGCAGTGTCTGCATCTCATGAGGGCACCGGTTCAAGTCCCAGCTGTTCCACTTCCAATCCAGATCTCTGCTATGGCCTGGGAAAGCAGTAGAAGATGGCCCAAGTCCTTGGCCCCTGCACCCGTGCAGGATACCCGGAAGAAGCTCCTGGCTCTTGCTCCTGGCTTCAGATCAGTTCAGCTCCGGCCGTTGTGGCCATCTGGGGAGTGAACCAGTGGGTGGAAGACCTGTCTCTGTGCCTCTATCTCTCTGTAGCTCTGCCTATCAAGTAAATAAATAATTTTTTTTTTTTTTAAAAAAAAAGAGGTTGTTTTGGCTCTTGGTTTTGGTCCAAGGTCAAGGGGCCACACTGGCCTCCATGTTAGCATTCCCGAGAACACAGCTCATCACACAATGAGAGAGAAGGGACAGTGGGGGCCTGGTCAAGCTGGCCTTTGTGGCAGATCCCCTCTCAAGTGGACCCACCAGTTACAAGTTGGGGTCAATCCATGCCAGCGGGGAGACTCCTCTCCAAGGCCCCCCTGGCCCCACCTCCCGGCATCTCAATTCCAGTGAGCTTTGGGATAAAACGCAGTCACAGCTCCCTCCTGAGGGACAGCACCCTGCTCTAACTAGGCTAGGCCAGGTGACCTGAAGTGCAAGAGGAGTGCAAGTTTTGTTTTGTTTTGATTTGACAGGTAGAGTAACAGACAGTGAGAGAGAGAGACAGAGAGAAAGGTCTTCCTTATGCTGGTTCACTCCCCAAATGGCCGCTATGGCCGGTGCTGCGCTGGTCCGAAGCCAGGAGCCAGGTGCTTCTTTCTGGTCTCCCATGCGGGTGCAGGGCCCAAGGACTTGGGCCATCCTGAGGAGTGCAAGTTTTAAAAGTCAACCTGTGACCTCCTGCTGCCAGCACGCTGGCCCTGGTCCAGATGGAAGCTGCTCCGTCCCTGTGGGACCCAGATGAAAACGACATGGAAACGCTGAAGCCAATGACACGGAAACGCTGAAGCCGACCACAAGGAAAACAAGCGAGACCTGGGAGTCGACGCCGATGTTACGCTGTAGCTGTGGGGCCTCTACTGTCTCGATGACCATCTATGCACTGTGGCTGAGCCCTGACTGCTCCCAGGCCTCCGAACTGGACACTCCATGGGTACCAGGCTACTCTGTCAGAGAAGCTGTGATGGCAACCCTGTCTCCCATGCCTCAGCGAACACAGCACCTGCCCCTGAAGCCCAGCACCCTCCTATAGCCACGCCCCTTTCCCAGTGCTGCAGCCAATCAGCCAGCTCACGTAGAGGAGGGGCGCCCAGGCAACAACCACTTGGCAGTGTCTAATTCACTGCAGTCTCACCCGACAGGCAGTGGCAAAGGCTAGGTGTGAGACATGGGGCCGGAATGAAGGCAGGGGGTCAGGCTTGAAATGGAAAGGAAGAAGAAACCAAGCCAGACACCACTCCAGAAAGCAAGACTCAAATGTTGAGACCCAGCGCTGGAAGGGCCAGAGGGCACAACATGAACGTACGGACAGAGGCGGCCACGCGAGGGACAGCCAGCGCCACTGCTGTTGACAGCC
>CM027399.1:572878-590509 GCA_015711505.1 Sylvilagus bachmani
CCCCCCCCCCCCAGAGACCTACCTTTCCTCCCAGGCACCTGGTGCAGCTTCCTGTGCCTGTGGGCAGCGATGATCTGAAAGTTGACGGCGCTGGGGACGCTCAGCCCTTGGTCCTGCAGCAGCCTCAGGGACGCGGCGTGAATGAGCTGATGGGACCGCCTGCAGGAGAGCAGCCTGCACTCGCCCCTGACGAAGGACCTGCACACGTGCAGCTTGTTGCACTTGTCCTTGAGGCCGCAGTAGCCATAGAGGGCGTCCCCACCCCTGTTGTAGAGCAGACAGACCTGGGACAGGACGAGGCAAGGCTTGAGAGCCTGATCTTCACTGTCTCTAGGCCGACACACTGCAGCCCCCCGGCTGAACTGGAGATGACGCGCACCGGGGATCAGCCCTGGGCGCAACGGAGCCCGCGTGCTCTCAGTGCTGGTGGCTAATGACTCCCAGCTGTCCACCCTGGCCCTCAGCCGACCTAGGCCTCCCCCAAAGCCTGTGGCGGGAGTGCCGGGCACGGAGCAGACTCCCTCCCTCAAGCCGTGTGCTCTCCAAGAATAAAGTCCAGTCCAGACTCTTCCTGGAGGTATGATGCGCCCCCTCCTCCTCCACTGGGTTTTCCTCCCTCAGCAAGCCACATGAACCTGAGCCCTACTCAGCACCCCTTCCAGGGAAACCAACCCCAACAGGTCGCAGGGACACAGGATTACGATCCTCAAAGACGCAGCGTGCCAGCGGTCAAGCCTCCATCAGCAACACTGACCCCCCCATCGGATTGCCAGCTCTGCTTCACAGCCAGCTCCCCACTACCGTGCCCGGGGAAGGCAGTGGAAGATACCCAAGGGACTGGGCTCCAGAGACCAGGCTGGAGCTCCTGGCTCCCGGCTCCGGCTTGGGCCAGACCTGGCTACTGCAGACATCTGGAGAGTGAGAACCAGAGTCTGGAAATCAGTTAAGCAAGCAGGCCTTTTTAAAAAATAAAGAAAAAATGACATGGGACAACTAGTGTAAACTGGGTGTGCCCCAGGCAGACCAGACCTCACTGGTGGGGGGCCTCCGCCAAGGCGCCAGAGACAGGCACCGCGGTGTGCTGGGCTGAGCTGCGCTCGGGACACGCATACCCCATATCAGGGTGCCCGCTGCTGTCTAAGCTGCTCCACTTCCAACCCAGCTTCTCCCCAGCACGTCCTGGGAAGTAGCAGAGGATGGCCCAAGTGCTTGGGACCCTGCCACTCATGTGGGAGACCCAGATGGGATTCCAGGCTCCAGACATTTGGGGAGTAAACCAGTGGATGCAAGATTTCTCTCTCTCTCTCTCTCTCTCTCCATGCATGTACGTGTGTGTCTGTGTGTGTGTGTGTGTGTGTGTGTGTGAGAGAGAGAGAGAGAGAGAGAGAGAGAGAGAGAAAGAGAGAAATAAAGAGAAAAAGAGAGAGAGACAGAGACTGACTCTGTCTTTCAAGTTGATGACAACAAGTAATTCGGGGCTGGTTTTGTGGCACAGCGGGCAAAGCCACTGCCTGCAAGGCTGGTATCCCACAAGGACACTGTTCCAGCTCCCGGCTGCTCTACATCCCATCCAGCTCCCTGCTATGGCCTGGGAAAGCAGCAGCAGAAGGTCCAAGTGCTGGGGCCCCCGCACCCACGTGGGAGACCCAGTTTGACCCTGGTTTCAGTCTGGCCCAGCTCTGAAAGTTGCAGGCATTTTGGGGACCGAAGTAGCAGATGGAAGCTGCTCCCTGTCTCTCCCTCTCTCTGTGTAACTCTGCCTTTTAAATAAATAAAATCTTTTAAAGGGGGGGAGGGGGCAGCACCGTGGCGCACTTGGTTAATCCTCCGCCTGTGGCACCGGAATCCCCATATAGGCACCGGATTCCATCCCAGTTGCCCCTCTTCCTGTCCAGAAGACAGAGTTAGACAGTGAGAGAGACAGAGAGAAAGGTCTTCCTTTGCCGTTGGTTCACTCCCCGAATGGCCACTACGGCCAGTGTGTTGCGCCGATCTGAAGCCAGGAGCCAGGTGCTTCTCCTGGTCTCCCATGGGGTGCAGGGCACAAGCACTTGGGCCATCCTCCACTGCACTCCCGGGCCACAGCAGAGAGCTGGCCTGGAAGAGGGGCAACCAGGACAGAATCCGGTGCCCCAACCGGGACTACAACCCAGTGTGCCGGCGCCACAAGGCGGAGGATTAGCCTAGTGAGCCGCGGCGCCGGCTATAAATCAATCATTTTTAAAAAGTAGGCGGGTGGGGGAACACGTGTAGCGAATGGGAGCACGGAGTGACTCCTGGTGACTCACCTCGGGTGACAGGCTGGGGTCGTTCTGCAGAAGCAGGATCCGGAGCTGGCCTTCATTCAGGCCAAAGAGCCCGTGGTGCTTCAGGACCCGGATGTTGACAGGCGTGTGGATGTCATGGGAAAGGGTGCAGGTGGACCTAGGAGAGCACGGAGCTCCGCTCAGAAGCCAGGGCGGCGCCCAACTCCCAGGGACCCAGGGGCTCCGCAGCCTAGCAGCACGGCCAGCTGAGCGGGGTGGGGCCGTGTCCACCTTCAGAGCAGAGCCACGCCCCTGTCTCTCCCCAGCCACCTGCCCTGCCTGGGGGGCCTCCGCCCAAACAGGCCCCAACCTCCGAAGCAAGCCCCCCACGGCCTGCCCGCCTGGACGGGGCCTCCCGGAGCGGCCTCCACGCCTGCTTTCCGGGGGATCGGGGTGGCCGGGCACCAACGACAGGGCATTGGGTCTCGCGGGATCCCGCCCAGGGAGCGCCCTGCGCCCCGGGGCAGGGGAGGTAGGGGCCCCCCGCGGGAGGAGCCTGGGCCTCGCGAGGCTGGCCTTCGCCCCTCCGGAGGGCTCGTCCAGCCCCGCGCCCGGCCCGGCCTGCGCCCCGCGCCGCCGCCTCACCAGCAGTCGCGGTTGGGGCACTTGCCCAGCATGTGCCGGCGGCAGAAGTGCAGCTGGTCGCAGGCCTGGCACTCGCCGCGCTGGTAGCGGGCGCACAGGCGCGCCGAGGACACGGCCACCACTCTGCAGGCCGAGGCGCCGCCGCCGCCCGCGCCCGCCGCGCCGGCCGCCACCTCGGCCTCGGCGTCCCAGGGGCCGTCGCTCAGCTCCACCTCCTGCAGCAGGAAGCGGTCGGGCCCGGCGCGCTGCAGCACGTCCCGCAGCTGCTCCTCCGACAGGTCCACGTGGCCGCGCAGGTCCCGCAGGAACATGCGGCCGCCGTGGGCGCATAGCACCTTGGTGAGGAACGAGCACACGGTGGGCTCCGCCATGGCCGGCGGCCGCGCGGGCGGGTGCGCGCCGCGCGCTCCCCGGGGCCGGCCAGACTCCGCCCAGCCGCGTCCATGGCTCTGCGTCCACCTCCCGGCCGGCAGGAGGAGGCCCGGGGCGCGGGTTCCCGCGGGGTGCCCGGCTTCCGGCGGGGCCCGCGGCTGGTGAGCTGAGCCCGTGCCTGCGAGGGTTAGGGTTGTCCCAGCAGACACGCGGGCGGAGAAGACCGTCCGTTAGTACTGGACAGGGCCCAAGGATGATGGAAGAGGGCAGTGGCGGGAGGCACCGGCTGGGCGGGCACTGAGAAGGTAGTCCCTGGCCCCCTGCGCTGAGCCCGGGGGATGCGCTTGACCTGGGAAACACATGGCCTGGATTCCAAGATTTAGTATGGAAAAGAAATGCAAAATTTCTCAGTGTTCTTATGAATCACATTCGAATGATAGTGGGGTATATTCGGTTCAATAAAATGTTAACACGATTTCGTCTGTTTGGGTTGCTTTTCTATAAATTTCCAATTGCCCATGTGGCTCACTTTCTGTTTCCCTTGGGCAGCGCCGACCCAGCCCTGCACATTGCGTAAGCGTCCGTTCTTTTTGCCGGGCACTGTGCTCACTGAGTGATGGTTTATCAGCCAAGTGCTAGTGTGGTGGCAGAGGACAGACAGTGAGACAGCTGAGGCACTGCACCAGCCCCGCTGCTCTCTGCCAAGGTGCCTGAATTAGTATCACATGGTGCAAAGAAGCCATTATGCTTTGTGAGCCACGCTAAGGAATCTGGAGTTTGGAGGAGAGAAGGTGGAATACCACCAGGCGTTTTCCCACTAGGGAATGGATGACACAGGCAAGTGTATTTCAGAGGTTTAATCAGCAAAGGCAGATTTCTGTCGGTTACAAAAAAAAAAAAAAAGGGAAAAGCCAGGGACTTTAAGCTACTTTTACAGTGAGCTATCCATGGGTAAGGTAATGCTGAGATGGCATTAGAGGACCGGGGATTGAAGCTCAAGTGCTGTCACACGGGAGAGCAGAGCCTGCCGCGTCGGGGGAGGGCGTGGATTTGCACCTGCTCCGCCCAGCACACCCGTGAGCTGCAGGTCACAGGCAGCTGCCCAGGGGCAGGGGAACGGCAGCCCCACGGGTGAGGTCTGCACGGCCGGGGAGCACGGAACATGGTGGGAGTCGCAGCCTCAGGCAGCAAGAAGACACCCTCGGTCCCGCTACCGCTAACCTCGGATGCCCGGAGCTCCCTTGTCTTCAGCACCCCCACCAGTGCTGGACGTCCACCGACCTCTGTGGGAACTGTGCCAAACGTCCCGGAAACCCTCAGCTACTGCCCCGACTGCCGTCCCCTCCTTCTCCCATGCCCTACATCCACCTTCCCTAGGCTTTCAGCCCCTGCCTGTCTTCACTCCCTTCTCATCCAGCCTCCTGTCCCTCTGTCGGCCCCTCCATACTCCCAACCACCCAGATGCTCTGACCTTCAGTCTCACCCACTTGGCAAAACCTAACGGCAGGGGCGGGCACTGTGGTGCAGCGGGCTGAGCCTCCGCCTGTGGCGCTGGCATCCCATATGGGCGCCAGATAGTGTCCCGGCTGCTCCACTTCCAATCCAGTGCCCTGCTAATGGCCTGGAAAAGCATCAGAACAGGGCACAGGTGCTTGGGCCCCTGCACACGCACGGGAGACCCAGAGGAAGCTCCCAGCTCCCAGCTGCGGCCTGGCCAGCCCCGGCTGTTGTGGCCACATGGTAAATGAACCAGCGGATGGAAGATCTCTCCCCCACCTTCCCTCTCTTTGTAACTCTGCCTTTCAAATAAATAAATATTAAAAACAAGTGACCCCTCTCCCACTTTGAACAAATGTGTAGCTTCAGTGATTATCTTTTTGGAAATACCTAGAAACTGAATAAAGACAATAGAACAAAATTATTTTTTATTAGACAGTCAAAAACTAAGCAAACAAAAACAAGAAGCAATGCAACGCTACTGAAACAGACACAGCTGAACTTACTTATGCCACAGAACTGATCCAATGTTACCCGCGGATCAAGCACCCAGTTAGGCTGGGCATCAGATGCAGCAAAGCCACGCTAATCAAACTGAGCCCCGGAGCCCATGCTCCAACACGGAAAGCAGAACGGATACTGAAATGAGCACAGCAAGGCACACGGATTTCGTGTCTGGGCGGCAGGGACGCGGTCTCGCCTACGGAAGGGCTCCTACGGAAGTAACGGTGGCACTCCATCTAGGGATCTGGGTCGGGGGAAATGGATCGCAGCAGGCAATCGCTGGTCTCCCAGCAACCGCATCTATGCAGCCAGGGGAACAGCGGTGCAATGTGTGGGCTAGCCCCCGTGCCAGCCAAGTGCCTGTGCCCTGGACGACACTCTAATGCCCGCTGGACACTTACGTAGACCTGCAGCTCGGCTGAGGAACAGGGCCGCGCCTCCTCGGCACACGCTGCAGCCTCGTCCTATCCCGTTTCAGGGAGATGGCGCTCGTAAACACAGATGAGTGCACAGTCTGCTAGAGCCTCCTAAGCCGGGTTTGCATTCTGCTGTCACCCACACCCCTCACCAAGCACTCTTCCTTCCAGACCTGTGCGTGAGTGAAGTGAACGCCTGTCACGTCACAGCGCTCATGCTCAAGTTCACTTCCTTTCACAACCGATTTCTCACCTTCTACTCCTCGGTAACCACAGGCCTAGGGCATTGTGTGAACTTGCACGGAAGTCCCTGTTTCTGAATCATCTCGGGAGCTATGGGGACACTGCACCGGGTCTGCTCTGCAAAGGTGAGTGAGTCTGACAGTGTTCGGTGGCTACCATGACCGGCAGTGGGGCAGGGCCGCCAGCTGAGCATCCCGCCAGCCTGGACAGCTCCTCGCAGCGAGCAACCACCCCGCACCGACACGGATTCTGAGCGTCTCTCCGGACACCCATGCATGAGGGTCCGTCAAAAAGTTCAGGGGAAAGTGGAATTAAACTAAGTTTATTTCAGTGCAAACAATTTGAAATCCATGCAGTTTTTCAAAGCGTTATTTTGTCATGAGCTTTTTGAAGCGCCCTCGTATGCATGGATCTCCAAATCTTTTTGTACCAAAATAAACATTGGTCAACCCTATCCTCAACGAACTTTTTTTTTATTTGATAGGTAGAGTTATAGACAGTGAGAGAAAGAGACAGAGAGAAAGGTCTTCCTTTCTTCCGTTGGTTCACTCCCCAAATGGCTGCCCGGCGCTGCGCCAATCCGAAGCCAGGAGCCAGGTGCTTCCTCCTGGTCTCCCATGGGGTGCAGGGCCCAAGCACCTGGGCCATCCTCCACTGCACTCCCGGGCCACAGCAGAGAGCTGGACTGGAAGAGGAGCAACCGGGACTAGAACCCGGGGTGCCGGCACCGCAGGCGGAGGATTAGCCAAGTGAGCCACAGCACCGGCCCTACTCAACAAACTTTTTTAAAAGCCCTCCTATGACCTACAGCTCGCCGCCTCTTGTCCTGCTTCGACAATATATAAAGCTTCTTGCACAGTATGCAAGTTACTGCATTTTCTCATGTGCAAATAAGTATTTCCAGATGCAGGAACTATTACCATATGCAGATCGGTTACTGTGTCACCAGCTTTTGTTCTGATGCCCACATGTACTCCAGAGGTACAAAAGAGCTTCTGACCTCCTACCTTCTTTTCGCTCAAATCGACTCATACAGTAGGTGTGCGCATCCGACTACCTCAGTATGTCAGTATAGCTGTACCCCAGTGAAGAACCCCTTATTCATTGTAGGTGATACTGTCTTTATCTGATTTTTCGTTTATATCTAATACTGTGTGCAGGTAGAGTATATTATCCTGGAATTGCATTTTGAGGAAAATAAAGCATCCGCTCCTTGAAAAGCAGCAGTGCCCACGGAGAGCCGTGAGCCGGGCAGAAGAGATCCAAGAACTGAAAGAAGGCCAGAGGCCGGCGGACAGCGACACAGGGCCAGCGAGGGGGAGATCTTACGACAATGGGTCTCAAGTGTACCCTACAGGCGCCATCAAATCTGTTTTGAAAGAGCATAGTCTAGTAAGCTTTTACAGACAGAACCATTCTTGCTAAGCCGCGAAAACAGATGGGGACACAGGGATGCAGGGGAGGAACCTGGCCAAGGCTGACTTCTGGAGCCACTGGGCACAGGGTGGGGGCGCCACATACTCAGGGAGCATGCACACGGGAGAGCAACAGCTCTGTCTTCAGTGTGTAGAATCCAATGTGCCCTGAGACAGGCTACCAGAAGTGTCTGCAGGCAGCTGGAACCAGCTGGAACCAGCTGGATCCGCTGTGGCTCCACAACATGAGCCAAGGTCAGGAACTGGCCTCCAAAACAGAAAGCGAAGTGCAAAGAGCAGGCGTCCTGCGGTGAGCGCGGGACCAGCACCTGCCGTGCACTGCTGCCGCGGCCCTCGGGCTGAGTCGCGAGCACCTCTGTAGCGGACGTCCAGAGAAAACCAACTCTAACGCTAACTAAGTCCACGTCTGCTAGAAGCAGCTCCACTAGGAAACGCTGGTGACGGGACGGGAATGTCGAAACGGAGAGCTGGAAGCAAAACCTGATTCATAATCGGAAGGAAATACTGGCCCAGGTACCTCCACTACCCCAACACCTAATCGCACTATAGAATCCCACACGGCCCACTCTGTGTAGCAAAGCGGCCCCGGCAGGTACACTGTCCTCTTGGCTCTGATTCTGGGCTCACCGGACTCAAAGCGCGCCTGGAGGGCCTGTCGGTCAGGAGCAGTGGCCCGGCCCTGATTCTTGGCGAGCCATCTCTCCTGCGAATGATTACGGGAGCACTTAGGGTTATCAGCCGTGCCTGTGTGACTCTAATCCTGCAGCTCAGGCCTCCCCGTACACACACACTTGCAGGACAGCTGGCACCCTTCCGTGCAGCCTCATGAACTGGAACATAAGCATCTGCGCCGCCATCATGACATCAAGAGCCCAAACGGGCTGCTCACGCCAGCTGGCTGCTTCTCTCCGAGCTACGTGCGCTGCACTGCAGAAAGACTCAACTTGCATGGAGTCTGTCCCCTAAAGAAACGAGGAGATAAAGAGAGTACTACAGGCAGCACTAAAGAGTACTACAGGCAGCACTAAAGAGAGCAACATAGGTGGTACTACAGAGTACTACAGGCAGCACTAAAGAGTACTACAGGCAGCACTAAAGAGAGCACTACAGGTGGTACTACAGAGTACTACAGGCAGTACTAAAGAGAGCACTACAGGCAGTACTAAAGAGAGCACTACAGGTGGTACTACAGAGTACTACAGGCAGTACTAAAGAGTACTACAGGCAGTACTAAAGAGAGCACTACAGGCAGTACTAGAGAGAGTGCTACAGGCAGTACTAAAGAGAATACTATAGGCAGTACTAAAGAGTACTATAGGAGGCACTAAAGAGAATACTACAGGCAGCACTAAAGAGTACTAAGGAGGTACTAAAGAGTAGTACAGGCAGCACTAAGGAGTACTACAGGAAGTACTAAAGAGTGCTACAGGCGGTACTAGAGTACTATAGGCGGTACTAAAGAGAATACTACAGGCAGTACTAAAGAACACTACAGGCAGCACTAAAGAGTACTACAGGCAGTACTAAAGAGCACTACAGGAGTACTAAAGAGAACACTACAGGCAGCACTAGATGGAGTACTACAGGAGTACTAAAGAGAACACTACAGGCAGCACTAGATGGAGTACTACAGGAGTACTAAAGAGAACACTACAGGCAGCACTAGATGGAGTACTACAGGAGTACTAAAGAACACTACAGGAGGCACTAAAGAGTACTACAGGCAGTACTAAAGAGAGCACTACAGGAAGTACTAAAGAGCACTACAGGTAGTACTAAAGAGAGTACTACAGGAGTACTAAAGAGAACACTACAGGCAGCACTAGATGGAGTACTACAGGAGTACTAAAGAGAACACTACAGGCAGCACTAGATGGAGTACTACAGGAGTACTAAAGAGAACACTACAGGAGGCACTAAAGAGTACTACAGGAGTACTAAAGAGAACACTACAGGCAGCACTAGATGGAGTACTACAGGAGTACTGCAGGCGCAGCAGCATTTACATTTCCACTGTTGTTCTCAGCATGCCCCTAAGCACTTTCGCCTCAGCTTCTCACAATCTCCCATCCAAGGACGCAATGTCTTATGTCCTTGTCTCCAATGGCACTACTAGATCCCTCTCGAACTTCCCAAATCAATTTTCCTTCGATTAACCAAGTCACGTCACCCAGTGAACTGAGAGGATGGGAGAGAAGTTTCACAGAAAACCGAGAACGCAGCCCTCGCCAGGCGTGTCGATGATGGCCCACGCTCTGCTTCCGGCCTGGCTCTCGCTGTATGGGGTGCAGCCTGGGCCTCCGAACTTTGGGGCAAAAAACGCTAGGGGACCGTGGATTTAAGACTTGAGCTAACTCGGCAAGAACACGTGAACGCAAACTATGATCGGGGCCTTGGTTCTGGACGTGAACGGGATGGTGAGGCCCTCAGTGCCGTTTCTAACTGACCACGCACGCCTTGTCTACTTCACTATACTCGATCACGTAGGCGGGGTAAATCTGCTCCTTCTGGAAGATGACGAAGACCGAGGGGTTCGACCTCGTGTCCACACAGCTGTCGTACGGCGCAGGAGGGCTGATGTACATCACGTTCCCTTGGACGAAACTGCCAGTAAGCACGCGGGCCACAAACATAACCGTGTTTTTGGCACCGAAGGGGCAATTTTTGTGCGCATAGATGGCGTCTTTTGTGAAGTAGAATCCTAGAAACAATCAGAAAAAGGTTAAGAATTACTATAGAAAACTACTCTAAAATAAAAGCATTGTTAGGAAAGAGTCTATGAGATTGTCTGACATGCGCAGACAACGGGGTGCACACTGTCAACGACACCTCCCTCGGTACGCTCTACAAACGGCGGTTCTGGTGAACTAAACCCAGGGAACCATGCCACTCATGGCTGGGCAGCGCCGCTCCTGCCAGGGGCTCTCTCGTGACCCAATCCACACAGCTCTCGCAGAGGGGCTGACTGGGTGGGGCCGGAACAACTCAGAGCACCTGCCCCTTGCCCCACTTCCGATGCAGCTCCCTGCTAATGTGCCTGGGAAGGCAGTGGAGGATTCCCAAGTGCTTGGGGCCCTGCATCCCTGTGGGAGACCTGGAAGAAGCTCCTGGATCCTGGCTTTGTCCTGGCCCAGCCCAGGCCATTACAGCCATCTGGGGGGTCAACCAGCAGATGGAAGATCTCTCTCTCTCTCTAAATCTGCCTTTCAAATAAATAAAATAAACGTTAAAAAAATAACATTGGGCTTTCAAAAATAATAATACCTGTTGCTGGAACGAATCCTGAAGACCCAGGGGAGAACTACCCTGTAGGTTGAGCCCAGGGGCCAGCGTGCACCACAGCGGGCTGAGCCCCTGCCTGCAGCGCCAGCATCCCACATGGGCTCCGGGTCGGGCCCCATCCAGCAGCTGACCCAGCAGCAGCAGGTGACCCAAGTCCTTGGGCCCTGCCACACGTGTGACAAACCCTGGTGGCTCCCGGGCTTCAGGCCCCGGCTGCTGCAGCCACCCGGGGGTGAGCCAGCAGAGCGAGCTCTGCCTCTCAGTCTCTACCAAATAAATCAATAAATAAATCTGTTTTTTAAGAGGCAAAAAAGGTCCGCTGCCTCTCACACAAGCAGGCAGGGGCTCGGGCCCAGACGGAAAGCGCAGGCGTCAGAATGGCAGCGAGGAAGGCAGTGGCTGAGGGCACCGTGTCCCCCTTCAGGGCACAGCTCCAGCTCCCCAGACTTGGACCTGATCTCCAGGCACTGCCACTCCCGCCGCTGTCCTCTCCGTGCCACAGCGTGTAGGACCCCGTGCCGCGATGGCTGCGGTACCCTGAGAGACACCAAGCCCGTCCTATGGGAGCTGGAAGGAGGCGTGAGGGCGGGCTGAGGTGCTGAGAGACACCGAGCCCGTCCTATGGGAGCTGGAGAGCGGTGCGGGGGAGGGCTGAGGTCCTGAGCGACACCTAGCCCGTCCTATGGGAGCTGGAGGGGGTGCGGGGGCGGGCTGAGGTGCTGAGAGACACCGAGCCCGTCCTATGGGAGCTGGAGGGGGTGCGGGGGCGGGCTGAGGTGCTGAGAGACACCGAGCCCGTCCTATGGGAGCTGGAGGGCGGTGTGAGGGAGGGCTGAGGTCCTGAGAGACTTCTAGCCCGTCCTATAGGAGCTGGAGGGGGTGCGGGGGCGGGCTGAGGTGCTGAAAGACACCGAGCCCGTCCTATGGGAGTTGAGCTTGCTTTGAAACTATGAGAAACAGCTATTCTGTGAAGAGGAGAGATTTCTTTCTGTTTGCTTGGTTTATTGTTTAGAGTTCCACGCCATTTAGGAGCAGTGGAAAGAAAGGACTGTAAACATCTGTGTGTGTGGACAGAGGGGACTCTATTGTGAAAGGCAGAGAGAGGGGGAGGGGGGGAGAGGGAGAGAGCAGGAGAGAGGGGGAGGGGGGAGCGAGAGAGCGAGGGGGGAGAGAGCAAGCGAAAGAGAGCAAGTGAGAGTGAGAAAGAGAGCAGGAGGGGGGGAGGGGGAAGAGGGAGAGAGCAAGAGAGAGGGGGAGAGGGAGAGGGAGAGAGAGCACTCGAGAGAGGGATAGAGGGAGAGAGAGAGGAGGGGGAGGGGGTGGGGGAGGGGGAAGAGGGAGAGAGCAAGAGAGAGGGGGAGAAAGAGAGCAGGAGAGAGGGAGGGAGAGCGTGCTTCCATTTGCTGGCTCACGCCCCCAGCGCCCCCAACTGCAGTCCTCACCCGCTGCAGGACGCTGCATCAGAAGTGGAGTCGAGCTTGACCCCAGGGACTCCAAGATGGGACCGCGAGGGTCACGCAGCGGCTGAACCCCAAGTCAGAGGCCGCCCCCCCTGTTTCAAGTGACTTCACAGGCAGGGGCATGGTCAGAACCACGGCAGCTTGCAGAGCACAGGCAGACAATGCAGCCAAGAGAGGAGGCAGGCTGCAAACGCTCGAGGCGGGGCCCCAGAAGACAGGGCAGGGCCAGGGGCCAGCGGGCCAGCCCAGGCCTACAGGCCCCTCCCTGGGCACTGAAGGTTCCTGGGAGTCATTTCCTCTCCGTGGTTACAGAAGACTCCATCCACCTCCTAGCTGGGCCCTGGGCCCCAGCACCAACCTTTTCCGTATTTGGTCTCATGAGGTCCATGCAAGGTCCAGTCGAAATTGTTTGCACAAATAGACTCCACGTGGGCACGGCTTGTCGCGTAAAACAGGAGTTTTTCCTCTTTATCCTGCATTGTCAGCTTCTTCCTAACGTAAGAGAAGTGAGACTCAGCACCCGGACGTTCCTCTCCCGCTCCAGCACCCACACCAGCCCCTGCTAAGTCTCCATCCCGGCAGCCTTCAAACACAGCATTAGCTTGAAGGCAGGAGCTGGAATTCATGACAACTTAAGTAACGACACTAAAATCATGGCCCTGCAGAGGTACAAAGCTAAGAGAGCTCAAGTTCACGCATGGGAAAACAACTGGAGGTGAGCAAACTTGACACTAAAATAAACCAGCGATGGGGCCGGCGCTGTGGCGTAGCAGGTAAAGCCTCCACCTGCAGTGCTGGCATCCCATATGGGCGCCAGTTTGAGGCCTGGCTGCTCCACTTCTGATCCAGCTCTCTGCTGTGGCCTGGGAAAGCAGTAGAAGATGTCCAAGTGCTTGGGCCCCTGCACCCACATGGGAGATCCGGAAGAAGCTCCTGGCTCCTGGCTTCGGATCAACCCAGCTCCAGCCATTGCAGCCAATCAGGCAGTGAACAAGCAGATGGAAGACCTCTCTCTCTCTCTCTCTCTCTCTCTCTCTCTCTCTCTCTGCCTCTCCTCTCTCTGTGTAACTCTGACTTTCAAATAAATAAATAGATCTTTTAAAAAATTGACCAGTAAATATGATCTTAAAGAACAGATCTCAATCCACCATGTTAGGTTTTATGCAGGGAAAACCGAGGTGCAGCCACCAACCTCTGAAAAGTGTCCCAGAGCCTGGGATTCTCGATCCTCTTTATCTTTTCGATCTTGACATTTTTCATCGAGGTTTTGAAATGCTCGCTTATTCCAATATATTCTGAACTGTGAGCGCTGAGCTCCAACAACTGGGGGAAAATGACACAATAAACGTGAGACAGGAAGTACTGCAGGCAGCCTCGGGCAAGGTGTGGCCCCCACCAGGAGTCTCAGTGCCAGGCCTCTAGCAGCAGGCGACACAGATCAAGCCTGCGTCCCTGGATCTCTGGTCCAGTCCCAGCTGTCATCGGCATCTGGGGGTGACCAGCAGATAGGAATGCTCTTTCCGTCTCTTGCAAATTCAAAAATATTAATAAACACATATAGCAAAATACATCGTCCCACCCTTCAACCTCACCCCAAAACAAGGGAAACCAGGTACCTGATATCCGTCCGAGGGCTGGGAGCTGGCGACTGGCTGAGGGAGGTTCAAGGGGGAAGGCTCTGGCTGGCTCTGCGCCTGCGGACAGCTACAGGAAAGAGAGAGGGGCTCAGCGGGGTCCCCGCCCCTGACGCCCAGCTGACGTGTGACCCTGAACTCCCGCCGCGGCGCTAGGCCGCTGCCAGCAACACTGTCCACTCTGTGCGTCCTGTGGGCACATTCCGGGACAGAGGTGCCAGCAACCATGCTTTCAAAACAGGGCATTTCCCATGGGTTTAAAATGTAAAACCATCGGCTCTTTTCTGTATTTCTGCTCAGCCTTCGGAGGCCCTGACGTGTTGGCCTGAGCAAGGACGTCCTCAGGTTCTCTGTCAAATGATCAACATTCCTACACCAGGGACTGGGAGACGCAGCCTGCCTTTCCCGCACAGGCTGTCTCGCGGGACAAGCCCACGGGGTCACGGCTCCTCACCGCTGACCCGCAGGCCGTCCACTGCCAGAGACTGACGGAAAACCACCGTGCAGCACCTGAGGCCACGGGCACCCAGACAGCACCGAGGGAGGGCCCCCGGGCGTGCTCCTCAGAGCTGCAGAGACCACCACATCACTAAACACAGGATCCGCCCCTGACTGCGGTGGACACCGTCTCTTGTGGAGCGTCGTGGGCCAAGGACAGCAGGAATCCACCAGCGGCTACGTCTGAGCGCCACTTACAGGAATTCCCCATCCAACGAGCCCACGAGGAGCCAACTCGCTACACTGCCAGCTCAGGTCAAGACAGTCACCCAGCCTCTTAAAAACATTGGCTGGGGCAGGTGTTGTGGCACGGCTGGTTAGGCTGCTGCCTGGGACACCTGGGATTGAGCCCCGCCTCCCTTTCCAATCCAGCTGCCTGTGGTGTGCACCCTGGGAGGCGGCGAGCGACCACCCAAGTACCTGGGTCCCTGCCACCCACGTGGGAGACCCAGGTGGAGCTCCAGGCTCCCGGGTTCAGCCAGGCCCAGTCCCAACAGTTGTGCCCATTTTAGGGGTGAACCAGCAAATGGAAGGCCTCTTCCCCTCTCTCTGTAACTCTTCCTTTCAAATAAACAAATATTTAAAACTTGAAAATAAAGACTTTTAGAACGAGAAAAACTGGCCCCAATTTATCTGTATTTTATTGACTTACTTTTTGTTTATTTTTAAAAATTTTTTTCCATTTTTACTTACAAGGCAGAGGGATACAGAAAGATTGTGGTCTTCCACCTGCTGGGTCACTCCTGGATGCCCCCAAAGCCAGGGCTGGGCCAGGCAAGACCCCAGAATTCAATCCAGGTCTCCCACATGGGCAGGAGGCACCGAGTTATCGAGCCTTAGTAGGAGCAGAAGAGCCAGCACTTGAACCATGGACACGGACAGCGGGTGTCGCACTGCACCGAACGTCCACCCATCTGTACTGTAAGCTCAGATTCCAACTCTGGGTGCGTCCCACAAAGCAACACTTCAGTCAAGAGCAGAGTGCATACACACAGTGGCTTCCTGGGACTCTACTGCCCAATGACATCACAGCCACGTGCACGTGCGAGTCCGATCCGATGTTCACAGTGATGAAATTAGTTTAAGGCACGTTTTTCCGGACGTAGCACCATCACTCGGCCGCACGCGCCTGCATGTGAATCTGCAGGACAGGCAGGACTGAATGCGCTTCAGGAGGCCCGCACACAACGACCTGTGCTGGGGTTCCCTGCTCAGCACAGCGCTCGGAGCCCCTGCTCGGTCCCACGGCGAGCGTGTGTCTCTCCTGAGCCAGGAGGGCAGCATCTGAGCCCGCTCTCACCACCACTTCTTTGTCAACTCATTTCATGCATTGATTTACTACCTATTTATTAACACGATGTGCCATGCCAAAGCATGGAGGAACGGATGATTTGGGAGTGGGGAGGAGGTGAGAGGGAGAAAGAATCGTGCTGGGGATGACAGAGAAATCCCCCTACACGGGTGCTTTGAAAAGCTGGGGCTGGCTCGTGGTGCAGTGGGTGAAGCTGCCACCTGCAATGTTAGCATCCCAAATGGGGGCCAGTTCAAGTCCTGCTGCTCCACTTCCATCCAGCTCCCTGTTACTACGCCCGGGAAAGCAGAGGAGGATGGGTCCCTGCCACCCAGGTGGGAGACCCAGATGGACTTCCAGGCTCCTGGTCCCGCCCTGGCAATTGCAGCCATTTGGGAGTGAACCAACAGATGGAACATCTCTGTCTCTTTTTATCTCTTCTCTCTTCCTTCCTTTCTCTGTAACTCTGCCTTTCAAGTAAATAAAATCTTTTTTTAAAAGTTGATGGAAAAATGGGATGAAAACATGGTGCAAAAAAAAAAAAATGGCAATCCACGCAAAGGGTTTTCCTAACACTCATTTCCCGTGACCTTTGCGAAGGCCTCTCCTACTGCTGAGGACGGGCAGCGAGCCCGACATGGCCACTGCAAGTGGTGCTGGGGGCAAGAGAGGGCCACAGGGGAGGCCTGCGTGGCCCTGGAGCCGCATCAGGAAGGTGGAGGTCTGGGGGCGTTCGCAGAGGGTGGGAGACCCTGCAGCAGCTGCGACACGTGCACCTCGCCGAAACAGACAGCAGAGCAATTCCAGGAGAGCGGAGAAATACCAGCCAGCTTCTTCCCACGGAAACACACGTGCCCAGCAAGAGATCGCCAGCCGGGCTGGCGACAAAGGACGGGCTAAACGCGAGGAAGGGGACTGTTAAAAAGCCCCATGACTTAGATTTCTTTTAAAAAAAACATGCAGTTTTGCTGCTCTAAGGAAACACAGTTCAAACGGAATTCCATCCGGACATCATGCCAGAATCACTGTTTTTTTAGGAGTTATTTGTTCATTTATTTGAAAGACAAAATAACGGGGGTCAGGGGAAGGAAACAGAGAAGGTCTTCCATCGGCTGGTTCATGCCTCCAAGTGGTCACACGGCCACGGCTGTTCCAGGCCAAAGCCAGGAGCCTGGAACTCCACCTGAGCGCCCACAAGGGTGGCCGGGGCCATCCTCGGCTGCTTTCCCAGGCGCACCAACAGGAAGCCAGGGTGCAAGCGGAGCTGCTGGGACTCGAACCAGCACTCTGCTATGGGATGCCAGCGTAGCAGAGGCTTAACTCATTGTGTCCCAAGGATCGCCCCAAGCCAAAATCATTCTAACGAGCAGACACAGTTAGGATGATGTCATCAATTGCCTGAATGCAGGCGGCACCCCCACGCCGTCTTATTCTGCCTTTTCCCCACCAAAAACCGGTCAGGAACTCGAGTAGCCCCTTAGCGCCTCGTGCCCCAGACTTCCTGGAAGTCCCAGGAAGCCATGGACTTTGCCGCTCCCTTCCCAACCCTGCATGTGCCTTACTTTATTAATTTGAATATTAAAAGCATTAGAGGGACCATGGCAGATTCTAATTCTAGAGAAGTCAAATTAAGAAATTCGGACAAAACTAGGCACTCAGTGGTAGAGGGTGAGGTTGAAGGGGTAAGACTGGAACTCGGAGGTTAAAATTAAGTCATCCTCACTATACACACAGTGGTCCCCACATGCCCCCAGGGGACACATTCCAGACACCCAGCGGGTGCCAGAAACCATGAACAGCACTGAACCCACTGATACTGCTTTTTCTTGTACATTATCTGACAAAGCTCAATTGTAAATCAGGCACAGTAAGGGACTGACAACACCTAATAATGAAATAGAACAATTACAACAACATGTGGTAATGAAACTTCTGCACATGCGACCCCCCCCCACTCCCCTCCCCCACTCTGTATCTTCCTGTGCTGGGCACTGTCACTCAGCATCCTTGGGTCTCCCCCTCCCCTCCCCTGCCCTTCCCTCTCCTCCCCCCACATCTTCCTGTGCTGGGCACTGTCACTCAGCATCCTTGGGTCTCCCCCTCCCCT
>CM027399.1:590609-658969 GCA_015711505.1 Sylvilagus bachmani
TGTCACTCAGCATCCTTGGGTCTCCCCTCCCCTCCCCTTCCCTCTCCACCCCCCCCCCCACATCTTCCTGTGCTGGGCACTGTCACTCAGCATCGTTGGGGGATTGGTTTCAGGACGCTTCCTGGATACCAGAAACTGCAAATCTTTATATAAAACGCAGCTTTTCCATATAACCTACACACATCTTCCTACATATATATAATTTTAAAAGACTTATTTATTACTTATCAAATCTAAGGCAGAATGACAGAGCGAGGGAAGGACAGGCAGAGAGACAGAGGTCCTCTCTCTGCTGGTTCACTCCGCAAATGCCCTCCACGCCATAGCTGGGCCAGGCAGAAGCCAGAAGCCCTGATCCCTCTGGGTTTCCCATGTGAGTTGCAGGGACCCAGGGACTTGAGCCATCCTTCACTGGCTTCCCAGGGCACTGGCAGGGAGCTCGACAGGAAGCGGAGCAGCTCTGACACGGGAGGCTGGCACTGCAGGCGGAGGTTAACCCATGTGACATGGCACCCATTCCTGCGTACCTTAAATCATCTCTGATTACTTATATTCACACAGTGTAAAGCCTAGGTGAGGGAGACACACGTGCACACACAGTGCACACAGTTAACTGCAGGGGAATAAAAATCACACGAGGAGGGGCCAGTGCTGCGGGCTGCGGGCCACGGGCAAGTCTCTGCTTACGATGCCAACATCCCATATGACAGCACCAGCGTGAGTCCCAGCTGCTCCATTTCCAGTCAAGCTCCCTGCCGATGGCCTGGGAAGCAATGGCAGACAGCCCAAGTGCACCCACAGGGAAGACCTGGATGGAGTTGCCGGCTCCTGGCTCCAGCCTGGCCCCGCCATCTGGGAAGTGAATCACTGGATGGAAGAGCTCTCTCTTTGCCTCCCTCTCTCTCCGCACCCAGCCCCCACTCTCAAACTGTCACTCTGCCTTTCAAATAAATATACTGAACAAATGCTTTTTAAAAAGTAGTAAGAGCAGCTACATGTACCAAACACTGATGTATTAGCACAGTTCTGTCTGGAATGTAGTGATCAAGCAACCTTGAGGACATATTATGACGAAGCCCATTTTATGGATGAGAGGGTTCAGAGTGAGTCCTTGGTCCAAATCTAGTCCACTAACAACACGTGGGCACACTGTGGACCCAGGCGATCCACAGCCGGGCTGCGACCTGAGGCTGCTCCAGTTCTCAGGCAGGACAGGGGCCACTCCTGAGGCCCGGGGATGACTCAGTTCCCAGCCCATTCGTGAATCCTTGCAAGATGCTATTTTCCAGTCTCTCACTTTTCTTTTTATAATTTCCTTTTTTATGAACTACCCTGGACACTTACAACCAAAAGAACCTAATTAGGACACCTTGATTCACTCTGCCTTGAAAGCTGTTTCCATAATCATCCATCACTCAGGAAAAAACCATAATGTTCACAAACAGTGTGATTTTACTAAGCATTTCATGAGCAAACAGAGTTACAATGAATCCCCCACAGCAAAAATGTCCTTGAAAAAAACCCCCATTACTGTAACTTGGTCCAATTATCATGTCACTTAGATAAATTCAAAGCAAAGAAGCACCTCTTTCAATCAAGCTCACTTTCTCCAAAGCCCTTACTCTGGCTTGTCTCTCCATCTCGCTCTGCACCTCCCGTTCTCCACAGGTCAGCGGCGAAATTAAAGACACACAGAGGAACCCACAGCAAAACAAAACCCCACACGGCGCCTGCCCCTTAGGCACCCCCAGGAAGCCAGCAGCTCACGGCGGCCAGGGTGAGAGAGCTGCCCGGAGTTGCCCGGGGGTCAGGGGAAACACTGGCCGCCTGCTCTGGCACTCCTGTCATGCCACCCTGCTTCCCAAGTGCCCTCCTCACTCCCCATTCCGCAGGAGCGCAGGCAGAGCGTCCCAGGAGCACCGGGTCTGGAGGAGACCGGGTGCCCGCGGCAGCGCGGGGGCCACTTACTCCAGTATCCTTTTCATCTGCTCCACCTCCCACAGGGATACGAAGGCTGGCCTCCTCACAACCTCCTTCTGCGTCTTGGAAGCTATGTTTGTCTGAATCATTCCTTTAGGTGAAAACAAACAAACGAGAATCAAGAATTAGTCGGGAAAAGCTTCTTGTAGTTTGTCCAAGGGCTGTTGACACAGCAAACATCTGTGTGGGTAAAGACCCGACCCTCTGGACGAAACTGCTCGCGAGAGGAAAACTCGTGTCTCAACGCTCCTATGACGAGATCCAGAGAGCAGTGCGGTGCCGAGCTATCCACCAGAAACAGAGACCTATGTTCACACGAGGATCGGCACCAGTACGCACAGCAACATTCTTGTTTGGTTGTCATTACTTGGTTAGATATTATCTGGCAATTGCAACAGCAAAAAAATGGAGACAACCCAAATTTCCGTCACCTGCTGAGTTCAAAACAGACTGTAGTACATCCTTGTAGTGGAATTCCACCCAGCAAGAGCAAGATGAACTGCTACACAAGCAACAACACACACGAAGCCTCCATGCCGAGGGACAGAAGTCATCAACACGCAAAGTATGCTCTGAAGGAATCGGCCTGGGGCCCGGGGCAGGGGGTCAGCCCTGGCGGGCCCGGTGCTGGCCGTGGAGGCGGGGGAGCGGTGATGCGGGCAACTCTTGGACTTCTTGCCTTCTTCACCATGACTCTTGTGGCTGCACCAAGATGAGGTACTGTGGTCTCCCCCGGCTCCCAGGACACACGTGTGGACAGCTCGACACATGCCAAGCCACCTTCACAAGATGCATCGGGTGCACCATGCGCTCTGGGGAGCCAGGTCCATTTTGCCGTGGGACCCTGCAGGGATCTGTGACTGCGGGATCCTGCGGGCTTTGTCCCAAGGCAAGAGTCGCTGGACCTGCCCCGGGATTGGGCAGAGGCCTGCGCCCGCTGAGACAGACCTGCTTTGGCATGTAGCACCACCGGCCTCTTGCAGGCCTGAGGTGCACCCCAAGCTTACAGGGGGCCTGGCAACTGTGGGACCCACCTACAGGTGGGTCTACCTCTACCATCTCTCCTACAAGCTGGAGTAGGCAGCGTGGAGTCCCACGGCTGCTTTGGGACTCGGTGCCAGGCTGATCAAACCCAGCAGAGACCAGCTCCCAGCAATCCTGCCCCAGGCCAGTGCCTGCAGACGGAGCCACCGGCCCCTCTTCACACCCCACGGAGCTCCGTGGTCCTGGCTGAGCGCCCCGACACCCCAGCCAGCATCAGCAGTGACTGACGGGCAGTGCCGGGCAGCTGGGCACCAGCCCAGCTGGTGCTGCTGGGCTGAGGGCTCCGGAGGTGGTCATGCACTGTGGCAGTCACAGACACAAGACCAGGAATCGAGACTACCACAGGCCCTGGGAGAGGCTGGGAGGGATGGGCTGCCGGCCCAGGGACAGACTGCAGGCCCAGGGAGTGGCTAGGAGGGACGGACTGCAGGTCCAGGGAGAGGCTGGGAGGGACGGACTGCTGGCCCAGGGAGAGGCTGGGAGGGACGGACTGCAGGTCCAGGGAGAGGCTGGGAGGGACGGACTGCAGGCCCAGGGAGAGGCTGGGAGGGACACACTTCCACACGGCAGTTCTGGGAAGATCCGGGTTTGCGGCGTGTTACAAGACCGCATCACTAAAACCTATCAACAGCAGACCTGGCCAACTACGACGCGGCGTACTACCTAAGGCAGCAACGGCAGAAACACCCATAGGCCCAGAGACAGTAAACAACCCGCCTGGAACTTCTAGAAGGATGGCCCCAAGTGAAGCCAGGCTCTGTCACCAGTACTTCAGTGTGCACACGGTGCTGTGTACCACCGAGCACCGGGCACTCCCAGGGAGCCTGAAGAGCAACACAAGGCACCAGAAACCCACGTCCAGAGCTGAAATTTCCAGACGCCTGATGGATGTTTCAGAGCAGCTGTTTTAAGGAAATCCAACAGAACTCAAGAGGACATTGAGACGACGCAACCTTCTACCAGAGGGTCGATGGAGATGGAAATGATCAAACAAGCGCTGCAGAAATGCTTCGACTGAAAGGCACGCGGAGTGAGGCTGACGCACGCAAGGCGTCGAGAGCAGCGGTCAGACGGGAAGGGGCGGGCTCAAGCTCAGGGCAGGACCACAGAGGGGAAGGCAGAGCGCGAGAGCAGCCTGCAGGAGGTCCGGAGCAGGCAGTCAAGTCACGGAGCCCAGGGAGCCCCGGAAAGGCCAGGAAAGCGCACGAGCTCAGGATAAAACACCCCCAGGCCCAGAGAAGCCTGCAGAAAGTCGGAGGTCACCCGTCACCCAAGCCCAGTGACGGCCAAGCTGCCACGGTGAACGAGAAGGCGAGGACGGACAAGGCAAGGGGCCCCGCGTGCCTGACGGCCGAACCTGAGAACTCTCACAGTCGGGAGAGAAGGGGTTTGCAGCGAACCAAACGGAAGAAAGGACAAAATCCAAGAATACTGTGTCCAGCCTACATACCATGCCCCTCGGATAGGAGGGCTACAGACAGTCCCAGACACACGCCACCGGATCTGGGCCGCGTTCACCACGCTGGCTCCGCACAGCACTGGAGTCCTCACGAAAGCCATCGGGCAGGAGAAGAGAAGAGGGAGTGAACGGAGAGCAGTCCCACTGTCCCTGCGCGCAGACACGATCTCACCCAGGAACCCTGCGACCAGTGCTGTGACACAGCAGGGTGGTGCGGGCAGCCCTGGCAGAACGCCAGTTTGACGCCCAGTTGCTCCATTGCTGATCCAGCTTCCTGCTAATCCCCCTGGGAAGGCCCAAACACGTCAGCCCCTGATCCCATCTGGGAGACCCAGCTGGAGTTTCTAGTTCCTGGCTTTGACCTGGACCAAACCTGGTGGTTGTGGCTACTTGGGGAGTGACCCAGGAGATGGAATATATCTCTATCTCTCTGTCTCTCCAATATATAAATCTTTAAAACATATTACAGGGGCCGGCGCTGTGGCTTAGCGGATAAAGCTGCCGCCTGCAGTGCCAGCATCCCATATGGGCGCCAGTTCAAGTCCTGGCTGCTCCTCTTCGGATCCAGCTCTCTGCTATGGCCTGGGAAAGCAGTGGAGGATGGCCCAAGTGCTTGGGCCCCTGCACTCGCATGGGAGACCTGGAAGAAGCTCCTGGCTCCAGATCAGCTTAGCTGCAGCCGTTGCAGCCACTTGGGGAGTGAATCAGGGATGAAAGACCTCTCTGTCTGCCTCTGCCTCTCTGTAGCTCTGCCCTTCAAATAAATAAATAAAATCTTTAAAACAGCATGGTATTGACATAAAAGCAGACCCCTGTGGAACAGAATCTACCCTAGAAGTAAACCCACACATCCACAACCAACTCACCTTTGACAAAGGTGCTAAGAACACACATTGGAAAAAGGGACAGTCTTTTTAATAAACGTTATGGGGACTAAGGATATCACGAGAATGAAACTAGACCCCTACCTCTCACCAGTACAAAAACCAACTAGAAATGGATTACAGACGTGAATGTGAAGCCTGAAACTTTGGAACTATCAGGAGACAGCACAGGGACAACACTGGATTGATTCTGATTCCTGCTCCAACCAGGCCCAAACCTGGCCCAAACCTGGCCTCTGCAGGCTCTGTGCATGCTTGGGGTTTGCCCAGCAGATGGGAGCGCCCTCTCTCGTCTCTGCCTCTCTTTCTATCTGTCCCTCTTTCTCTGCCTCTCACATCAATAAAAGAGAAAAAGAAACGACAGGGCAAGCTGGTGGCCTGGCAGGTAGAGGGTCACTGTGGCAGCACAGGGGTCAGGCTGCCCCTCCAGACACCTCACCCTAGCAGAGGCCGTTTGAGTCCGGCTGCTCGTCTGCAGATCCAGCTCCTGGCTATCACGCCTAGGAACAGGCAAAAGACAGCTCACGCGCTTCAGTCCTGTCCACGACGTGGGAGGCTGGAGTGGGGCTTCTGGCTCCTGGCCCAGACCCAGCTAGTGTAGCCATCTAGGGAGTGAACCAGCAGATGGAAGATTCTCTCTCCCTGTCAAATAAATTAATCTTGAAAAGAAAACAAAAGCAGACGGCTGCATCCCATAGTGGAGTGCCTGGGTTTGATTCCCACTCTGGCTCCCAATTTCAGCGGCCTGCCAGAGCAGACCCCCAGAGGTAGCTGGATCCCTGTCACCCTCGTGTGAGCCTCTAGGGGGCAGCACTGTGGCATAGCGGGTTCAGCTGTCAGGGGCACCAGCACCCCATGAGGCTGCTCCACTTCCCATCCTACCCCCTGCTAATGGCCTGGGTACGCAG
This sequence comes from Sylvilagus bachmani, assembly GCA_015711505.1. NCBI lineage: Eukaryota > Metazoa > Chordata > Mammalia > Lagomorpha > Leporidae > Sylvilagus > Sylvilagus bachmani. Next base: position 596,885 of record CM027399.1, read on the forward strand.
CAGAAGAGATGGTCCAAGTGCTTGGGCCCCTGTGCCCATGTAGGAGACCTGGAGGGGGTCGCCCATGAGAGTGCAGGGGCCCAAGGACTTGGGCCATCTTCTACTGCTTTTCCAGGTGCATCAGCAAGGAGCTGGATCAGAAGTGGAGCAGCTGGGACTCGAACCAGCACCCATATGGGATGCCAGCACTGCAGTCAGCGGCTTTACCTGCTGTGCCACAGCACGGGCCCCTAAAAACCTTTTTTTAAGAAGTTGTGGGGCCGGCGCCGTGGCTCAACAGGCTAATCCTCCGCCTTGCGGCGCCGGCACACCGGGTTCTAGTCCCGGTCGGGGCGCCGGATTCTGTCCCGGTTGCCCCTCTTCCAGGCCAGCTCTCTGCTGTGGCCCGGGAGTGCAGTGGAGGATGGCCCAGGTGCTTGGGCCCTGCACCCCACGGGGAGACCAGGAAAAAGCACCTAGCACCTGGCTCCTGCCATCGGATGAGCGCGGTGCGCCGGCCGCAGTGCGCCATCCGCGGCAGCCATTGGAGGGTGAACCAACGGCAAAGGAAGACCTTTCTGTCTCTCTCTCTCACTGTCCACTCTGCCTGTCACTAAAATAAAATAAAATAAAATAAAATAAAATAAAATAAAATAAAATAAAATAAAATAAAATAAAATAAAAGAAGTTGTGGCCTCTAGCTCCAGCCCTGGCCCAGCACTGACCATTTTGAGCATCTGAGCAGGTGACCTAGCAGACAGAGGCTCTGTGCATGTGTGTGTCTACGTGAGTGTGTGTGTCTGAGGGTGTGTGTGAGTGTGTGTATGTGTGTACTTACGCACATGTGTCTGCCTTTTGTATAAAGTATTTTTTTAATATTTTTTATTTATTTGAGAGGTACAGTTACAGAGAGTGAGAGGGAGAGACAGAGAGAAAGGTCTTCCTTCCACTGGTTCACTCCCCAGATGGCCACAACAACTGGAGACACGCCAATCCGAAGCCAGGAGCCAGGAGCTTGTTCCCAGTCTCCCACACGGGTACAGGGGCCCAAGGACTTGGGCCATCTTCCAATGCTCTCCCAGAGAGCTGGATTGGAAGAGGAGCAGCCGGGACTAGAACTGGCGCCCATATGGGATGGCGGCACCACAGGCGGAGGATTAACCAAGTGAGCCACGGCACCAGCCCCTGTCTAAAGTATTTTTAATAAAAAGAAATAGGAAAGACAGGAACCCTGTGAGCTGCTCTGAGCGGGATTCTGGGAACAGCAGCTGTCGTCTCTCCACCACCCTGTTCGATCACCAAAGAAAACATTTTTAAATTTAAGTCATCTTTAATTCTATCCCCAGTGATACAGATTTTCTCTTTCTCCACTCCTCCCAGTCTTGGTCCACACGCACGTTGCTGCAAGTACCATACACGTTACATTTTTAAGAGCCTTTGGCATTTAAATGCACAAACAGAAAAGCCCTAGGTGCAAACCCGGGATTCCACCTTTTTCATTTAACAACTTCAGACTTTGGTGTAACTGCACAGGTTTGGGGGCCACAAGCTTTAGTCACTATGCCAAACGCCACTGAAACTTCATATCCCAACTCCCTCCCCTCGTGTAGGAGCACAGAAGGCTTCGCTAAAGCCCTGCGAGCCTGTCACTTTCTGTTCTTCTGGGAAACCGCGTCCTCAGAGAGACGGGGGCATGAGAGGGCAAGCGTATTCTAGCATCTGACCTGGACACGTTCTTTCCAGAACACGTGGTCTAACGGCCCTGGAAGCCGTGTTACTCGGCACACGGCAAGAGGTCCAGGTGCCGCCTGGGGACTCGCACACTTCTCCCCAGGCCCCTGCGGCGCTGGGCCCCAAAGGACAAGGGTCTGCCACATGCTGGCAGCGTCTGGGGACGTGCGACCAACAGGGCATTCGTGAGCTTTGTCGACGCAGGACACAGCAGCCGGCCTGGTGGGAGCCAGCTGGAAGACCTGTCCACGGAGGTGCAAAGAGCCGCGGAGGCATGCAAAGTGCTTTAGTCAAAGTGATGGACGGAGCCGTTGACCTAAGACCAAGTCTAAAAGGAACCTCAAGCTTCCCGAACTCTTCAGGTGCCCAAAGGCCCCAGGCCATGGCCTTGTAAAATTCAGCTGTAGCCTGTGACGCTGCCCACCCAGAGCCGGAAGCGCGCACACACACACACCCCTCCCGCTGCCCAGTCTACTTAGTCCAATTCCTTGATTTTCCAGCTGAGGGACCTGGGCCAGAGAGGCCTCCTGCCCTTCCCAGTGTGGCACAGCAAGCGCCTGTCTGAGCCAGGGCTCCAGAATGGCCACTGGGCACCGCTCCCTGGGCAAGGTGGCACACACGCAGTCTGCTCCCCTCCCACGGGCACACCAAGCACAGACACTTACCTGGGAAACTGAGCTCATAGTTTCGAGACCCCGCCTGAAACTGCACAATCCCCCTCCGACAGGACTGAAACAAAGACTCCAGGTACGAAGAGTCGATATTCGAACTCGGCTGGTTGTTGTTCTGATTAAAAAAAATAATAACAACAGGTAAGGACTTCAGTGTAGGCTTTCAGGAAATCTCACAGATACCTGGGGCTGCTTAGCCCGCAGAGGGGCAGAGGGGATGGGGGGTCGGCTTAGCCCGCAGAGGGGCAGAGGGGATGGGGGGTCGGCTTAGCCCGCAGAGGGGCAGAGGGGATGGGGGGTCGGCTTAGCCTGCAGAGGGGCAGAGGGCTGGGGTGGTCGGCTTAGCCTGCAGAGGGACAGAAGGCTGGGGAGTGGGGGTCGGCTTAGCCCACAGAGGGGCAGAAGGCTGGGGAGTGGGGGTCGGCTTAGCCCACAGAGGGGCAGAAGGCTGGGGGGGTGGTCGGCTTAGCCCGCAGAGAGGCAGAAGGCTGGGGAGTGGGGGTCGGCTTAGCCCGCAGAGGGGTAGAAGGGCTAGGGGGGATCGCCTTAGCCCACAAAGGGGCAGAGGGCTGGGGTGGTCGGCTTAGCCTGCAGAGAGGCAGAAGGCTGGGGAGTGGGGGTCGACTTAGCCCACAGAGGGGCAGAGGGCTGGGGTGGTCGGCTTAGCCTGCAGAGGGGCAGAAGGGCTGGGGGGGTCTGCTTAGCCTGCAGAGAGTCTTGGTTGGAGCAGAAGAACTGTGTCCAAATATCCACAGCCTGAACTGGGACCCAGCCTGCCACGTTTGAGGACAAGGGCTAGAAGAGTTCAGCGAGCCTTCTCAACCCGCAGCACCCAGCAACTCCGCCATCCCATGAAGACGCCCATGGCCATCACTTCGGACGCAGCACCCATCAGGAGGATGCGACACGACACCGCGGCTGAATAGGCTCGGTGACCACGTGCTTCCCTGGGCCCAGACAGCAGCTCCGGGAGGCAGCACCTGTGGGCCAGGGCGGCACGGCGGCCCCGTCCCTGTGGCTGACGGGCGTACTCCCCGGGCCAGAGCCTTTCTCCGGAGCGTCTCGGGATGCTGTGCGAGTGCAGATGTTGACTCAGAGCAAACGGGAGAAGGGCCTTGGACTCTGCCTTTCAAGCAGCTCCCAGTGGTGCTGGCCTATGGACCGCACTGACCACTGTTTACTAGAAGGTTCTGCAGTGATGGAAACATTCTCTGTACACCCCTGTATGGCAGTGTGGGGCTGGCGCTGTGGCGCAGCGTGTGAAGCCACCACCTGCAGTGCCAGCATCCCACATGGGCACTGGGCCACTTCCAACCAGCTCTCTGCTATGGCCTGGGAAAGCAGCAGCAGATGGCCCAAGTGTTTGGGCCCCTGCACCCACATGGGAGGCCTGGAAGAAGCTCCTGGCTCCTGGCCTCGGATTGACCAGCTCCGGCCGTTGCAGCCATTCGGTCGTGGAAGATGGAAGACCTTTCTGTCTGTCTCTCCCTTTCTCTGTCTGTGACTCTGCCTCTTAAGTAAATAAATAAAATCTTTATAAAAAAGTCTACTTGTACCCTTTTAGGATTTTTCAGCTGGGTTGGAGAATCACACTGAGGAAAACAAACCAAACACAGTTATTCCATACAAGCTTACATGGCACGGGAGCCTTCAAAGACAGCAAAGACCCAAAGACGCTATCGGAACCGAACCCTTACTGAATTAGACAACTGTGAAAATGTCACAGCAGAGGGGCTGCTCTGGGTGAGTACAGGAGTGGAGAAACGGCTGGAACAAGGGTGAATCCAGCTAGGTCTGTACAGATACCCCTCAGCCCGGCGCTGTCCTGGAAGATGAGAACATCGCTCCCTTGCGTTACGGGAGGACGTGTGCCTGGGAGTCCACCGGCTTTCAAGGAGCACAAGACCACAGTGACCACCTTGCACCTGGTGCTTTCCAACCACCTGTAACTCAAAACGGTCACGTGCCAGACTGGCGCATTTTCTCTCTCACATGGGGCCACATGTGGCCATGATTCAGCCAAGGAACTGAACACTTAATAAAGTGTAACTAATGTTCACAATTAAAGAGCCTCCTTGTGGGCGACTGTCATACTGCACAGCACAGGGCCGCCAGGCCAGCATCCGGGCGTCTTGGTTCCACCCTAGCCTCCTTGGGTCTTCCTGAACACTGTACCCAAGTGTTCACTGAACAGGTGGCGCCACCTCCAAGGGAGATGTCCCCGTAGGCTCAGCCCACATCAGAGACGAGCCCGAGCAGGCTCCGTCACAGAGCATCGGTGCACGCCGCTGCCATGGCCCACAGCTGGCAGATCACGCAGCCAACTGACCGCAAGGCTCTGTCCAGAGACAACTGTCCAAGTGCGGAACCGTTCCCCTGTTACGTCTACGTGACATTTGGGTCAGTTATCAGATGTTGCTTGCATAGGAGTATATTTTTATGTTTTTGAAATTTTTATTTATTGATTCATCTATTCAAGAGAAAAAGACTGAAGGAGACAGACGACAGAGCTCTAACCCACTGGCTCACTGCCAAGTGCCCACAGCAGCCAGGTATGTGCCAGGCCAAAGGCAGCAGCCAGGAACCCAATCCAGGTCTCCCGCACGAATGGTGGCGACTCACCCACCCACGCCTGGCTGAGCCACCTCTCAGGCCGTGCAGTGCAAGTCAGCATGGGCAGGGGAGCCGAGACTCACCCGCCACTCCTGATGGAGTCGTGTCTGGACCGCCAGGCCGAATGCCTGCCCTGCACAAGGGCGCCTGCAGCTGTCCCTGCTGTACCTTGGAAATCCCAGCCAGTGCCACCTGAAGTGACAGTGGGGACAGCCTGCTTCATCAGGAGCGGCCAGCCTTAGGGTAAACCACAGCACCTCAGTTCTGCAATGGGAACAATGGGCCGGCAGAGCCTGAAGAGTGGGGACAATGGGCCGGCAGAGCCTGAAGAGTGGGGACAATGGGCCGGCAGAGCCTGGAAAGTGGGGACAATGGGCCGGCAGAGCCTTGAGAGTGGGGACAATGGGCCGAGTGGGGACAATGGGCCGGCAGAGCCTTGAGTTATTTGCTCTCCTTGACTTGGATTTGTGTCTTGGCTGCAGTAACCAGGTCTCGGCTTTTGTCCTGTTCCTCAATTATCGCCTTCACCGTGGCTTTCCAGAGCCGTGGCTTGCCTTACTCTACACAGTTCCTCAGGCCATGAACTCCCGCCATGCTTCATGCCAGTCACGGCTACAACGCTTAGCTGCGTGGGGGCCAACATCGCCAGCGACCTGCCTGTGCAAGGCCAGCAACCGCCGGCCCGCGCACACTCTGTCCTCCACCACTGCTCCCGCCTGCCCACGCCCCACCCACTGCCCACCAGCCATGCTGCTACAAGCCCTCGTTCACACAGCGCAGCAGTGTCCACAGAAGGATGCCCGTCTCCCAGGAAGCGGCGTCAAACCGTGTGCACACACTCTGTTGGCCAGTTCCTCCTGGAGAAGACCCTAACTCTCAGCTGCCCAACTCCTACTGAAATGGCGGTCACAGCAGACAGAAGCCGGCAGGGGTGGGGACACGTGGCCCGTGGGCCAGTGAGGCCTGTGACAGCACGTGGTTGGCCCCGCCAAGGCAACCACTGCAAATTCAATCAATCCACAGCAGGCTGGTTTCTGGGCTGATCACTTTGTATGGCCCGCGAGGACACCACAAATATCCAAACGGCCCTTGGCAGATGCAAGGCTCCCCACCCCTGTCTAGGCCCTTGCGTCCGCTCTCTTCTGTAAATATCCCGACCTCCGCGAGCTCAAGGCAGGCGGCCAGGGGCTGCACAGGTGGGCAGCAGCGCCTGGCCCCCTGAGAGGAAGCAGGCACGCAGGTGGGATGCCGTTGTTGTAGACCGAGGCTCAACTTCCCACCCACAGCACCAGCCCCTGCCCTGGCCCCTGAGAGGAAGCAGGCACGCACAGCGTCGGGATCAGAGCTCCTGGAAACACCTTCATTCGCCAACGAGAACGCTGAACGCAGGTCCTGAATTTTTCCTTTTTAACGACACAAAAGCCTACTCGGGGTGGGCTTACATCAGAGACACAAAACAAACTATGTGTCACAGATTAAAAGAACACAGCATCGTCTGTGCTTACACATAGTCAAATTCTAAATACCTTGCATTTCTTTTTAAGGATGTATGTATTTATTTGAAAGGCAGAGTTACACAGTGGCAGAGGCAGAGAGAGAGAGAGGTCTTCCATTCGTTGGTTCACTACCCAGATGGCTGAAATGGCCAGAGCTGGGCCAATCTGAACCCAGGAGCCAGGAGCTCCTTCCGGGTCTCCCACGTGGGTGCAGGGGCCCAAGGACTTGGGCAACCTTCTGCTTTCCCAGGCCACAGCACAGAGCTGGATCAGAAGTGGAGCAGCCAGGACCCAAAACCAGTGCCCAGAAGGGATGCAGGCACCGCAGGTGGTGGCCCCACCCACTGAGCCCCGGCACCGGCCCCAGCACCTTGCATTCACTGCAGACTGAAAGTGCCAGGCAGCAGCTGCGTATTAGAGGCCCGGTGAGATCTGTTGGTGTTTTACTAGGGAACACAAGCAGCAGAACTTGCCCAAGTCTGAATCTGAGTACCCAGTCCCCACTGGGAGTTTTTTGCCCCCTGGGGCCCTAATCCCACTGCAATGGGAATGTCCTCCAACCCTAGTGCCCACTGGGCACTTGACATAGAAACCATGGAAACCATAGAAAATAAGCACAGCCCCCACGGCGGCGGGGGAGGGGGGGACACCTCAGCCCTGCAGACAACCGCACCCCTGTGCCCCTTCGTCCTGGCGGCTTGGCCACGCTCCGAGGAAGTGTCAGGAGACCATGTGCGGCTGCAGCAGTGACTCTGGCCTTGAGACCTCCTGTCACCCCCGAGGGCCCACAGGCTGCCCGGGACCCCCAGCAGCCCTCCTGCCCACGACTCGGCCTTTGGCTTCAGTTCCCGTCTCTTTCCCTCCCCTCCCCCGGCCCACCCTGAATGAAGGAAGGAAGAAGGGGACACTGGACACCGTCCCCATCCCCTCGGTCCCTCTGTGGGCCAGCCTCACCTAGCTCCAGTCCTAAAGGCCGTCGGAACCCAAACCCCCACTGCATCCTATGGCCATCTGCACCGGAAGTGGCTCTGCTGCTTCGGCCAATTCAGTGTCCTGGTGCCCTGAGCAGTCTCACCATATGTGTCCGTCCTCTGGCTTCTCACCCTCGCCCTCTCTTCTGGCTCCAAGCCCTCACCTCTTACATCTACGTAGTAACTCCCACAACACTAACCAACGTTTGACGCTCATTCATTTCTTAAAATTATTATTGTAGTTGTTTAAAACGGAGGGAGGGAAAGAGGTATCTCCTGTCCGCTGGGTCACTCCCCTGCAACAGCTAAGGCTGGGTCAGGCTAGCCAGGAGCTGGCAACTCACTCTGGGTCTCCCATGAGTGGGTGACAGGAGCCCAAGCACTTGAGCCAACACTGCTTTCTCACAGGGCGCACATCAGCAGGAAGCAGAGGTCAGGAGCAGAGCTGGGGCTCCGCCCTCTGATGTGGGACATGGTGTCCTAAACGCTGTGCCAAATGCCCACTCCTGACCCAGAGTGGAGAAAGGAGGGCAGGGGCTGGTGCTGTGGGTGGGAAGTTGAGCCTCGGCCTACAACAACGGCATCCCACACGGGCACCTGAACCCCAGCTCCACTTCCGGTCCAGCTCCCTGCTAATGCCACCTGGGAAAGCAGCGGAGGATGGGCCAAGTGCTGGGGCCCTGCACCCACGCGGGAGACCTGGAGGAAGCTCCTGGCTCCTGGCTTTGCAGCCATTTGGGGAGTGAACCAGTGGGTGGAAGACTTCTCTCTCTCTCTCTCTCTCTCTCTCTCTCTCTCTCTCTCTCTCTCTCTCCTGCACTAATTCCTCTAGCACATCCCTTCTCCAGGGGAGAACATGCACGCGTCAGTCATTGTACACATGGCTTGCTATCCTTGTACGCTGCTGAGTTTAGGGGAGACCCACTCACAGTGAGGGGGGAGCGCACCTCTTCTCCATACGGGATCCACCTGTCGGATTCGCTTCTCCAGTACCAGATCCACTTGGTGGTGAAGACAGAACTGTCTGGATCGGTCACAGACGAGGGAGTGCTGACCCGGCGTATGGGATTACAATCGCAAGTCATTTTCTGGAAGTTGATTTTGTCACTTCCTATGGAAACACTGAGCGAGAGAAGCGCCAAGTTAAAACGCTGCCCTGCCCTCCGTCTTCCACCTGCTGCCTTCCCTGGCAAGAACACAGAACTGAAGTCTGAGGGCTGAATGACCCTTAAGTTTCTTGAGAGGGATCCTACAGATGAAGGAAAAGCTGCAATACCGACAGCTGACACAACCTGCCTACGCACACATCTAATAGTGTCACAAACTACATCTCCTTCCAAAAATCCCCAAATAAAACTGTGTCCACTGAACAGCAGATTGGCTGCATGCTGGAAAGCGAGTTAGAAACTCGAAGGTCATTTCCCAATTGCTTACTAAATTGAGACAGTTACTCGGCACAGTCCAAGACCCTCTGAGGCAGTTCTCAAGGTCAAAGCTATTTTGCTAGTAACAGTGAGACATGATTCGCCCTTTCACGCACACGGCGGAGTTTCCAGAGGGCTACGTGCTATATGATTTCACAAGGGCTGGAATCAAGACGCAGATGTCAGAAGCCAGACATTAAAGAGATTTGTAGGCTGGCACCACAGCTCAATAGGCTAATCCTTCGCCTGTGGTGCCGGCACACCAGGTTCTAGTCCTGGTTGGGGCGCCAGATTCTGTCCCGGTTGCCCCTCTTCCAGGCCAGCTCTCTGCTGTGGCCCGGGAGTGCAGTGGAGGATGGCCCAAGTGCTTGGGCCCTGCACCCGCATGGGAGACCAGGAGAAGCACCTGGCTCCTGGCTTCAGATCAGCGCGATGCGCCGGCCACAGCGGCCATTGGAGGGAGAACCAACGGCAAAAGGAAGACCTTTCTCTCTGTCTCTCTCTCTCTCTCTCTCTCACTGGCCACTCTGCCTGCCAAAAAAAATAAATAAATAAAAAGTATAAAACAGTGTTACTCTTCCCAATAATTGTTTTATTTTAGAAAATAATTATACTTATCCACATACGGCTGTATGTGCATAACTATATATATTGCACGGTTACACAGAAACGCTATTTATGTTACCAGGTAAGGAGCTGACTGCCCCTTTGAAATGAATCCGTATTTAATTTTTCTCTGTTTTAATTCCGATGTGGTGAACAGCGCTAGCTAGTACCAACACTAACAGCAACTCTTGCATTCTTTAACACACTTGATTCTGAGTGCACAAGGTGTGGAACTGCCTCCCCGGGGACATCAGACAGCACACTGCTGAAGCCGGCGTCTCACAGCGGGAGGCGAAGGGAAGGGGCAGTGCTTACTGGAATCTGGGACAGAGGCCAGCGACACTGCTAACAGGCCTCACAACAAGTATCCGGCCCCAAACCTCAGCAGTGCGGAGGGCCACTTACAAGAGGAAAACGCAGCTTTCTGCAAACAAGAAACCAGCTGATGTCACCCTCTAGTGGCAACACGCAGCAACAGAGAAGCGTCGCCAAGAACTGACCACAGATGCCTATGCTGAAAGATGTCCCGCAGGCTGCGCGTCACGGGGTGTCGCCCGCGCCGGCTCCCACAGAAGCAGAGCTGAGGGACAGCCCCTGGACACCTCCGGCATGGAAGGTGTGAAGGGCTAGCGTGTGCAACGCGATTCTGCAGCCGCCCAGAGCATGGGCTAAAACCGCGACACGGAGCCAGAGTCGGTTTAGCCCCGAATCAGAGCTTCTGACGGCCCAGCTGTGAGTGGCCACGGCCGGAACACAACTTCCGCAGTGTGCTGTGTCTGCAGGACAGGCTGAGAGACCAACTCCACGGAGCACGTTGTCACTGTCTATCTCACTGAGTTACCAGTACTTCCGGCACCCCAGTTTCAGCCAGGCTTGCTACAACTTCAAACCAACCCAGCTGGATTGCTTTTTTATTAATTGTCTGCCTCAGCAGGCATCTGCCACTTTGATTTCAAGAGTCAACTCAAACCTGAGTGAAATCCCCAAGGCCAAGCATGTTTCCTTCTTCCCAGAAACCTAGCACTGTGTTGTCCTGTGATGATGTCATGGCTCTCACAAGCCAGAGCACAGCCATCAACTTACATCTGGTTCTTGGGGTCGCAATAGGCCTCCTCGATCTTCTCCATGTCCTGGAAGTCCACCCAGTTGTTTAGAATCAACACCTGCCATCGGTAAGGCAGGTGGAAGTGGACCCGGTTGCAGCTGCCTACGGGGACAGAGAGGCAGTCGGAAGGCCTGTTTAGCCAAGGTCCGAACAATCCACGCATGCTCCCCGCTGACTGCCCCAGCGAGGCCTGCCTGTCCCGCCCTGCCAGGCTCCCCCACAGCCCTTGCCCACGCCGGCTCCTGCTGTACTGCCCATGTTCGTAAACCGGGCTTCTCTACTACCCACGAGCACTCGTCAGGAAACTGTTCCCTCCGACTCACATGAACATGTCCAGCTCATTTCATTCAATAGGAAGTTTGCAGTTACCGTCTGTGGCCTGTTAGCTGCAGGATATGGATGCACAATACGGATTTCCTTCATTTCCCAGCAACTCTCTGAAATACCCTTGTGCATATCAGGACAAAACGCTGTCCAGCAAAGGCACCTGCCTGTATTTCTTGAAGACCTAGCCAACTTCATCGCTTCCAGAATGTTCCCCTCAACCCATCTCACCTCATTCTGACAGGATGTGCATTTTGGTATTCCAACAGCCAGGACCCAAAACCCAGCTTGGGCTTGGTTATTTCTATACCTACTTATTTTATACAGTTGTAGATCTTTCGAGATCCCAAGGTTACCTCACTGTTTAGCTTATATCCCCCATGCAAAACTGGCTTGGGCTGGACATGCAGAAGGCCATTGGGTGAATGCTTGCTGAATGGACGGTGAATGTCCACAGTCCAGCAACACAGCAAATAGTGGTTGTTCGAGTTGCCACTGTTATGCTTAAAACATTTTGCAAGTTCCAAAAACATCTGACTTTTTAAAAATGTTATTTACTTATTTGAGGGGCAGTCAGACGAACTGATAGAGACACACAGAGAACGCCATCCCCAAATGCACAGAACAGCCAGAGCTGGACCAGGCAGGAAGGCAAGAATCCAATCCAGGTCTCCCATGGGAGTGGCAGGGGCCCAGGTTCTTGGACCCTCACCTGCTGGCTTCCAGGGCACGCACCAGCAGGAAGCTGGAATCAGCAGTGACGCCAGGACCTGAACCCAGGCACTCTGATAGGGGATACGGGTGCCCCAAACCACGTCCTAACTGCTGCAGCAACACCCCCTGTGGTGACATCCAAACGAAAAGAGCAGGGTTTAGATGGCACAAAAGCCACGTGCAGAATCCTGAACCCTGGTGCGTTCCTGGTGGGGACAAATGATGGTGCGGTCACTATGGGAAGCGATTCCTCAAATCACGAACCCTGAGTCACCACAGAACCACAGGACTCAGCAAGGAGAGCGAGCAGTGTCTAGAGGGCACACCACACCCTCGCGTCCAGGGCACCGCCCACAGCGGCCGGAGGGGACAGCTATGGACACCCTGCGGTCACGCACCGTTCCGCTGACAACCGCTGTACAGGTGGGCGAGACAGATCTCCTCCGAGCCATGGTCGTTCAGCCTGGGAGATGTGGCACTCGGGACAGCAGACACGGAGTCTGTAACACAAGACAGGCAGCTCGCTGATACTCAAGTTCAAAACAGAAATCAAGAACCCAGCCCCTGCCCGCCACGGGAATAGACGGAAAAAGGGCTGTGTTCTGGAGGGGTGCTGGGACCCGCGTGTCGCTCGGGAGAGCCCAGGCAGCCCGCCTGTCCGTGAAGTCAGACGGGGGCTTGAGGGTCACACCGGCCGCGCGCACTCTTGGACCCACTCCCAACCCCAGCACACGTGGCAGCCTGCCACCCGCTCCTTCCCAGCCTTCATACACCCTCTCCTCCCCAAGGCCACTCCTTAAACAAGCCCCTCTAACTTGAGTCCTTGAACAAGGCGACCCAGGCGGGCACAGTAGCTCTGCCGCAGAATCAAGACGTGGGGTGCCTTCACTGGGCGCCTCACTGGGGTCCTGCTTGTGAGCTCACTGGCGAGTCTCAGAGTCATGGACAGAGCTCTGATCACAGGTCCCAGAGGTTGCAGCTTTGTGGCCTGAAGAAGGCGGAGGAGGTGGGTGACGGAGGCACAGTGCCGGCTCGGACAGGTGCAGTGGATCCCCAACTCGGGGCCAGGAGGCGGCTTCTCAGACTCTGACTGCTGGCACCTGTCTCATCGTTGTCCCCAATCACCGCCATGTTTAGGCCCCAACAGGGGCAGCAGCTTTATCTACATCAGTAGTTTCATCCTTTGTGCACCTGGACCCATCTGGGGGGTGGGGGACAGATGTATTAGCCCAAAATGTGCTTCCTCTGTATTTACCCGTCAGCAACGCCGCTCCGGGGTCACCGCCACCCGTCCTTTGGCTCGTTCCTGGGGCTGGGGGATCCCTAAACGGCCCACCGGTTCTGGGTCCGTCAGTCGGATATGCGGCCCCTCCGTGAGCATTGTCAGAAAGAGAGGCCTGCGGGGAGTCTGCAGTCCCACTTCTGGCCCCAGCACCCCGGGGGTCCGCGAAGTACGTGCTCTCTGTGGCTCCAGCTTCAGAGGCTGGTGCAGAGTCACTCCCTTTCCCAGTGCCTTCCTGGGCGGAGGAGCTCTTCCGGCCGGAGTCCGTGCTGCTTGGGGGCCCGAGCGGGGCGCCGGGGGCACGGCCGCTCTCGGGGAACCGCTGGCTTCCTCCCACCTTTGTCGGTCCTCTGGGCTCAGTGGGCGTGGCCGAGCCCGAGGAAGGCAGAGGGCCAGCGCCAGTGCCCAGGCCCGTGAACCTGTTCGTGAGCTTGTCTACTGGCGCAGCCTCCGGGGAAGGCCCGAGGCCCGGGCCATCTAGACTGGATGTGCAGGACCTCGGAGAAGCCAAAGAGGACGAGAGGAATTCTCTGCTGCCATGAAAGGGTCGGTCTTTACTTGTGCTTCTGTTTCGAGGGGCGGCCTGTCTGCGATGCAGGGGAGGAGCTAGAACAAGAAAACCAAAGGAAAATGAGAGTGAAGCCAAGCGAGCACCTCCTCTTGGTGTGCCAGCTTTGCTGCCATTCCGCTCCTGTCCCAGGGCGAGAGTCAGAGCTGTTCTCTCCTAGGAATCAGATGGCAGCCCCGCGGCCCAGGCCTCTGGCGGGGGCCGCCCACTAGGCCCTGGTTCTGAATCAGCCTTCACTGGGGCTGTGGGCAGATGCACTAGGGCAATCAGAGGACCCTCCGAACGCCTTCAGGTTTTGCCCAGGCTGTGATAAGTTGCGTCTAAAGCAGCGGATGGAAGACCTCTCTCTCTGTCTCTCTCTAACTCTGCCTCTCAAATAAATAAAGAATAAATCTCTTCAAAAAGAAAGTAATGACCAACACTGGTGCTATGGCGAAGTAGGCTAAGCCTCTGCCTGCAGTGCCGGCATCCCATATGGGCACTGGTTCAAGATCCGGCTGCTCTGCTTCCAAGCCAGCTCTCTGCTGTGGCCTGGGAAAGCAGTGGGAGATGGCCCAAGTCCTTGGCCCCTGCACCTGCATGGGAGACCTGGAAGAAGTTCCTGGCTCCTGGCTTCTGACTGGCCCAGCTCTGGCGGTTGCAGCCATTTGGGGAGTGAACCAGCAAATGGAAGACCTTTCTTTCTGTCTATAATTCTACATTTCAAATAAATAGATAAATAAAACATTTAAAACAAGACAGTGTTTAAAGAAATAGCAAGGAGGGGGCAGCACTGGGTGCAGTGGTAAAGCTGCTGCCTGGGGTGCTGGCATTCCATATGGGCGCTGCACTTTCAATGCAGCTCCCTGCTAATGCACCTGGGAAGGCAGTGGGAGATGGCCCAAGTGCTTGGGCCCCTGCACCCACATGGGAGATCTGGAAAAAGTTCCTGGCTCAGCTCCAGCCATTGTGGCCACTGGCAAAGTGAACCAGTGGCTGGAAGACCTCTCTCTGTTTGCCTCTGCCTCTCTCTAACTCTGCCTTTCAAATAAGTAGGCAAATGTAAAAAGAACTAGCAATGAAGACCGTGAGTTAAGCTGTGTCCAGTTTTGCATTCCTGCTAACTTTCTGTAAGACTTCTACTGTGGCTGTGTAGAATGGCCTTGTCCTGAGGAGATGCATGCGAATAAATGCAGGTGCAAACTTTCACCAGTGCGTTAACCACCAAGGTCTGGCACAGCGGTGAGGATGTCACATGGGTCGCCTCCTGGGAACACGTGGTTCCAAGTCCTGGCTTCACTCTCCCGTGCAGCTTCCTGCTAGCGTGCACAGCCACAGTACCTGGGTCCCTGCCACTCACATGGGAGACCCAGACTGAGCACCAGGCTCCTGGCCTTGGCCTGACCGACCCCGGCTAGTGAAGCATTTGGGCGGTGAACCAGCAAGAAGTTATCTCCCTCTCTCCATCTCCCTCTGTTTTCCAAACAAAATTTTTCGAAAAAATTTTAAACATTTTAAAGGGCTTAACCACAAAAAATGTTTTATGTGTTGATGAGTATCTGAAATTTAAGTCTATAGGGAAAGAGATAAATCAATCAGGACAAATTTTAACAGTTGAATCTAACTTTCAAGTTTCTTTTCTTTTAAAAAAAGTTTTATCAGTTAGTTAGCTTTTCAAGAAATGATAAACATTTCTTAATCTGGGAGAAATGAGGCAAGCACTGAAACTGAATTACAAAATCACACATGTACTGGGGCTGCCACTGTGCATCAATGTTCTGGCCTGAAGCGCCAGCATCCCATATGGGCGCCAGTTCAAGTCTTGGCTGCTACACTTCTGATCCAGCTCTCCGCTATGGCCTGGGAAAGCAGTGGACAGTGACCCAAGTCCTTGGGCCCCTGCACCCACGTGGGAGATCTGGAAGAAACTCCTGGCTCCTGGCTTCGGATCGGCACAGCTCTGGCCGTTGCAGCCAATTGGGGAGTGAACCAGTGGATGGAAGACCTCTCTCTCTCTGCCATCTCCTTCTCTCTCTGTAACGCTGACATTCAAATAAATAAATAAAAATCTTTTTAAAAAAATCACACATGTACTTTGCATGTGGTGGTGTGTGCACACAGACAAGTTCTAGAATGACAAAGCCTCACGTGTACTTTGCATGTGGTGGTGTGTGCACACAGACAAGTTCTAGAATGACAAAGCCTCACGTGTACTTCGCATGTGGTGGTGTGTGCACACAGACAAGTTCTAGAATGACAAAGCCTCACGTGTACTTTGTATGTGGTGGTGGTGCACAAAGACAAGTTCTAGAAGGGCAAGTGAAGGAGGCTCTGTGCAGGAAGGGTGAGTGTGGCAATGTCTCTCCCTGCACAGAGAGGGTGCTGAGAGGAAGCGCACACCTCTGTCTCCCTGCACAGAGAGGGTGCCGAGAGGAAGCACGCACCTCTGGAGGAGGGCGCAGAGAGGGAAGCGCGCACCTCTGGAGGAGGGCGCAGAGAGGGAAGCGCGCACCTCTGGAGGAGGGCGCAGAGAGGGAAGCGCGCATCTCTGGAGGAGGGCGCAGAGAGGGAAGCGCGCACCTCTGGAGGAGGGCGCAGAGAGGAAGCGCGCACCTCTGGAGGAGGGCGCAGAGAGGAAGCGCGCACCTCTGGAGCAGGGTGCAGAGAGTGAAGCATGCCCCTCTGGAGGAGGGCGCAGAGAGTGAAGCGCGCACCTCTGGAGGAGGGCACAGAGAGGAAGCGCGCCCCTCTGGAGCAGGGTGCAGAGAGGAAGCGCACACCTCTGGAGGAGGGCGCAGAGACTGAAGCGCGCACCTCTGGAGGAGGGCACAGAGAGGAAGCGCGCCCCTCTGGAGCAGGGTGCAGAGAGTGAAGCACGTACCTCTGGGGCCCGAGGCGTTGTTCTGTGCGTGCTTGCTGTTGCAGATGTCCTGGATGTTCTGCACCACGTTGGGGCTCAGCCCGTGCTCTCTCATGGCCGCCAGCACCTTCCTGTCCATCAGGTTGTGGGAGCGGAGGCAGTTGAGGTAGCGACATTCCCCGCGGGTGAAGTGCTCACAGATGTGCAGCCTTTCACACAGGGGCTGGTGCCTGCAGACCTGCTTGCGCCCCTCTCCTTTGTAAGTCTTGCAGATCTACAGAGAAGAGAGACCGTCAGAGACCACCAGGGAGGACACCAGGCAGCAGGGACTCTCGGAACAACACAGGCACATCCCACACCCGGGCGGCAGCTGGCCAGCTGCAAACTGGAGGCCAAGTGAGCCCTGCCGTCCTTGGAGGTCGCGTAGCCTTGCAAGCACCTCACCTGCAACAGTTAGACCTAGGCCTGGGTCTCTGCTGGCAGCACGTGAAAGCCCTCTGCAGGTCAGCCACGGAGCCCACAGCGGGCGGGAGCAGTGCCAGGCGACAGCACCGGAGGCGCTGGCCTCCCCGGCAGCTGTGTGACCTGCTCCCGGCCTCCACTTCCTCCGCCCTAGCAGGAGACACTTTCCTCTCTCTACCTAAACCGAGGCGTCCAGCAGACTAAATAGCACGTCCTGTGACTGTGCCTATGGGATGCAGTGTTGAGGCAATGTCTGAACTACTGAAGGGGAGGCCACTGTGATCACACTCACACACACGCCGAAGGTTATATTTGTAAGTCGTTGCAATAGACCCTGAGCAAGCCAGATCAACACCTGCCCCAGGATTTGTCTAGAAGGCAAAGACACAGATTCCCATTGCAATAGCAATTATGTGGCCATGCGGACTGGCATGAAACCCCACGTAACTGACATAACTGCCTGTCATGCACTCTCCACCCTAGACTATCGTTCTCAAAGTGTGGTCCCTTGGCTGGCGCCGCGGCTCACTAGGCTAACCCTCCGCCTGCAATGCCAGCACCCCGGGTTCTAGTCCAGTTGGGGTGCTGGATTCTGTCCCTGTTGCTCCTCTTCCGGTCCAGCTCTCTGCTGTGGCCCGGGAGTGCAGTGGAGGATGGCCCAAGTGCTTGGGCCCTGCACCCGCATGGGAGACCAGGAGGAAGCACCTGGCTCCTGCCATCGGATCAGCACAGCGTGCCGGCCGCAGCGGCCATTTAGGGGGTGAACCAACGGCAAAGGAAGACGTTTCTCTCTGTCTCTCTCTCTCACTGTCTAACTCTGCCTGTCAAAAAAAAAAAAAAAAGTGTGGTCCCTGGACCAGGTAGCATCGGCACCACCCGGAAACGTGTTCAAATGCAAATGCTGAGACGCTTCCGTGCCCACCGTGCCAGACCCCTGAAATCTGTGTGCTGGCAACCTGCCAGGTGATTCTGATGCAGTCTGAGAGCCAGGATGCCGGAGGCTCGGCAAAGCAGGACAACCACAGCCTCTCCGAGCCGCGCTGGTGAACCTTCCCATCACCACGCTGGCGCTGCAGACACACTGTCCTGCGCTGATCAGGCCGGAACAAACGAAACCACTTTTTCCCAATGAGCGTGTTTTAGTTGTAGCGGCCTACGCACCAGGAGCCACACGTGCCTAATGCTTCCACGCTCTCACAGGTCAAGGCAAAGTGGGGAAAAGTGACTCTTTCAAGGAGCAGGGAGTACATTTGTTTTAAGGTTTTATTTATTTGAAAGAGTTACAGAGAGAAGTAGAGACAGAGACAGTCTTCCAACTGTTGGTTCACTCCCCAAATGGCCGCTGAGCCGATCTGAAGCCAGCAGCCAGGCGCTTACTCTGGGTCTCCCACGCAGGTGCAGGGGCCAAAGGACCTGTGCCATCCTCCACTGCTCTCAGGCACACTAGTAGGGAGCTGGATTGGAAGTGGAGCAGCTGGGGCTTGAACCGGCACTCTATAGGATGCTGGCACTGCAGGCCGGGCCCAGGGAGTACATCTTGTCTACCACAGCCACCAGTACTGCATACAGGGTCTGGTAACCGCGACAGGTGGCCAAAGGCGGCTGGCTCCAGGCCATGACCCCGGGCCTGAGCTCCCGCCAGCGGAACAGGGCCTTCTGGGACCACAGCCCTCGAGTCCACGGCCCCCCGGGACCCTTCAGCAGTAGCACCTTGTCGCCAGCTTCTCCCAACAGAACTGCCACCCACCCACCCTGCAGGGCCCGGATGGGGACGTGGGGGCTCGGGGGAAGGGAGGAGAGACCGGCCCCCAGACTGGCTTCCTCAGGCGAAAGGTGGGCCCCAGGCCGACACTCATCGTCCCCCTGCCATGGCCTCACAGGTGGCTCTGCTTGTCAGCAGGGCCTGGGGCGGGCAAGCACCGGTAGGGGGAGGAAACAGGATGTGGCCCCCTGGGAATCTGCGCGTTTCTCTCTCTCCCGGGCTCAGTGGCCAACTCAAGACCACTGCTCAGCGAAACATGGAGCTCAGTGTCAGACGAGTCGACCCTCCCAGGCCCCGCTAGCTGTGCTGCGCACCTCAAGGCGTGTCCCGACGCCAGCTTGCCTCCCTCCGCCCACCCCATCTGGCCGAACTCTCTCCTGGGCTTCTCTTTCTCGACTCCAGCCTTAACCAGCATTCTCCGAGCCGTACGGCTGGACTTCTGTGCGGCTGAGACTGTCAGCTGCCTGTCTGTCCCATCTTCCTTCTATTGACAGAAGCTGCTGAATTTCAGGCAGACAGACGGTGACTCAGCCAGAAGCTACATCTTCCAGGCTGTCTTCCGCCCGACTGTGCGCATGTGAGAGCTATGGCCCACCACGTGCACAGATGTGCTGTGCCCAAAGCGCATGTCACGTCTTTCAAAAAGCACACCGCTTGCCTCGCACTTCCTCTCTATGCTCCCACCAGCAACAGAGCTGCAACAATGAGAAGAGGCAGCCGGCGCTGTGGCGCAGCGGGTAAAGCCGCTACCTGCAGTGCTGCCATCCTACATGGGCACTGGTTCGAGTCCTGGCTGCTCCACTTCCACCAGCTCTCTGCTGTGGCCTAGGAAAGCAGTAGAAGATGGCCCGAGTCGTTGGGCCCCTGCGACCGCCTGGGGGATCCAGAAGTTCCTGGCTCTTGGCTTTGGATGGGCACAGCTCCAACTGTTGCAGCCATCTGGGGAGTGAACCAGCGGATGGAAGACCTCTCTCTCTCTCCCTCCTTCTCTCTCTCTCTGCCTCCTTCTCTCTCTGTGTAACTCTGACTTTCAAATAAATAAGTAAATCTTTAAAAAGAAAAAGAGAGAGAGCCTAGAGCTGGAAGCCACACTCTGGTCCCTTGCTGTCGTGTTGGGTCCAGGGCCAGACTCTGCGTCCCTGTGAGGAGACGGCAAGGTGACTTGTTAGGACACTCGCCTGCCCACATCCAGGCAAGAGCTGGCAAACTTCCCCTGAGAAGGTCCAGGCTTTAGAGCACCGGGTCCCTGCTGTGACGACTCAGCTCGCCCTGCGGAGGGAAGCTGCCCTGGGCAGCCGGGGACACACAGGCAGGGCTGCGGTCAGATCCAGTGGCAGGCCAGGTGTGGCCTGTGGGCCAGCTCGCAGGCTGGTGAAAGAAGAATCCATACACTGTGTCTGCATCGCCGTATTTTTGGGGAAGATGGGGAAGAGCCTCTGCTACAACCTCCCAGCCTGTACCCTCATCTTTCCTGCCATCTCCCCAACTTCAGTCAAAACCCACCTCTTCCGGGAAGCCCCCCTGGTTACAACACCAATCTGTCTACTCCAAGTGTACCATCAGCTCCTGTCGCTCACAGGGGCTCCTTAGCAGCTTAGCAGCGGCGTCCCAGACTCAACGTCTTGGAAACCCTCCCACAGGAGAGAAACTGCTGGGATCTCTCGGGTCAGCGACAGCCTGACGGCCGCCTGCAGAGGCCTAGTTCCGACGGCCGGCTCCCCCTGCTCCTGCCCCAGCACGTCTGTCCGCAGACACACAGCCAGAGACGGATCCCGACTCACCTCGGGCAGGAAGAAGGGGTCACTCTGGATGAGCAGCACCGCCAGCTCCTCTTGGTTGAGTCCAGAGAGATCGTGGCTTTTCAGGACCCGGAAGTTCTCTTCTGAGAGAACATCGTGCGAATACTTGCATAAATTCCTGGGAGAAAACAGGACATTCTCAGCGTCTCCACGTCACAAGAAATCAGTCTGCACATTTCCGGGAAGCAAAGCTCGGAGCCCACAGCCTGGTGAGTAGGCAGCGGGACCTGCTGGAGGGGCAGGTGGACCTAGCGGGTAAGACGCAGCGCCTGGCGCCAGCGCCACTTCCCGCCACTGCAGCTCCTGCGCGGCAGTGCCGCAGGCCCAGGCGGCTGGGTCCCTGCCACTCACGCGGGAGACCTGCACCGAGTTTCCGGTTCCTGCCTCTGGTCTTGCCCAGTCCCTGCTGTTGCAAGCATTTGTGGAGGGAACCGGCAGAGGGGTCTGGTTCCCTCTGTCTGTTTCTCTCTGCCTTTCAAAGAAAATAAATGAAGTTATACATGTGTGCGTGTCTTTAAAGGATTACAGTACTTCTTCAAACTGTATCTCCCATTAAGTTATCATTTGTGTTATACCTCGGAGGTGAGAAGAGGAAAAAACTGGCAAAGAAATAGAAACCTATCTATTAGAAATGACTTCCCACTGAGAAACTGCTGGAGTGGGACTGTGCTGTGGCACAGCAGGTGAAGCCCCGCCTGCAATGCCGACCCCCATGCATCACGGCGCCAGTTCAACACCCAGCTGCTCCACTTCCGATCCAGCTCCCTGCTAATGCGCCTGGGAAGGCAGCAGAGGACGGCCAAGCGCCTGGGCCCCTGCACCCTCGTGGGAGACTCCGATGGAGTTCCTGGCTCCTGGCTTAGGCCTGGCCCAGCCCTGGCCCAGCCCCAGCCATTGTGACCATGTGAGGGACAAATCAGCAGATGAAGATCTCTCTCTGAGTCTCTCCCTCTTTCTCTGTCACTCTGCCTTTCAAATACAGCAATGACTCTTGAAAGTCGTACTGTCTGCGAGGCGCTGATCCACATCTCCGGGAAACTCCTGCTCTCACTGGACAAGCACGTCACGGGTGCCACGGTCCCCCAGCACTCAGCCCGCGGCCACACGGCACTGTCAGAGTCCTCAGACTTGTGGCTTCAACAGCTATCCACCTGATGCATGCTAACATTTTCTGGTTCGCGTAACCATTACCAAGGCGTCAGGTAATCAGGTAATGGCCAAACTTTGCCTACGGAAGAATAAAAGTGTGGCTACAATGATCGTTGTGTATGTAACCGTTCCTGCCTTACACGATCTTCCCAACATTTATTCTTCCGGGGGCAATGCCTCAAAGGACACCTTGACTTTGAACTTCTGCTCCCATAAAACACAGCAGCAATCGGGGGTGTCTGATTTCCCCAAGCAAAGTGAGTGTTGTCACTGTGCTATTTCAATAGGAATGAAGTAGACTATATACATACACATATAAAAGATTTGTTTGTTTGAATGGCAGAGTTAGAGAGAGAGAGAGATGGAAAGACAGAGCGAGAGGCAGATCATCCATAAACTGGCTCACTCCCCCAGATGGCTGCAATAGCTGGAGCTGGGCCAGTCCAAAGTTAGGAGCCAGGAGCTTTGTCTGGGTCTCCCACAAGAACAAATAGATTGCCATCTTCCACTGCTTTCCCAGGCACATTCGCAGGGAACTGGATAGGAAGTAGAGCAGCTGAGACTGGAACCAGCATTCATATGGGATACCAGCATCCCAGGCAGTCGCCTTACCCACTACACCACAGTGCCAGCCCCACTAGACTTTTATTTTTATTAATTCTCACTTTTATTATTAGCATGACTGAAAATGCCCAACTGTTAGCTTAATGAAATATCTTTTATTTACACTCTTTGTTCATGTCCTCAACTGTTTATGTGGTGGAAAGTGGGTGCTGACCTGCAGGTTTGTAACTGCTCTTTATATATATATAAAGATTATATAATACATATTATAATTACAAATTGTACAGTATATATTACAGGTATGAAGGTAGGTAATCAAATATATTATAAATTATAAATACCATATAATACATAATTATAGTATATAATCTTTATATATAACATACTATAATATATAATTATGTTATATAGTTATATAATTATAATATAGTATAATTATATTATATAATCTTTATATATAATTTTTAAGATCTGTTTGTTTATTTGAAAGGCAGGTTATAGAGAGGCAGAGAGACAGAGAAAGGTCTTCCATCTGCTGGTTTACTTCCCAGATGGCTGCAAAGGCCAGAGCTGCACCAATCAGAAGCCAGGAGCTAGAAGTCTCCTCTGGGTCCCCCCCACCACGCAGGTGCAGGGGCTCAAGCACTTGGGCCATCTTCAACTGTTTTCCTAGGCCATAGCAAGAGCTGGATCAGAAGAGGAACAGCCAGAACTCGAACCGGCCCATATGGTCCATAATTTAACATACTACTTTAACACAAAATTGTCACCCACCACAGTTGGATAACTGTAATATACCACTGTGCTTCATTTTTAAAAGAGATCTCTTCTTTTAAAAAAGATTATTTATTTCAAAGTCAGAGGTAAGGTACAGAGAGAGAAAGGGAGATATATAGAGAGAGAGATCTTCCATCTTCTGGTTCACTCCCCAAATGTCCGAAACAGCTAGGGCTGGGCCAGACCAAAGCCAAGAGCCAGGAGCTTCTTCCAAGTCCCCCACGTGGGTGCAGGGGCCCAAGCACTTGAGCCATCCTTCGCTGCTCTCCCAGGGCATTCGCAGGGAGCAGGATCAGAAGCGGGGCAGCCGGGATTCAAGCCAGCGCACGTCCGGGGGGCCCGTGCTGATGGCCCTGGCTTGGTTCTGCTGCGCAGCAGTGCTGCCTCCTGAAGGAATCTTCCCAACATTAACTCTTTAAAACACCTGAAGTTACTATGGCAAACGATGTCACAACTTTCTCAAAATCATCTATTACACATAATTCTGTTCTTATCATTTTGTTACCCTCATCCACTGTATATTAAACGTTTACCAGGTTTAGAGCTACTGGAATGTCTACTGTGTTTTTATCCAGCTACTGCTCTGCTTTGAATCCAGTGTCATGTAAGTTAAATGCCCTTCGCCCTGTATTTTAAATGTTAACAGTCATTTATCTTATCACCCGCTTATTGCTTTTCAAAAACCTCTTCCTTGGGCTTAACTATTATTTTCTCTAGAAAAATGTTATTAGGGCTTAGTCAATTTCCAGAAATAGCACAGTCGGAATCTAATGTTAGGTGCATATATTAGATGGGATATTTAGTAAGCCATCTTTTTTTTTTTTTGACAGGCAGAGTTAGACAGTGAGAGAGAGAGACAGAGACAGAGAGAAAGGTCTTCCTTCCATTGGTTCATCACCCAAATGGCCGCTACGGCCAGTGCGCAGCGCCGATCCGAAGTCAGGAGCCAGGTGCTTCCTCCTGGTCTCCCATGCGGGTGGCAAGGGCCCAAGATGTGACTTCCCGGGCCACAGCAGAGTTGGACTGGAAGAAGAGCAACCAGGACAGACTCTGGCGCCCCAACTGGGGCTAGAACCCAGGGTGCCAGCGCCGCAGGCGGAGGATTAGCCAACTGAGCTGTGGCACCGGCCTAGTAAGTCATCTTTTTATAAAGATTTATTAATTTGAAGCTCTCTGTACCACAAGGACAGCCCCTAGCATGTCATCTAACCACAGGAATTCTTATTCTGGAACAGAAAATACTGAAATCAATCTGCCTATTAATATTTCCAAAATTAATAAGCTGTGTGGGTTCCTGCCACGAATCCAGAAAACCAGCACGAACAGACCAGGCGACATGCTAAGTTCTAAGGATTTTACTCATGAGAGAAATGGCTACTTTTGAATTTGTTTTTCTTGTAGTAGTTCTCTTTAATTCCCCAAATAGTATGTGTTGCCACTATTATCTTTTAGTTGTTTGTCACTGGAAAACAGAAATGCGAACGAAACAGCGTCATTGAAACTGATGCTGACGCTAGTGCGGTGGCACAGGAGGTTAAAGCCGCTGTTTGCGACACCAGCATCCTGTACGGTGGGGCGCGGCTGGAGGCGCAGCGGCTCCAGCTCCAATCCAGCTCCCTGGGAAAGCGCCACAAGATGGCCCAGGTGCTTGGGCCCCGGCACCTGGGTGGGAGGAGACCCAGAGGAGCTCCTGGCTCCCGGCGTCAGCCTGCTGCAGCCGTACTGGGAGTGAAGCAGCGGAGGGAGGAGCTGTCTCTCCCTCTCCGACTCTGTCACTCTGCTCTTCCATACAGAAAATCAACCTTTATATAAGAAAAGACATTGATATTTTTAACTGAAAACATCTAGGTGAACGTTTTCTCTGAGAATTAACCTGTGCAAGTCACTCACTCACGTGTCACCGTGTGTAAACTCGCCCTGAAACTGTCTGGAACTTTGCGCTGAGGTCCAGCAGTGGATCTTCGCTAGGAAAATCAGACCGCACGACCCTGCCAGCACAGGCCGAGCTCTGCCCTCACCTGGCTTCTAGAAAAGTACAGGCGCTGGAGTCTCCACCCCAGCATCCCCCCAGGCTCTGGAGTCTCCACCCCAGCATCTCCCCAGGCGCTGGAGTCTCCACCCCAGCATCCCCCCAGGCTCTGGAGTCTCCACCCCAGCATCCCCCCAGGCTCTGGAGTCTCCACCCCAGCATCTCCCCAGGCGCTGGAGTCTCCACCCCAGCATCCCCCCAGGCAGGCCTCTCAGGCTCGGGGCAGGGGCTGGAGTCTCCTCCCCACACTCAGTCTCCGCCCCAGCATCTCCCCAGGGGGCTTCTCTGCCTTCCCCACCCTGTGTCCTTGGTTTTAGGTGGCTTTCTGGCTCTCCTGGATAAGGCTGCTCAGTTTTGGGTTCTGCCCTGCATTTTCAGATAAGCGCTCCCCGCCCTCCCCACTCCCCCTAGACCCTCAGCAGCTGAGCTAACCCCCTTTCCAGTCCCCACCCCCCAGGGGAGGGGATCTCAAGAGACTGCTACAGCAAGAACAGCCTCTAGCCTAAAGCGAAACCCCTCTACTAGAGGCTGACCCCATGGTGCTCCCCACTGTTTCCAGGCCACGGCCATTACTGATCTGGGAAAACACCCCTCCCCCGACAGGTTCGGCCCTCCTGCTCAAGACAACCGACAACTATTTAGAGGGAGGAATTAAGACCTTTTGCTTTCCCAGAAATCCTGGACGGTCCCTCTGCCGGTCAGAGGAGACACAGAGCCTGTCCTGGGCCTGCCCTGCCCTCGCCCAGGAATGTCCCCTGAAATCCGCACTTCCTCCCTTCCTAGAGGCAGCCAGGGGGCCTCAGGGGGCCTCTGCCTGGAGCCCTGGTCAGCTGCTCACACCCAGAGGCACAGGCGCGTCCTGCACCCTGGCGCCAGCTGAGGTCCTTCAGGCACCTCCACCCTCAGGCGAGCTGCGGCCTCCTTTCATCTTGCCCCTCACCTTGAACCCGGCTTCTTCCATCTGCAGGGTCCAGCTCTACCCTGCGGCCCTGCTCCACTTCCTGGACTTCTCCCAGGCACTGCCTTTTGGTTGTTTGGTTTTTTAAAAAGATCTGTTTATTTGTTTTAAAGGCAGAGAGAGAGAGAGAGAGAGATCTTCCATCCCCTGGCTCACTCCCCCATGCCCACAACAGCGAGCAACCTGGAACTCCATCTAGGTCTTCCACAGAGGTGGCAGGAGCAGGAGCAGGAAGCAGAGCAGCTGGGACCCCACCCAACACTGATGTGGGGCCTGCGGTGCCATGGCCTGTGGGCTCTGATGTCAGCACCCTGACAGCACTGGCGAGGACCAGGCCCTGCACACCGGCCTGCGGGCTCTGATGTCAGCACCCTGACAGCACTGGCGAGGACCAGGCCCTGCACACCTTCTACTTGAAGCCGAGCGCAGGAACTAGCGTGTACTGTGCATTTACCAGCTGCCAGGGATGCTACCTCTGTTACTTAATTTATGGTCATCGCAATACTACTTTGGGAAACTGAGGCCTGACAAAATGAGAAATTAAAGGTGAACCACATAAAATAAAGACCTGATCAGTGAACTCAAGAATCAGATAAGCAAGGGGCTGGCATCGTGGCGCAGTGGGTAGAGCCGCCACCTGCAATGCTGCCTCCCTGGATTCAAGTCCCAGCTGCTTCGCTGCTGACCCAGCTCTCTGCTAATGCACCTGGGAAGACAGCGGAAGATGGCCCCAGTGCTGCACCCACGTGGGAGACCCCACGGAGTCCCAGGCTCTCTCTGTCACTCCTTTTCTGTCACTCTGCCAGTCATACAAATTAAACAAATCTTTTTTAAATTTCATGGAAAAATGGACTGAAAAATAAGTTTATAAATTAGAGCAGTAGGCCTAGGGGTAGGGAGGGATAACTTGCACTTCCAACAAGCTCCCAGGGGACAGTGGCAGTGCTGCCCTAATCCACAGCCGGGCCAGAGCTGCCGCCCCACAGGACAGTCCCGGTGGGAGGCTGGTTGGGAGTCCCAGGAGCCCTCCACTCCCCGGTACACAATATAGCTTGTCTATAAACTGCCCAGGCCAAAACAAGCTTGCAGAATGCTGCCCGCACGAGGAAAAGATAAACCTGGAATACACTGTGCACTGGGAGGGGAGAAGGCGGCCTTGAAAGTCCAACTGTCTCTCTCGGGCCAGAGGCTCAAAAACAAGTAGCCTTCTCTCCTGCAGCCAAGAACAAAAGGCTGTTCTCATTGAGGCAGTAAGTGTTCTCCCAGCCCGGTGTAAACAGCCGGCGTGCGGTGGTTCCTATCCCTGGCTGCAGACAATAACACAATAATCAACTGACAGTGTTCAAAAACACCTCAGCCTGGGCCACACCTGCAGACGCTGGCCTCATTGGACGGGTGGGCCCGTGACCGCGGGCTGGGCTTGTCGGAGCCGACTCCAAGTTAGGTTCCCGAACTGTGCACTCATCTCTGAGCTCTCTCTGCCAGCCCGGAGAGCAGACACAATTATCTGGGAGAAGCCAGTTTTTTGACAAAACTTTGAAACACCGTCCCTTCTTCCTTCACCCTCTCTGCTCTCTAGTACCTCCTGGGGCCGACAAAAACAAAACGATAGTTGAACTGCACAGAAAACAGGAAATAGCTCACCAAGGAACCAGGATGTGTGAAAGATAAAATCTAGAGAAGATGGGTACAAAGAACAAAGCGTCATCAACCAAAAACAACTGCCCGTGTTCGGGACGGAATCGCATCGGGAAGCCCCCTCCCCACCGTAAACTGGGCAGAAAGAGCAGAGCGGGAGGGAGCACACAGCCAGAGTAACAGCCCAGGTGGGGGCAGAGCCCTGGTGGAGCTGCATTAATGGCACCTGTGTCAGCCAGCACACACTGGCACAAAGGCCGGGGCCCCAGCCCACGGCTGCTGCCGATGGTGGAAACGCACCAAGCTAGGCCGGGCCACTGAGGAGGGGGCGGAGAGGCCGGACGTCTGTGAGCCCCTACAGTGGGACCAAGTGTGGGACACATGGTGCTGGTGCCGCCAAATTCATCTCCACTACTGCAGGCAACTGCCCAGGCTTTTTCTTTAAGATGTTTTGATTTGTAAGGGTACAGTGACACACAGAGAGAAAGAGAGCGATCTTGCAACAGCGCTTCACTCTCCACACGGCCGCAGCAACCAGGTCTGGGCCGAGCTGAAGCTAGAGGCCAGAAAGCAGGAACTCAACCTGGTCTCCCTCCTGGGAGGCAGGGACCTGGCACTCGGACCATCTTTCAAGCCTTCCCAGCACATCAGCAGGAAGCTGGATCAGAAACAGAGCAACAGGCATTCGAGCCGGAGCTTGCATACAGCACAGGACTCAGGCGGCCAGGGCGGAGGCCTAACCCACTGCACCACAGCGCCTCCAGCCCCCCAGGTTAGTGGTCCACAGGTTTTGCTGCCCATCAGAATCCCCCAAAAACTAAAAAACCCAATGTCCCATTCCAAACTGAATGTCCAATTCAGGCCCTAATTAAATTCAAATGTCTAGGCGTAGCAGTTGGACAGCTGTATGTTTTTAGAGATCCCCAAGAGACTGCAATGTGTAGCTAAAGTGGCCCGCGGAGCCCCAAGTCCACAGGAGCACTGAGGCAAGGCGTAGGAGGGAAGGCAGTGCAGAGCAGGCCGGCGGCAGGGGTGGAACTGACAAAATCTTGCCTTAGGAAAAGTGGGTCACACGAGTCTCCTGCCCCACCCACACTCCCGGCATAAACACCTCTGGAAGTTGAGCTGATTATTACACTAGAGTGAAAACTGATTAACTCGTTAGCAGGATTCCTTTCTAGTGACCAAGGACCGGGCAGAAGCCTGCGTGTGTATTTAAAAAGATTTCTCAGCATTTCAAGTATTTGTTTATCTGAACAGCAGAGAGGCAGAGCCAGAGACCTTCCATGGCTGGATCTCTCCCTAAAAGCCTGCAACAGCCTAGTCTGGCCACACATTCCAGCCACCCCACCTGAAGCCAGGAGCCCTGCACTCCATCCTGGTCTCCCACGTGGGTGGCAGGGGCCCCACTCTTGAGCCCTCACCTGCTGCTCCCCGTACACACGAGGAAGTGAGAACTGGAAGCACTCCAGCTATGGAATGCGGATGTCGCAAGCAGTGTCTTAGCCAAGACACCCAGGATCCGCCCAGAAGGCTCTCTGAGGGGTGGCCAGAAGGCCAGGCTAGAGGTCATGTAAAAGCAATGTCACCCAAACCTTTGAAAAGGCAGTATGTTTTTGAAGATTTCTGTTCATTCTGCACTGAATAGTCCCTTCACAGTCAAAGTGGTGGCACAGGTTAGCCGCCACTTGCATTACTGGCATCTCAGAGTGCCAGTTTGAGTCCCAGCTCCCTGCTACACCCCTGGGAAGGTAGTGGAGGATGGCCCAAGTACTTGGGTCCCTGCACCCACGTGGGAGACCAGGATGGAGCTCCTGCCTCCTGGCTTCAGTCTGGCTCAGCCTGGGCTGTTGTGGCTACTGGAGGAGTCAGCAGATGAAGTTCTCTCTCTCTCACTCTTGCTTTGTCTTTTCAAAGAAGTAAATCTTAGGGAAGAAAAAATTAATTTGTTTAAAAAAAGATTTATTTTGTTTATTTGAAAGACAGAGTTGTAGAGGCAGAGAGAGAGAGAGAAAGAGAGGTCTTCCATCCACTGGTTCACTCCCCAGATGGCTGCAACGGCTGGAGCTGTGCCGATCCGAAGCCAGGAGCCAGGAGCTTCTTCCAGGTCTCCCACATGGGTGCAGGGGCCCAAGGGCTTGGATCACTGTCCACTACTTTCCCAGGCCACAGCAGAGAGCTGGATCGGAAGTGGAGCAGCCAAGACTCGAACTGGCGCACATATGGGATGCGGGTGCTCCAGGCCAGGGCTTTAACCGACTGCGCCACAGCGCTCATTTAGTCTCTCAAGCTCAGAAGCCACAGAAAACCTTGCATTTCCGACCTGCCAAGAAGTGCACGCCTGGGCACGGTTTTGAAAGCAGGGTCAGTACTCCTGCACAAAGATCCTTCGGGTAGTGGTTAGAATGCAGATCCCCAGGCCCCAGCCCACGCCCTCTGACCCAGAACTCCTGAAGTGTGAGGAGCTCCCCCACGGACACAGCCACAACAGAGTCTGGAAGGCTTTATCGCAACCTTGGCACCCACGACCCCACGTATGCGGGAAAAGTGCTGGAACTCTTTTTTATTTTAAAGAGTAAAACACTGATCGTCTGTAGGAGTGGGGGATTAACTGGACACAGAGACCCTCAGGGCTCAAGAAGACGCGCTGCGTCCTGACCGTGGCTACCTACGCAGGTGATGTCTGTCAACTCTCCCTGCTGGTCCCTTTTATTTATTCATCTACCTGTTGCCAGATGCTTGCCACCGTTTAAGATTTTTATCATGGCTCACAGAATCTCCTAGCTCAATTTCTGCACACTCTGAAAGTCGACTTTGGGCAAATTAAAATTAGAATAAATTAGAAAAACGAAGCGAATGTGAAAAGAAAACTTCCCAAATGATTCTTAAAGGGCACACCCTTTCTGTCCACAGTGTTCGGGAATGGCCGTCTCTAAGGCCCCACCAGCCTGACGATGGACAAAGCACAGACTGGTGCTGAGCAAATACACACGTGAGCAACAGGAACACACGAGGCGAGGCGGTGCTGGGGCGCAACAGGGGAAAGCGCCAGCCTGCACCAGCACCCGATCCAGCTCCCTGCTAACATGCCTGCCAGGAAGGCGGCAGAAGATGCCCAAGCGCCCACGTGGGAGACCCGGAAGGAGCTCCTGGCTCCTTGCAGCCAACTGGGGAGTGAACCAGCAGATGGAAGACTCTCTCTCTGTCTCCAGCTCTCTCTTTAACTCTGCCTTTCAAAAAAAAAAGCACACCTCGGAAACACGGAGCTTGGTGAAGCGAGCAGCACCAAGTCACAGACTGAGTGCATGTCCAGGAAAGGCCCGGCGAAGGCCAAGGCCAAGCGGAAAGCGTGTTGAGCTTAGGCAGCCCCAGCTGCAGGCGGCGGAGTAACCCACCCTGCTCCCAGCGCCGGTCTCATTATGGATTTTTAATTTACTTCATTTTATTTGAAAGGAAGCAGGAGAGGAAGAGTCAGAGAGGTCTGCCAGCACTGGTTCATTCCCCAGATGCCTGCCACAGCCAGACTGGGCCGAGCGAGGCCAGGAGCCCCTTCTGGATCTCTCATGCAGGAAGCGGGATCAGAGCCCAACAGCCACGACTGACACAGACGCTCTGATATGGGCTGGGGTCCCACGTGGGAGGCTTATCTCGCTGCACCACAACGCCCACCCCACATGCATATTCTTGGCAGCTGATCTGTTGTGGCAAAAAACTGGAAATAATGCATATACCAAATAAAAGTTATGGTATACATCATCTGATGAAATACAGTTTAGGTTTTATAATGAAAAGACTAGACCCTAACATATCAAAATGAACAACTCTCCAGAACGTACACTGAGTGAAATTCTAACACATAAAACTACACCAAAATACATAAAATCACAGTGGGGGCAGAGTGCACACCAACATCAAGGCTGAGGTTGCTCTGGGGAGGGAAGGGAAGAAAACTGGAAGAAAGAAAAAGAAAATGTCTGGGGCCCATTGTGATTGTTTATTTCAAAAGATACGCGAAGGGGCCAGCACTGTGGCACAGCAGGTTAATCCTCTGCCTGCGCCGCTGGCATCCCATATGGGTGCCGGTTCGAGTCCCAGCCGCTCCTCTTCCACTACAGCTCTCTGCTGTGGTCTGGGAAAGCAACAGAAGATGGCCCAAATCCTTGGGCCCATGCACCAGCATGGGAGACCCAAAAGAAGCTCCTGGCTCCTGGCTTCGGATCAGCCCAGCCCCAGCCACTGTGGCCATCTGGGGAGTGAACCAGCAGATGGAAGACCTCTCTCTCAATCTCCCTCTCTGTATCTATAACTACCTCTCAAAGAAATAAAATCTTAAAAAAAAGATAAGCAAAAATGAAAACTATAAGCCTTTATTCATTCCGTGTGGTGAGTTATAAACTCACTGTATGTCCTTTTACTTGATACTGCCTGTTCATTGATAATATATATATTCTGATGCTTGTTCTATCATTCTTCATGCTTCTGAGGCCTTTTTTTTTCAATTAATGAAATAATCAACTGGCTTCCTTCCCATGCACCCACCCCTCCCAAAGTTGCATCCAAACAGCAGGGAAGGGCAGAAGAATGGGAGAGCCCAGAGGAGACACCCACGGTGGCAGAGACAACAGAGCAAGGCGAAGGCTCTCGGAAGACCTGCTTTAACAGTTAAACAGAAATCACGTGTGCAAAAAGAACCACTTGCATGGCTGACAGATCACACTCCACAGAGCTCCCATCAAGGAGGCTGCCTGGCGATGGTCCCTGCTCACCATGGTGCTTGCTTCAACAGAGGGCAGCTATTGTTCGTCAGAACTGGGATTTGCGCTCCATGTGGGCGTGGCGCTCAGCAAAGCACCGAAACAAATAATTTTCCAACACCAAAGCAACTCCTTTTGTTGAGCAAAATTTATCACAAGAAGCATTGCAAACGAGAGGAACTACAAGATAGAAATTCATTCGACAAATAATAACTATAATCCTGTATATAACGTTAAGTGAAAACAACCTTAGTGAAAAACAGGACAGTCAATAGGAGAGGGAAGAAGGGTGGGAAGGTGGGTACGGGGGAAGAACTGCTGTGTTCCTAATGTGGTTGGGAAATGCATGCAACTAAATAAATTTTCCAAAGAAACACAATAATAATAACTCTACAAGGAAAATTTTTATTTTAAGTTCAGCAAAAAATGCAGCTCATCCCCATATAAACAGAGGAAAGTTCACTGGTCCGAATAAAGCCTTGTTATGGGAGTCGATCGGCTAAGAGACCCCAACAACCCGTGATACACACAAAAGGACCTTAGCTGCTCAAGTGTCACAGGTGGGAAGATAAAGGGTTTTAAAGTTGCTAAGGAAGAGTATTTTAAAAACCTATTTGGGGAGAAAAAAACAGGTTATAGCCTCCGAGGCAAAAAAAAAAAAAAATTCCTGGAGGTCCTTATCAGAATACTCTATATGTTAAAGGATGAAATGTTGGGAAGACACTCGGCCAGGGGGGGGACACCGGCAGGGCCTTCAGCCCTTATTGCAGTTCTCGGTTCCGTGTCTCCCTCCAGCTCCTGATTCCAGCTGCCTGGAACCAGTGGATGAGAATTCTCTCAACTAAATAAATAAAAATGCTTTAAACTTTGTGACTCCAAAATTAAAAAGTGATGTAAAAAGAAACTTAAAATGTGTACAGACCAGTAAGTGTAAGAAATTGGACTTGAATAAGCCCTCTGGAGGGCCCATCCAAATTTGCATAGATCAAACAATTCCTACATTACATTTACTCTTTAAAAATACAGAAAAGCTCCAGATGAACATCCCAATAGATGAGTTTAATGAATTTTAGGGGCCAGCATTGTGGTATACTGGATTAACCCGCCACCTGCAGGGCTGGCATCCCATATGGGCACGGGTTCAAGTCCCAGCAGCTACACTTCCAATCCAGCTCCCTGCTAATGCACCTGGGAAAGCAGCAGAGGATGGTCCAAGTGTTTGGACCCTGCACCCACATGGAACCCGGAAGAATCTCCTGGCTCCTGGCTTTAGTCTGGCCGATCTCTGGCCATTTCAGCCATTCAGGGAACAAACTAGCAGATGGAAGATCTCTCTGTCTGTGTCTCTCACTCTCTCTGTAAATCTGCCTTTCAAATAAATAAAATAAATCTTTAAAAAATAATAAAAGTTTTGATGTTTCAAACCAGGCAAAAAAAAAAGCTACCATCATAAAAATCATATAACTAACATTTCCAACATAGTGTATATAACCAATTGAAACACTTATAGGTTTTGTAGCATAGGTTTTTCCTGAAAATGCAAGTTGGATTTATAACACAATCACAAATATTAAAATTGTAATGTATTTTAAAAAGTCATCATTCTACTGTGGTTGTATAAACAAAGTAAAGACCTTGTCTTCTGGAGATAATGCGATGCTTCTAAAGTAAACGACAGCTGGAATTTGCTTTAGAACAGCGTAGGGAAAGACAACACAGGACACACGACTGGTCATATCTTGAGAACTACTGAATCCAAACAGTGGGTACACCGAGGCTCACTATTCTCTTGCCTCAGCTTTTGACTGCACTGGAAACACGAATAGTAAAAATTTTTAAAAATAAGAAGATGGTACTTAGGGGCCAGCGCTGTGGCTCGGAGCTAGGCCGCACCTGAAGGCACCATGGAACATGAGCGCTGGTTTGAGTCCTGTCTGCTCCACTTCTGATCTAGCTTCCAGCTTATGTGCCTGCGAAAGCCCCACGGGGTGGCCCAGGCACTTGGGCCCCTGCTGCCCACGTGGGAGACCCAGATACAGGCTCCTGGATTCCTCCTGGCTCAGCCTGAGCTGTTGAGGCCATTAGCAGAGTGAATCCGTGGATGAAGATCTCTGTCTCTGCTCGTCTCTCCAACTCTGCCTTTCAAATAATAAAGTAATCTCTTTTTTTAAGGTTTATTTATTTGAGAGGCAGAGTTACAGAGAGGGAAAAGAGACAGAGAGATCTATTGTGTTCGCTCCCCGAGTGGCTACAATGGCCAGGACCGGGCCAGGCTGGGGCCAGGAGCCAGGAGCCAGTTCTTCCGGGTCTCCCAGGCAGGTGCAGGGGCCCAAGCACTTGGGCCATGTCCTCATTGATTTCCCAGGTACATTTGCCAGGGTCGAAGGCAACAGCTTTACTCACTCCCAATAAATACATCTTTTTAAAAAGAGATGGTTTAAAATTAAGTCAACCCCAGTTAATGAAGAATTTTTCATAACAGGACAGAGAACAGAAAATTAAAAAGAACACCTTCCAACCCCGTTGCTCTTCAATCTGGTGCTAGAATGTACTAGAATGTTCCCTGTCATCCTGCTCTCCGACCTGTACCCTCCTTAGCCATGTCTTCAGTTGAGCGACTTAGGTGACTCCGTCTAGACACACAACTTCCTGAACTTAGACTCCCAAACTGCTGAAATAAACATTTATGTAAGGGAACACACTCAAGCACCTTTCGTCAAAGTTATGGGGCGACGGGGAGTGCAGTGGAGGATGGCCCAAGTCCTTGGCCCCTGCACCCGCGTGGGAGACGCGGAGGAGGCTCCTGGCTTTTCGGCCATCTGGGGAGTGAACCAGTGAACGGAAGACCTCTCTCTCCCTCTCTGCAACCCTACTTCTCTAATAAATAAAAGTAAATAAAGTTGTAGGGCGAACCGAAACAGCTTTTGCTCTCAACACATCATTTTTACAAACATGATCTACCTCACCCACTGAAAACCTCCTCCTCCGTAGGTTTTCAACACGCACGGAGGCGAGGGGCCCCGGCTGCACCAAGTTGGCGACGAGGACCCGCCGAGAGTCCTCCAACAGGAAAAACCAGCAGCCCGGCTGGAGGGACCCGTTCCGAACTCCCCAGGTGCGCGCCGGGGCAGGGGAGGCCGGCGGGAGGCCGCAGAGGGCCGGAGGGACGCCGGGGACACGGCTGGGGCCGGGCAGCGCGCCACCGCCGCTCCGAGCGCCCCGCCCGCGACCCCGCGCCTCCGCTGACCCTGGAGGACCCCACTCCGGCCGCGGGGTGCCGAGTGGGGACGGCAGGAGCGGAGCGCGCGAGGGCCGGGTGCCGGCCGCACGTCTGGGGCGAAGGCGGCGGGGAGACCCGCGACGGCAGCGCGCAAGGCCCCGCGCCCGCGGCCGGCTTCCCCGAGGGGCGCACGCACGGGGGCCTCGCCTCGGCCGGGGGGACGGGGCCGGGGACGCCGGGCGCACTCACCGCTCCGCCTGCGAGTAGTGGCAGCGGCCCAACACGTTGAGCTTGCACAGGTGCAGCTTCCCGCAGGGCCCCTCGCAGCGCTTGCGACGGCAGATTCGCACGGGAGTGGTGGCCACCACGGAGCACGACACCCCGTCCTTGCCGCCCGTCTCCAGCACCACGAAGCGCTCGCGGCCGGCCGCCTCCAGCTCGTGGCACAGCTGCGCCTTGGGGAGCCCGATCTCCTGCAGCAGCGCGTCCAGCGCCAGGCGGCCGCCGTGGGCGCACAGGATTTTGGTGATGAAGCTGCACACCCCGGGGTCCGCCATGGCGCGCGCTCGCCGGCTCGCAGGCTGCGCTGGGAATCGAAACTGACCAGGGTCCTGAGGGCGGGCGGGGCCGCTGGGCGAGCCAGCGGTTTCGGTTTCCGTCTCGGCTGTAGGCGGGATCTCCCCGACGCGGGTCCCTCACGGAGCCGCGCGCCCCGGCGCTGCCCCTGCTCCGGGCGCGGCGGGGCCACGGCCCCCCAGCCCCGCGCGAAGAGGAAGTGAAACTGACGTCGGGGCTCCGGCGCGCGTGACGCGCGGGTGGGCCGGGGGAGCCGCCCGCGCCGAGCGCCTCCGCCCTGCAGGGCGCGGGCCCCGGGGCGAGGGAGCCGCCTTCCGCGGAGCCCCGACGGCCGCCGCGCCCCTGCGAGCCCCCTAGGGAGCAGCCCTCCCACGCCCCCGCTTCGTTTCTCTGGGTTTATTATCATCTCTATTATGTTCTTTTGCCACCTCGCGGTGTTTTTGGACAGCCACTTCTTGACCGGTCCCTGCGCACAGCGTGACAGCGAGAAGTCGCCGAGGGGCCGGCCGGACGCGGCCGGGGCTGGACGGGCTCTGCTTGGCCCACAGGTGATTTTTAGGAGAAGCGCAGCGCCCTGAGCCCGCCGCCTACTGCCGCCCCTCTGCACGGCCGACGGTTTCCCGCGTATTCCCTGGGCGACCCCACGTTCGCATCACAAAGCCAGGAGGAAGCTCCCGCCCTGCCCTGCTGAGACCGCAGAAACCGGCCCGCAGGTGCAGTCTACGGAATACTACACAGAGGCAAAAAGAAAAATTTAAAAAACCCAATCCCGCGTTTGCAACAAAATGCATGAATCTGGAAAACATCGTGCTTAAATAAGCCCGTCCCAAAGGGACTAATCGTGAGGCCGCCACAAGACACACCAGCCACCGGAGAGGGTTATAGTCGGGTGGGGGAGAGGGCTTGAGGGTAAGAGCTGAGAGAGAGAGAGAGAGATAGAGAGAGGGAGGCTCAGGACCCCAGGGGGCGGGCAGGGAAGGAGAAGCAGCGAATCCCCTTAGGGTCGGGGTGGAGCTGACCCCGGTGGTTGGGACTTGTGGTCACCTGACTTCCAGCAACTGTGGTGGGGGCCACAGCTTTGCAAGGCGTCCGGCATAGATCGCGCCACAGATAAGAGAGCGCCATTTTACTAACACAAATCCCACAGGTTCTCCCTGACCTGTGATAACCAATGGAGCGGCTAAAAGGAAACCTGTAGGGCTGAAATTGACACTTGGAGAAGCAATGACTTGAACAGCCCTTGTCTTGACTGTCCAGGAATAGGTTTTTTGTTGTTTTTTCTTAATGGAGAATGGGCCTGGGAATGGGAGAGGGAGGAGGTAGGTGGGAGGGCAGGTATGGTGGGAGGAATCACTATATTCCTGAAGTTGTACTTACGAAATTTGCACTCCTTATTAAATAAACAGTTCCTTTAGGAAACACACACGCGTGCGCGTGCGCCCGTTGGTGATGTGGGTGGTGTTGGCTAATATGCAGACCCCGGCACAGGTCTGCACCCACGTTGGAAGAGGGAAGTTTTTTCTTCCCAACACGCCCGAGTAAAAGAAGTGGTCGCTGACCAGATGCGGAAAAGCATAGCACTCGGTTACCAGATTAGGATTCTTCACAATGGTCTGGGGATTCTCTTCAGTGTGCTAATTCAGGTAGATGAACAGGTCACCCCCTCTTCCCCATGCCTGCAACCGGGACCCCCAGAAGCCGCGAAGCCTGACACACCCACAACCTTAGGCAGGGCCTGGATAAAGGCCTCTGTCCAGGATGAAGCCCAAATGCCAGAGATTCGTGGTTGTCCGTGGAGGTGGGGGGGGGGGGGGTCACCGCAGGGCATGGGGAAAGGCCGAGAGCTGAGGGCCGCAGAGGGGCTCTGCCCAGCGATGCAAACCCCTGTCAGGGGAAGCTGGGCCTGGAAGGCACTGCCCTTGCTGGTGTGCTCTGGGCTCTGGCCGGCCCCTCCCGCCGTCCTGCTGCCCTCTGACAGCTCTGGGGACAGAGGGCGTGGTGTGCAATCAGCCAGACGGGGCCACGTGGAATGGTCTGGCTCTTGTTCCTCGCAGTCGTGGCTGCTTTAGTTGACTTTCATCTCCTTGACCTTGGCTGTGGCCTGACAGGACCCCAGGCACTCTCTCCTCTCCAGTCAGTTCAGCTCAGAGTGCTCACCGACTGCCTTCCGTGAGACCATGCTGTGTCCAGGCAGGGTGTGCTTGGAAGAAATGAGGATGAGATGGTGAAGGGGCCAGCCTGGCGGGGTGGCTGGCAATGAGGACAGAATTCCCCTCCGCTCGCAACCCTGAGAACTGATGTGAGGGACAAGGGGGACTTTGGAGGAATTTCTGAACCTGCCACAGGGGCTCTCCAGGAAGGGAATGCTGACCTGGAATGAGACGTGCAGAGGAGTTCCCGGGTGTGTGCTAGGAAAACGGGTTTTATCTATGGCGCGATCTACACCCTGATTTACATCCTAAGCTCTAGCCCCCGGAGAATGGCAGCATTCTTGTCTTCCCGCAAGAAAGAATTCAGGCGTGAGAGAGAGAGAAAGTAGAAAGCCAATAGCAAGGTTTATTAGGGAAGGGACATCCACAAGAACGGATGGGCACCCCTCCAGACAGAGAGAACGGGGTTACATGGTTGAGTGGGGAATACACTTGGCCAGGCCAGGCGGGCGACTCAGCAGAGAGGCAGAGGGCTGAGCGCGCAGTCCGCTTGGGGCTGGGGGTTTTTAAGGAGATGGGCTTTCCTCTGCCCCTCTTGGAACAAAGGGCTTTTTGGATGTAAATAGAAAAACTCCAATCTCAGTTTCCCCCTGGAAGTTATCAGACGCGGGAAGTCTGGCTGCCCCAGAGGGAGGGCAGGGAGGGCGTTTGAAGTGCAGAGACTGGGCTGCACCTGCAATCATATCAGGCAGAAGGGGTGGGACCCCCACCTGGCGGTCCTCAGGTAGGAGGGGGCAGGGCAGGAGGCCAACACTGGGCTGCCCCTGAAACAGTATGGGAATGACTTTGAGATGCAGATGCTGGACATAGTCTTCTCTTTAGGCCTATCTGACTTCCTAGCCGCCATTGCTGGAAGCCTGGTGTCCACGTGGCCCAACCACTGGTGTCAAGCTCCACCCCCATCCTAATGGGATTCGCTGCTCCTGCTTCCCTGCTCGCCCCCTGCTCTGGGGGGCTGGCGCCGTTCTCACTTGGTTAATCCTCTGCCTGTGGCACCGGCATCCCATGTGGACACCGGGTTCTAGTCCCAGTTGCTCCTTTTTCAGTCCAGCTCTCTGCTGTGGCCCGGGAGTGCAGTGGAGGATGGCCCAAGTGCTTGGGCCCTGCACCCGCATGGGAGACCAGGAGAAGCACCTGGCTCCTGGCTTCGGAACAGCACAGCACCAGCCAACTGGGGGATGAACCAACGGAAGGAAGGCCTTTCTCTCTGTCTCTCTGTCACTATCTCTATGTGTCAAAAAAAAGAAAAAAAGAAAAAAAAAAAAAGAAAAGGACCTTCTCCTGAACACGTGGCTCTCTCCTCTCTCTCCCTCTCTCTCTCCCCTCCCATCTCCTTATCTCTCTCTCTCTCTCTGTCTCCTTATCCCTCTCTCCCTCCATCTCCTGATCTTTCGCGCTCTCGCTCTCTCTCGATCTCTCGATCTCTCAATCTCTTGATCTCTCTTTCGCTCTCCTCCCTCTTTTCCTTCTTCACCCCTTCCCTCCAGCCTGTCGGGTTTCCTACAATAAGCTTTCCCTTACTCCGGGGTCTGGTATGTTCTGTGGCAGCCTTACAGCCTGGGTTGAAGGGGGACTCGAGCCACACGCGGTGTCAGCTCTAGTCCACGCTTTCTGCGTCTGTAGTCAGGGACAGCGCTTCCTGCAGAGCTGCTTGGGAGAGAGAAGTTACTGGACTGAGCTGTGGCTCCTCCTCCACAACTGGTCCCCACATCTTTCCAGCACAGTGCGTTCCGACTCCTCTCACCCTTTGCTAGCATCTCAGCTGACCTCAGGAGCTTCCCTGGCTGGGGGCCCCACACCCTCATTGCTGACCTTGTCTTGTCCTCTCGTCACCGCTGGACAAGGGAATGCCAGGAGATCCCCACGTCCTACAGCTGAACACAGGTCCACTCCGCTCCTTAGGCAGGAGCAGCTCTATCCCCCCCTGCTGACCAGCGGGCGGTTATCTTACCTGTTGGTCTCTGCTGGAGAGCCGCAGTGCCCGGGGGCTGCCATTCCTCCCTGTGTCTCTAGGCCAAGCGAGTCTCTTCAGGGGTCAAGGCTGTGGGGACGGGAGATCCTCGTGGGCTGCTGGAGGGATACGAAGTGGGGGCCGCTCATGCCTCCATCCATTCTTTGCAGACCCACCTACTCTGCTGGGCAGGCAGCACCGTCCTTAGTCGTCTGATTGAAGGCGTGAGTCACAACATCCCAGAGGACGTGCGCTCCCTCCACGTGTCCCCTCCACGCTGCTCTCTAACTGGCCACTCCAACACCTCATCTGTCCGTTAGCTCTGGGTGTGAGGTGCGTGGACCCTGTGTTCCTGGGCTCACTCCCATGGTTGCCCAGTGAGATGATTCCATGTGGGACTGTGTGTCTGCCGACAAGCAGTCTCCAAGCCCCCCGAGAATGAGCCCCACGGGCACAGACGGCAACCTCGAACCCACAGTAAGTGTCCATTCCTGTGAGAGCAAACCCATGGCCCTCCAGACAGAAAGGGCTCATGTACTCTGCTGGCCACCTACTGGTCCCCCTAAGGAGCAGAGCTTAGCGTTGCTCCTTATGGCTGGCAAAGTGGACTTGCAGACGTGGCCAGCTCCGCCACCACAGCCTCTTCTTTCAAGGGAGGGAGCACTGTCAGCTGGCAGCAAGGGGCCCAGCTATTTTGTCTCATTGGCCCCGTGTCTATCACCCTCACGTGCGATAAGACAGCTTCCCACTTGGTGCCCAGTCCCGTAGTCCCACTGACAAGCCTCTATCCCAGACCTTCCTGTTTCTGATTTTCCAATCATTTTCTTTAAAAAAAAATGTATTGATTTATTTGAGAGGTAGAGTTACAGACAGTGAGAGGGAGAGACAGAGAGAAAAGTCTTCCATCTGCTGGTTCACTCCCCAGTTGGCTCTCCCTGAAGCCAGGAGCCAGGATTTCTAGGTCTCCCACACAGGTGCAGGGACCCAAGCACTTGGGTCATCTTCTACTGCTTTCCCAGGCCACAGCAGAGAACTGGATCAGAAGAGGAGCAACCAGGACTAGAATTGGCGCCCACATGGGATGCTGGTGCTGCAGGCAGAGGATTAACCTACTGTGCCACTGTGCCAGCCCCCAATCTTTTTCTTTCTGGTCCTCTACTGAAGGCCAGGCCATGCTCACTGTGCATGACCCTGGGACATTCTATATGAAGTGGATGACCAGGTGCCCACCTCCAAGCCCCTCTCACTGGGGAGATCATCCCTCACCACTGCTTTTTTAAGAAGATTCTTGCACTAATTTTTTTAAAGATGTATTTATTTACTTGAAAGGCAGAGTTACAGAGAATGAGTGAGAGAGAGCTCTACCTTCCCTCTACTGGATCACTCCTCAAATGGCCTCAATGGCTGGGACTGGGCCAAGCCAAAGCCAAGCGCTTCATTAGCGTTTCCCACATGGGTGGCAGGGGCCCAAGCACTTGGGCCATCTGCTGCTGCTTTCCCAGGCACGTTGGCAAGGAGCTGGATGGGAAGAGGAGCAGCGGTAGAACCAGCACTCATATGGGATGCACTGTTGCAGGCAGCATCTGAACCCCCTGTGCCGCACAGCAAGCCCCTCCCCGCCGTTCTTTTTCAAGGCCTTGCCCTGTGGCTATAGCACAGCTGCAGTCATGCTCAGCCTTACCCACATACTGGGTTGACCCATCTATAACCCAAGCTTGGTCTTTCAACCGGGTGCACGGAACATTTCCATGCGGCCATGGGTGACGGGGGGAGATGCTGGTGCAACTGCAGTGAGAGACGTGGAGACCCGGGCTGCCTGTTCGCGCGGTTCGTGCTCTGTTCCTGTTGTACTCAGTGTCAAATGACTCAGTTTCATCCTGTGATAACTGTGGTAGCAGTTCCACCTGACTATGACTCATTTTGTGCAACAGAAGCTACTCACGATGGCCAGTTCTGAATCCAGGGTCATTTGGCATCCAGTTCAAAACAGAAAGCACAGATTTATTTTTTAAAAGAACAACCCTGCAGTTGACTAGTTCCAGGCCGGAACCTGGAACCTGGAACTGACATGGGTGCAAAGACCCAAGTACTTGGACCATCCTCTGTTGTGATCCCACATTAAGACAAAGCTAGATAGAAGGTAGAACAGCACAGACTCAGTGCCCGGGACAGGAGCCCAGTGCTGCAGGACGAGGACCCGGTGCCCGGGACAGGAGCCCAGTGCTGCAGGACGAGGACCCGGTGCCCGGGACAGGAGCCCAGTGCTGCAGGACGAGGACCCGGTGCCCTGTGACAGGAGCCCAGTGCTGCAGGACGAGGACCCGGTGCCCTGTGACAGGAGCCCAGTGCTGCAGGACGAGGACCCGGTGCCCGGGACAGGAGCCCAGTGCTGCAGGCTGGAGCTTAACCTGCTGTGCCCCGACATTGGCCCCGCAGTGAACCAGTGAACCTCCTATCATGTTCATGTTCTCCACCAGTTGTGCGGGCCGACCTTCCTGGTTCTCAGGTTGTTCTGTGTACTCAGTCCTCTGCTGGGCTTTTGGCCGGACACATCTGTCTCAGCACGTTGCTTCTCTGGGTCTGCTGGTCCTGTCCCCTGCTATTGGACAGTGACT
This sequence comes from Sylvilagus bachmani, assembly GCA_015711505.1. NCBI lineage: Eukaryota > Metazoa > Chordata > Mammalia > Lagomorpha > Leporidae > Sylvilagus > Sylvilagus bachmani. The sequence continues at coordinate 639,672 of CM027399.1, forward strand.
GAGGCATTTCCACCTCACTGTCCACGAGCCTTCACCTCTCTCGTTTTCAGGGCCCTGTCCTGGCCTCAGTCCTGTGCCTTGCTCTGGTCTTGGCATGGTGCTCATGCTTGTGTGATTAGCGTGTGCTCTAAGTTAGTGAATTCTCCTGTTTGCGTGCTCATATGGCACGCACTCCACGGAGCAGTTTTCTAGAATGCTGGTGTTCACACTCAGTGTGTGTAGTACAGATACAGAACAGCTGAGCGTAGCTCCTGGTCCTGCAGCACTGACAAGGGGCAGCGAGGGGAAGGGAAGGGCCAAGTATGTCTCAGGCAAGTACTGGGAGAGGTTTAAAGGTTGTTCCTGTCTCGTTTGTTTGTTGGTTGTTATTTCACTCAGAGGCCTAGGCACAGGAGAAACCTTCATGGAGAGCTATGTGAAGAGAGTGCCTTTGGGCACATCAGCCAGTGAGTCACTGGAGCCACCAGCTGGAAAGGGAAACAAAACACACAGAGGTTACCATGAGTCAGCTAAGCCAGGCCATAGAGAGAGAGTACACAAGCGTCAGAGGCTGTGTCAGGTGGAATGGCCAAAGTCCACGGCAGACCGGTGTTCTGGGGGAGACGTGGGGTGGAGAGAGGCGTCAGGGAAGGGGTCAGGTAAACAAGAGGGGGCAGAGCGAGAAGCAGGCACAGGGCGTCTCCCTGGATTGACCCACACTCCCGCGGAGGAACGGGACTGGGAAGGGATGGAGTTGTAGGTAGAGGCAGAAGGCTGAGCCCTGGAGTAGAGAAAGGCCATATCCCTCTTTGAGGATAAACGCACAGACTTTGTATCGCTGGGGTTAGATGAAGGACTTCGGGTTGCAGAATTTCTAGTAACACTAGTCGGAGAGCAAGGACGTGCGGTGAGCCACGGGGTGCACGTGGTGACAGTGGCCGTGTGCTAGCCAGCTGGTCCCTGCTGAGTTTTGCCTCCAGTAGCGCCCGTGTGTAGTCCTTTCACAAAGAAGAGGACTGATGTGTGCAATCAACAGGGCATTTTAGGAATGACAGCGTGGCTGCCGAGGCTAGCTCAGAAGCAGCACTGTGGCTTCCTCCTTGCTCTTGTTGAGATCTTTGGTTCAGGGAAGCTACCTGTCACATTGTGTGGACACTCCAGTCCTGTGGAGAGTTCCATGTTGCAGGTGCCCAAGACCTCCCCCCAACAGACCGCACCCACGTTAGTGAGCCACGGAAGAAAATCCATCAGCCTCTGTCAAGACATCACAGGACTGCAGCCACTCTCCACGCAGCCTCAAAGACTGAGCCACAGCCCTCCAGCTGAGCCACCCAGCAGAAACTGGGACATAGGAGGGTTGGTTGCTTTAAGCCCTACGTATTAGGGTTGTTTGAGAATGCTAAGTCCAGAGGGGCCTGAACGGAGTGACTGAGTGGTGAGAGGGAACACAGCGATAACCAGAGACCAGTCAGCAGACTGTGCATGGCTGGAGAGCGATAATCGGAGGCCAGTGTATGAAGTCAGGGCAGGACGGGGCCTGGCAGGCAAACACAGGGCCAGCAGCAGGCTGCCTCGGAGTGGCCTTTCCTCGCTTGCGTTTCTTCCTTGAATTCTGTTCTATGCAGGACAGAATGGGATGGAGGCTGTTCCTGGAACATCCACGCACAGTGTGTGGGGTGCCGACAGGACCACCGAGCCCTGAGCACTTAATATACATTAGGTGCTTTAATAATATGAACACAAACAAAATGCGGCATGTCCATACAAGGGGATAGTACTCAACCATAAAGAAGAATGCCATAGTGAGAAATGCTGTAACATGAATAAACCTTGAAATCATTTGGCAAGTGAAAAAAGCCACACACACAACCATGTCGTGTGATTCTACTTCTGTGAAGTTCCCGGGGCTGGTGCTGTGGCATCACATGGAAAGCCAGCCACCCCCAGTGCCAGAGAAGTAGCAGGCACACAGGTTAAAATCAGTTAGGTGCGTGAGCTGGAAGACCACGCCTTCGCCACGCCCCTGTGTGACCTCACCCCCCCTACCTGGCCACACCTGGGTGCCCTCCCGCCAATCAGGTTAATTAACTCCCCATTGGAAGTGGGTTAAAAGCCTGGGATGCAGTGTGTCCTGGCCCCCTTCTCCTCTTCCCTGGCCTCTTGCCAGGAGGGGGCTTGCTGCAGCCCCGCGCCTCGAGGGCGTGTGGCCTTTGGGCCATGTGCTCTAGGCTTCCTGACCTAGATGCTCCTCCATGTGGCTGGTTCCTGGTGCTCGGTATGAACCCAGATTTACCTCTCTCTCTTAATAAAGCTCTCACTCTTCTATGCATCTTTCTCACTAAATAAAGGCTTAAAATGTACCATGCTGCCTCGTTTTTCTGTGCCAGTATTTAGAATTCTTCTCTAAATATTAGGCAAGAACCCTCTTGGGCTTACTAATATTGGGGATTTATTAGTAAGCATATAGTGATATCGTATGGCACCCCGAATTTTGGTAGCATATGTGGCACCCCAGATGGTGCTTCTGGGGAACTCTACAGGGCCACATTTTTGTATAAATTTTAGGGGGTCATCTCGGATTTCACCAGCATCCCATATAGCCTCTGGTTTGAGTCCCAGCTGCTCCACTTCTGATCCAGCTCTCTGGGGGATCCTCAAATGGCTGCAACAGCCAGAATTGCACCGATCCGAAGCCAGGAGCTAGGAGCTTCTTCCAGGTCTCCCACACGGTGCAGGGGCCTAAGCACCGGGCCATCCTCCACTGCTTTCCCAGGCCACAGCAGAGAGCTGGACTGGAAGAGGAGCAGCTGGGACTAGAACTGGCACCCATATGGGATGCCAGCGCTGCAGGTGGAGGATTAACCTACTGGGCCACAGCGCCAGCCCCCTTCTCTCAGGTCTTGTTTCTCCACCCCATCACACACACATTTATCTTCTGAAAAACTTTTCCTATGACCCCAAAATTTGCTTTTTCCTTAAGCAAAATCAGCTCAGGCAAGGAATGTAGAAACTTCTTAAGTCCTGGCATCCCCTCAGCAACTCAGGGCCCTGGGAAAGACAGGAGTGCAATTTTCTTAGAGACTTCCCTGGGCCTGGAGTCAGCATCACTGTGCCTTGGGGCTGAACTGGAGACACAGACTCCAGGCCAGTGGATTCTCTTTAAGACAAACAAAACCCTACCTGTTGTAAATGTTCATACAATTACTTATTTGTAGTAAATTTGCATAGTCATACCACCACTATCACAATCTGGATTGTTTTTACAATCTCCCAGACACTAATATGTTCTATTGCAACTGCAATGAAGTTGCAAATTGCAGCTTTGCCGTTTACCCTGCAACCAGCTTTTATGTGCCTATATGACTATGTGTTTCATAATAACTGGGTGATTCTTACAGCGATAATTACTCTGCCCTTCTTAGATCAATCACTGTTGGAACAGCTCCTACCAGGAAGTAGACATATTAAAGCAATATCCTCTGTGGCATAGAGGGTGCCGCCTACAATATCAGGATCCCATATGTGCGCCAGTTCAAGTCCCAGCTGCTCCACTTCCGATCCAGCTCTCTGCTGTGGCCTGGGAAAGCAGTAGTAGATGGCCCAGGTCCTTGGGCCTCTGCACCCATGTGGGAGACCTGGAAGAAGCTCCTGGCTCCTGGCTTCGGATCGGTGCAGCTACAGCAGTTGCGGCCAATTGGAGAGTGAACCAGCGGATGGAAGATCTCTCTCCCTCTCTTTCTGCCTTTCCTGTCTCTGTGTAACTCTGCCTTTAAAATAAATACATCTTTTAAAAAATAAAAATAAAGCAATATCCCCAACTGCTTAGGAATCATCAATCATTTCAGCTGAGTCACAAAATCCAACAGAGCAGATTACAGCGTTTCAGCAAGGCGGCCTTGGGGCCCTGGCCAGCTGGAAGAGCTGGCAGAGTAGAAGGGTTCTCACAGCCATGTTGAATTCCCTGCCCTCCCTCGCAACCCTAAGCCTGCTCCACATCCGAACGGGTGTCTTCCCGGGGTCTGTCTTCTTCTTCTTCTTCTTCTTCTTCTTTTTTTTTTTTTTTTTTTTGACAGGCAGAGTAAGACAGTGAGTGAGAGAGAGACAGAGAGAAAGGTCTTCCTTCCATTAGGTCACCCCCTAAAATGGCCGCTACGGCCGGCACTGCGCTGATTCGAAGCCAGGAGCCAGGTGCTTCCTCCTGGTCTCCCATGTGGGTGCAGGGCCCAAGGACTTAGGCCATCCTCCACTGCACTCCTGGGCCACAGCAGAGAGCTGGCCTGGAAGAGGAGCAACCGGGACAGAATCTGGTGCCTCAACCGGGACTAGAACCCCAGGGTGCCGGTGCCAATTAGCCAAGTGAGCCGCGGCACCGGGGTTTGTCTTCTTACAGAGGCTATCAAGGGGTGCTAGCTGAGTCATTAGAACTCAGGTTAGTGGGCTGGATGTCCACAGACAAGCACAGCCCTCGTTGGCATATGAGAAAGCCTGGGGTTTGAAGAAAAGGGTTATGGGCTGGGATTTGGGACTGGCTCCAGGATAGAAGCCTGTGAATTCTAAACTCAGGTCTGACTGCCTTCACCCGGTCCTATTTGACAAGGTAGGAGGATAAAACATTTCATTCAATAGTATTTAGACTCCTGGTGCTGGACCTCTGAGTGATTACCTGTATGGAAATGTCCAGAATATGCAAATGTAGAGACAGGATGTTGATTAGTGGTTGGGAGGCTGGGAGGGGGGTAATGACTGACTGCTATTGGGTGTGGGGTCTCTTTCCGGGATAAGGAAAGTGTCCTGGACTTCAGTAACGGTAACGGATGCACATCTCTGTGACTAGACTAGGAGCCACCGAACTGTACACTTACTGGAGTAACTAAGCTATCAGCAGAACAATCTGTGGAAAAATGAGCTAAAATGGATTTGTTTTAAATTCAGGCAAAAAAAGTAGGGTTATTTTTGAAATTTGAAATGAAAAGAATGGCAAGTACAGCGCTGACTGTGCATGTGTGAACACCTGTGTGTGCACCAAAGTGTCCACATGTGGATGTCCACAAGTCTGCGTCGTCGAGCTCGGGCGTGAGGTCACGGGCACGGCGAGTTTGGGTGTGAGGCGGTGAGTTCAGGTGTGAGGTCACGGGGTGCGGCGAGTTTGGGTGTGAGGTCACAGGGCATGGCGAGCTTGGGCGTGAGGTCACGGGGCGCAGCGAGTTCGGATGTGAGGTCACGGGGCGCAGCGAGTTCGGGTGTGAGGTCACGGGCATGGCGAGCTCGGGTGTGAGGTCACGGGGCGCAGCGAGTTCGGATGTGAGGTCACAGGGCACGGCGAGTTCGGGTGTGAGGTCACGGGCATGGCGAGCTCGGGTGTGAGGTCACGGGGCGCAGCGAGTTCGGATGTGAGGTGGCGAGTTCAGGTGTGAGGTCACGGGGCGTGGCGAGTTCAGGTGTGAGGCACTGAGTTCTGTGTGAGGACAAGAGGGTGAAGTGGGCAGGCACACAGGTTAAATTTAGGTTTGTGAGCTGGAAGACCACGCCTTCGCCACGCCCCTATGTGTCCTCATCCCCCTACCTGGCCAGACCTGGGTGCCCACCAGCCAATCAGGTTAATTGACCACTCCCCTTTGGAAGTGGGTTAAAAGCCTGGGATGCAGTGTGTCCGGTCCTGCTCTTTTTCCTGGGCTCTTGCTAGGAAGGGGCTTGCTGCAGCCCCGCGCCTCGAGGGCGTGTGGCCTTCGGGCCATGTGCTCTAGGCTTCCCGGCCTAGATGCTCCTCCACGTGGCTGGTTCCTGGTGCTGGTATGAATCCTGACTTACCTCTCTCTCTTAATAAAGCTCTCACTCTCTTATGCAACTTTCTCACTAAATAAAGCTTAAAACGTACCATGCTGCCTCGTTTATCTGTGCTGGTATTTAGAATTCTTCTCTAAATATTAGGCAAGAACCCTCTCGGGCTTATTAATATCCGGGATTTAGTAATAAGCCCGTGGTGAAACTGTAAGGCACCCCAAATTCAGATAGCGCATGTGGCACCCCGGATAGCAATAGCAATACTATGGAACTTTAAGGGGCCACATTTCAGGATAAATTTTAGGGGGTCTAATCCGATTTCACGGGCGCGGCGAGTTCGGGTGTGAGGTCATCTCCCACTGCCTTCCCAGGTCACAGCAGAGAGCTGGACTGGAAGAGGAGCAGCTGGGACTCGAACCGGCGTCCCTGTGGGATGCCGGCACTCAGGCGGCGGCTTTACCCACTACGCCACAGCGCCGGCCCCACGAATGTCGTCCTGTGTGTAGCGTACCTGCGGACACGTGCGTTCTGGTGCACGGCAGCCCCCCGGGACGTTCCACGGAGGCCGGGGCTGCGGGCCACGGTGCTGCGAGCCCAGCGCGGTCCGAAACGGAAGTGGTCCCTCCAAATCACTTTCCCCCGAAGACGTGCGTTTGAGAAACAATACCCCTCGAAATCGTTTTTTCCTAACGTGGGTTCCATCATCAGAGAAAACCGAAGCTTCCCTCTCAGCGCGGGGCCGAAACCCTCGGTGGAGGGCAGCCGCCAGTCTTCCGGCGGCGCACGGGGCGCGGAACCCCAGTGCCGGGCGCCGGTTCTCCGGGGAGCTCTTCTCCGGACGGACGCGCCGCGCGGGGTTGCCGTGGAGACCGAGCGTGCGGCGTGGATGCCGCGACGCGCTGAGGCGCGGCCTTTGCTGCTTCTCTGAGGAGCGGGCTCCGGGGACCAGCGCCGAGATGGTCAGTGGCCCCGGGTGGTGAGAGGGAGCTCCGAGTGGGCCTGGGACGCGCGGGACGGGCGCCCCGCCGCAGCCGAGCCTTGGCCCCGTGCAGCCCCTGTCCAGCCCCTGTCCGTCGCCGCTGTGCGGCCGTCTGGACCAGCGCCGAGATGGTCGGTGGCTCCGGGTGGTGAGAGGGAGCTGCGAGTGGGCCCCGGACCCGCAGGACAGGCGCCTCGTCTGTCCGGCCCCGCCGCAGCGGAGCCTTGGCCCTGTCCAGCCCCTGTCCGTCGCTGCTGTGCGGCCGTCTGGACCAGCGCCGAGATGGTCAGTGGCTTCGGGTAGTGAGAGGGAGCTGCGAGTGGGCCCCGGACCCGCAGGACAGGCGCCTCGTCTATCCGGCCCCGCCGCAGCGGAGCCTTGGCCCTGTGCAGCCCCTGTGCAGCCCCTGTCCAGCCCCTGTCCGTCGCCGCCGAGCGGTCTGGAAAGCAGCGGGGCCTCTCCCCTCGCGCCCGGGTCGGAGGAGCTGGAGTCTTGGTGCCCTGAGATGCGCGCTGGGGAGAGTTCGCGCTCCGGACCGCGGGGCCGGCTTTCTCACTGCAGCGTGGCCGTAGTGGGCCGTGCAGCTTCTCTGCTTCCTCTGGCAGATGCTTTCCAGAGCCAAACCTGCTGTGGGCGGGGACCCGCCGCACGCCGACAGAAGGAAGAAGAAAGGCAGGAAGAGCCCCAGACTGGAGGAGCTCCTTTCACAGAGAGATTTCACCGGCGCCATTACCCTGCTGGAGGTAGTGTCCACACAGTGCTGCCCGAAGGGAGTACCGGGTGCGATGGTGCTTGGCTGAGTGAGTGCTGGTCGTTGTGGGGCTTGCTCAAGGAATTGCCGTGCATGTAATCGCGCGGCTGCAGGCTGCCTGCATACCTGTTACCTGGATGCGCCCGACAGCGGCATCGACTCGCATGCCTGGACGAGATCTCCCTCTGGTCCCTGTCCAGCTTCCTGCTGGTGACCCAGCCGGTCACGTGAGAAGCCCAGACGGAGCTCCTGGCTCCTGGCTCCTGGCTCCTGGCCTGGGCCAGCCCTGGCTGTTGCCGGCATCTGGGGAGTGAACCGGACATGGAGAATCTCTCTCTCTCTGCTAGTCTGGCTTTTAGATAGATACATAGGTGGGTAGATAAAGCTTTTTAGAAAGAGGCTAGAAAATGAACTTTGAAGAATAACTTTCTGAGGGTTGCTTTTGGTTGTGTCTAATCCAACTTAAGGTGAATCAGACCTAAAAACATGGAGTGACATTTAATGCAGGATCAGTTCATATATTGTGTATCCCAACCCCTGACCGCTTTATGACTAATTCTCATCATGCATTATAGAATTTTAATCAAGTGTACATTCTGTCATATTGCTGAAAATTTATCTGCAGGGAATATTTCCACTCTCTGGCAGTAGTCCTCACCTCTTGGTATGCGTTAGAATGACGTAAGGTATGGACCAAGGTGTGTAATCCTGGGCTCCTGCCTGAGGGATGCTGCCTGTGGGTCTGCGGTGGTGCCCAGGAATCTGCGCTGGGGCGAGCCGCAGTCCCCCGATGTCGGTGGCCCAGGGAGGCCGTGCGGTGAGAAGCCGCGTCCTGGGGCGGGCGCTGTGAGAAGCTACAGGACGTCCACAGGGGGAAGAGCGGGCAGCAGCAGGGCTGCTTTTCCTGGGCCGCAGTCACTTCTGCAGAGCGCTGTTCTGACTGTGTTACTCCCACCCTGTCAACCAGGCTTGTTTGCGTTAGCTCTCCGTGGTCCTCGGCTTCTGTGTGTGGCTCTAGGTTTCTGACTAGGTCTCTAGCATAGAGCCCGGTGTAGCGGCTCTGATGTCAGCTCTCTCATCTTCTCAGTGGGGGAGTGCACGGGGACAGGCCTTCTCGCTCTCTGAGTCAGTGGACTGGGTGCTGTGCCTGTGTCTAGCGCTGGTCGCTCTTGGCCTCGCTTTTCTTTGAGCAGTGGCCCTATTATGCGAGCCCAGACTGCCTTTGGGTTGTCATGGAGGGTCTGTTCTGTGGCGGCATGCTTGGAGAGGAACTGAAGTGTCACTGCCTACACACTGCTGTGGTTGGCGTGAGGAAGTATCAGGACCTCTCCTATGGCTCCAGGGAACCCCTGGAGTAAATTCCGGGAGACCCCCAATCAGGAGTTTTCCAGACTTGAGGCTCTGTATTCAAATTCACAGCGTTTTGTAAGAGGAGAATTTCTTTTTAAATTTATCTGTTTTCATTTTATTTGAAAGCCAGAGAAAGACAAAGATACCTCCCATCCTCTGGTTCATTCATTTTTTATTTTTAACTCGAAAGGCAGTTACAGACAGAGAAGGACAGACAGAGATCCTCCATCCGCTGGTTCACTTCCCAAATGGCCACGATGGCTGGAGCTGAGCCAGACCGAAGCCAAGAGCCGGGAGCTTCTTTCAGGTTTCCCATATGGGTGCAGGGACCCAAACACCTGGGCCACCATTTTCTGCTTTCCCAGGTACATTAGCAGGGAGCTAGATCAGAAGTAGAGCAGCTGGTGCTGCAGGTGGTGGCTTCACCTGCTTTGTCACAACTCTGAACCCTGGTTCATTCTTCAGATGCCCACAGTGGCGAGGGCTGGACCAGGCTGAAGCCAGGAGCATGGAATTCCATCTGGGTCTCCCATAGGGCTGGCAGGGCCATTGCCTCCTGCCTCCCAGAACACGTTGGCAGGAAGCTGGACTTGGAAGTGGAGGGGAGGACTCAGACCAGGCACCCCGGGTGGGATGCGGGCATCTGAAATGAGCGTCTCAGCTGCGTGGGACCTGCTGAGCCACGTGCTGTCTCAGGACTTCCAGTGTTCCGGAATTGGCTGCAGGCGCAGGTTCTTGTCCCAGACAGGACGGTATCTCAGGCGTAGCTTCATCGTGTGCTGAGGAAGGCCCTGGAAGTTCTGTGACTGTGCGCCAGCCCGCTGTTGGATTCCTCACTCTCACAGACTGAGACCTCACCTCACGGTGCTGATTCGCAGTCCTTGCTGAGGTCTCAGCGTTTCCTCCAAAACGGGACTTCCTGTTTTGCTGGCTTAGGAGTCCTAACCTTTGTTTGTAATGAACGTGCATGAGGCTGCTCTTCTGAACCCTCTTAACTCTAAAAGTGTGGCAGGCTCTCCTGCTGTGGGCGTGCTGGGTGCTGGGATGGGCTGTGCGGGGTGCTGGGTGCTGGGATGGGCTGTGCGGGGTGCTGGGTGCTGGGATGGACTGTGGGGGTGCTGGGTGCTGGGATGGGCTGTGCGGGGTGCTGGGTGCTGGGATGGTCTCTCCTTGATGGAAGGTGTGGCCTGGTAGTAAGTACGTGCATGCCACCTGGCCAGGATAGAAGCGCGGGGCTGCATGCAGTGCAGTGCAGCGTGGAGGTGAGAGCGTGGGTCGGAGTCGGGCGCTGCGTTATGCCCCTGCTACCAGCTCTGTGGCCGTTGGTCCTCCTATTCTCAGACACTCAGCGGTTTGGCTTTACGTTTTACACATAATTCTTTTGTTCCTTATGTATCAGCCAGAATCGTTGAACAACTCAAATACTTTGGAGTGTGGTGTCAGAAAATACAGAAAATCAGTGTGAAATATTTGAAAATATGAATTTCCGTAACTAGTTAAGTCACCATTTTGGACATATACATCCCACATCAGAGTGCTTGGTTCAACTCCCAGCTATTCCGCTTCTATTTGTTTATTTATTTGAAAGGCAATTAAAGGGGGCCAGCGCCATGGCTTACTAGGTTAATCTCCACCTGCGGCACCAGCATCCCATATGGGCGCCGGGTTCTAGTCTTGGGTGCTCCTCTTCCAGGCCAGCTCTCTGCTGTGGCCCGGGATAGCAGTGGAGGATGGCCCAAGTGCTTGGGCCCTGTACCCGCATGGGAGACCAGGAGGAAGCACCTGGCTCCTGGCTTCAGATCAGTGAAGTGAACCAATGGAAGGAAGATCTTTCTATCTCTCTCTCTCACTGTCTGTCAAATAAAAAAAAAAAAAGGCAATTAAAGAGAGAGAGGGAGAGACAGAGAAAGGGATCTTCCATCAGCTGGTTCACTTGGGGTCTCCCACATCGGTGCAGGGGCCCAAGCTCTTGGGCCACCTTCTGCTGTTTTTCCAGGCCTATTAGCAGAGGGCTGGATAGAAAGTGGAGCAACCGGGACTTGAACTGGCGCCCGTTTGGGATGCCGGTGTTTCAGAGGGCAGCTTGACTGGCTAAGCCACAAAGCCTTCCCAGCCCCCACCCACACCCTGTGCTGCTCTGCCCCTGAGCCAGCTTGCTGCTAATGCTCAAGTACTTAGGTCCCTGCAACCCTTCTGGGAGACCCTGATGGAGGGAGTTCAGAGCTCCTGGCTTCCATCTGGGCCAGCAGTGGCTGTTGCAAGCTTTTAGAGAGTAAACCAGTTGTTGGAAGAACTCGCTGTGTCTATCTTTCAAATAAAATGAAAATAAGTAAAACATTTTTTAAATAGCGAAGCAAAAGTACATGTAAACAATAAATTTCTGTGATAATTAGAAGGTAATTGTGAGGCACGTTCACTTAGCCTAGCAGTGAAGACACCAGCGATCCACTTTGGATGCCTGAGTTTGATTGCCATCTTGGTGTCCTGTTTCAAGCTTCCTGCTGAAGCAGACTCTGGGAGGCAGAGCTGATGGCCCAAGAAATGAGTTCCAGCCTCTCATGTGAGAGATCTGGATTGAATCCTCAGCACCTGGCTCTGGCCTCATCCAGCCCTGGGCGTCTGGGGAGTGAACGAGCAGATGGGAATTCTCTCTCTCTGCCTGCTTCTCAAAAAATAAATAAATGCAAAGGTGCTTGTCCTGAGTCCTGTAGGAGTAGGTTCAGTCAGACTGTGTGCCATCTTGTTTTTCTTACTTAGATTGCCCATCATCCATCAGCGATTTAATGTTGTCTTTTCTTTGAATATCAGAGTTCTGTATTCAAAACTTTTAATGATTTTTTTTCCCGTGAACTTTGACCCTGAAGTTCAAACGTCAAGTTGGAGAACAAGAAGAGGATACTAATTTGTGGATTGGATACTGTGCTTTTCACCTGGGTGACTACAAGAGAGCTTTGGAGGTTAGTGGGGAAGAAATTTTCTCATGCTATGTGTTTAAAATGTTACTAAACTTTGCAATATAATAATATATGGGGAAGAAATTTTCTCATGCTATGTGTTTAAAATGTTACTAAACTTTGCAATATAATAATACATGGTCATGGTAAAGTTCACACAATGCAGAAGGAAATGAAGAAGAAGAGCCATCCTGTCTTCCTCAGCCCCAGTTCTTTGGTGCGGCAGCCACTGACTTTTTTTGTTTTGTTTTGTTTTGTTTTGTTTTTTTGTTTGTGACTTTCTTGATGTGTTTCTTCAGCAGTCTTCTTTGGATGTTCCAGAATAGTTGCATGAATCTTAATTTTTACTTTTGCATGCACTCTTTATAATTTTTTACATGTATTCTAATGGGATTGTACAACATATTAGCCTTAATGTTTATGTAAGTCTTCAAAAGAGGAAAAATAAGCCTTTTTGATTAAAGCTTCTATGAATCTTTTTTCAAAAGAACTTCACTTATATTTTCCTTGGTAATTTTTTTTAAAAAAGACTTATTTATGTATTTATTTGAAAGAATTACAGAGAGAGAGAGAGAGAAAGAGAGAGAGAGAGAAAGGTCTTCCATCCACTGGTTCACTCCTCAAATGGCTGCAGTGGCTGAAGCTGGGTCCATCCGAAACCAGGAGCCAGGAGCTTCTTCTGGGTCTCTGTGTGGGTAAAGGGGTGCAAGGACTTAGGCCATCTTCTGCTGCTTTCCCAGGCCACAGCAGAGAGCTGGATCAGAAGTGGAGCAGCTGGGACTCGAACTGGCGCCCATATGGGATGCTGGCACTGCAGGTGGTAGCTTTACCTGTTATGCCACAGCTCCAGCCCCAGGTTATTTTTTATACATAAGAAGATTATATTATCTTTATAGTTTTACAAATATTACTTTAGATTGTTTTTCTTGGTCATTGTAAACTTTCCATATCTACGGTGATTATAGCATTATGGATTTAAATACAATTATAGATCCTTAAGTCAGGCAAATTTTACTTCATAAATGAAATTGCTAAAACATTTCCCACACATTCTTAGTCCAAAAATATGATCTAAGAGAATTAGAAGAACCTGCATAACTAGAATGAAAACATTCAAGGACAGGTAACGAGATGAAATGAAGAACAAACTTGGTGAAGGAAAAGGACAGGATGGTGGCTGGCAGTATTTGTGCAGGCTCTCGTAGGAAAGAAAGAATAATGTGAATGTAGTAAGAAAAAGAAGTAAAGCTTCAGGGGAAGAGTGATTAAAATTAAGAGTGTTGGGGCCGGCACTGTGGCACAGTAGGTTAATCCTCCACCTGCGGTGCCAGCATCCCATATGGGCGCCTGTTCGAGTCCCGTCTGCTCCTCTTCCAATCCTGCTCTCTGCTATGGTCTGGGAAAGCAGTAGAAGATGACCCAAGTCCTTGGGCCCCTGCACCTGTGTGCGAGACATAGAAGAAGCTCCTGGCTCCTGGTTTCGGATTGGTGCAGCTCTGGCTGCTGCTATCAGCAGATGGAAGACCTTTCTGTCTGTCCCTCTCACTGTAACTGTACCTCTCAAATAAATAAGAACTAAAAAAAAAAAAAAGAGTGTTTGGAAAAGGTAGCAGAGTGAATCTTGGGAAGCGTCCTTGGCAGACAAGAAGAAAACCCACACCAACACCTTTTTCTAAAGCATAAAGCCAAGTGAAGTTAGGGAGCAGTTAGATGAAGTAAAGTTAGTCGTGTATTATAGCTGTCAGACTCTAAGTTAACTAAATTTGTGTATTTCTAAGAGGGTATTTTTATATCCTTTTAAGTTAGCAAAAATAAAATATTTCAGTTACTTTTCTTTTAGTCCCATAGCCTAGGTCAAGGTTAAAAGGCGGGGTGTTGGGTGGGTTAGATACAAGACTTCATGGATATTAGCCCTGCATGGGTAGATTTGAACGTCAACTCTGTTTAACCTTTCCAGGAGCATGAGGATTCACTACGTGTGAAGTTCCCCAGTCCCACAAGAAATCCTATGTCATTATTGAAGAAGGCCCATCAGTTCTTTTTCTTTTAAAATGAGCTTGCTGCTTAATATGTATTTCAGGAATATGAAAATGCAGCAAAAGAAGAAAATTGCAATCCTGAAGTCTGGGTCAACCTAGCCTGTACCTACTTCTTTCTTGGGATGTATAAGCAAGCTGAAGAAGCTGGATTTAAAGGTAAAATGAGCTTTCTATAGCTGATATGCTTCTGATAGTGAAAGTCATTTTGGAGATTTAAAAACTGACTTTATTCCTTTTTTTGTTGAGGAAAAACCAGCTTAAAAACTGACTTTATTCCTTTTTTTGTTGAGGAAAATCCAGCCGACACTATAAACCTTCACTCAGGGCCAGCACCGTGGTGCAGCCGGTGGAGCCACTGCCCACAACGCCCGTATCACACTTACAGAGGGTGGTTGTGTGGTGGTATAGGTGGGTAAAGGGATTAATAGAGAACTGAGTGAGAATAGATTCATATGTGGGGATGCGACCTTAACTGCCTGCTGTGAGTGTTTCCCGTGGCTTCTGGAACACACGGTTGGACTCTGTGTGGAGCGCTGTGCTGGGGGTCACCGCGTGGAAACAGGTGGCACAGACTTGGAGAACATGTCTGTCTGGTTCTGGACATTGCTGCTGCTACTGCAGGTAGCGACTGGACTCACACAGTGCCTATTGCAGCAGAGCCAGATCAGGGTGAGATAGCCACAGATCACACCTTAGCCTTACTCATTCCTTCAAGGACAGAAGTGCCAGACCGCTGAGTTCTCTAAAAAGCACATTGGATTTGTTTTTCAGCTCCAAAAAGCCGACTCCAAAATCGTCTGCTCTTCCATTTGGCTCACAAGGTATTTATGTTCTCATTTCACATTTTCCTCTTTCAAGAATGTTTTTCTCTTTCTTCCTTGTTACTACCAACAAAAGTAAAAGATGATTAAGAACGAATTGCTGTTACTGGTATTTCTCTAACAAGTGGAATATAGGTGTTACTTTTATAAGATTTTTCTTTCTCATCAGTGTTCTTAACCCTCTTAATTTTTTCAAAGATATTAGATTTTTTTCTCCTTAAGCAGCAGTCACTAAGGTTAGTTCAGGGGCTAGCGTGTGGCACTGCCAGGTAAGCTGCCACCTGCTATACTGCCGACATCCCATTTGGGCACTGGTTCATGCCCTGGCTGCTCCACTTTCAATCCAGCTCCCTGCAGATGTGCCTGGGAAAGCAGTGGGAGATGGCTGAAGTACGTGGACCCCTGTCACCCACGTTGGGGATTCAGATGGAGTTCCAGGCTCATGGATTTGGCCTTACTGTTGTGGTTGTGTGGGAGGTGAACCAGTGGATGGAAGATCTCTGTCTCTGTTTCTATCTCTATAACTGCCTTTCAAGTAAAATCAATAAATCTTGTTTTAAAAAAAGCTAGTTCATGTGTAAATTATCTTGTCTGTTATCTCTTAGGAAATAGACTCAGACACCTTGTTTGACTTGTAGAAATAAATACACACTTTTCAGAATGGTTTTATGGCAATACTTTTGATTATAATAAATGATTTTTAGGCTGGCTCCATGGCTTACTAGGCTAATCCTCTGCCTGCGGCGCTGGCACACCAGGTTCTAGTCCTGGTCGGGGCGCTGGATTCTGTCCCTGTTGCTCCTCTTCCAGTCCAGCTCTCCTCTGTGGCCCGGGAGTGCAGTGGAGGATGGCCCAAGTGCTTGGGCCCTGCATCCGCATGGGAGACCAGGAGGAAGCACTTGGCTCCTGGCTTTGGATCAGCGCAGCGCGCCGGCCGTAGCGGCCATTTTGGGAGGTGACCTAATGGAATGAAGACCTTTCTCTCTGTCTCTCACTGTCCACTCTGCTTGTCAAAAAAAAAAGATTTTTAGATAACTTTAAAAATTATAAAAGTTATTCATGCTGATTCTATTAAACAAACAAAATTAAATATGAAGAAAAAACACCATAAAGGAAATAAAATTTACTGTATTCAAAGCTAACTACCTTTCAGTCTTTTAGTATGTTAGATAAGTGTAACATCCCTTTTTTTTTTTAAGATTTATTTATTTATTCGAAAGTCTGAGTTACACAGAGAGAGAGAAAGAGAGAGAGAGAGAGAGAGAGAGAGAGAGAGAGGAGGGAGGTCTTCTATCCACTGGTTCACTCCCTGATTGGCCGTAACAGCTGGAGCTGCGATCTGAAGCCAGGAGCCAGCAGCTTCTTCCGGGTCTCCCACGTGAGTGCAGGGGCCCAAGGACTTGGGCCATCTTCTGCTGATTTCCTAGGTCATAGCAGAGCTGGATTAGAAGTGGAACAGCTGGGACTCGAACCGGCACCCATAAGGGATGCCAGCACTACAGGTGGCGGCTTTACTTGCTGTGCCACAGTGCCGGCCCCATCATCCCTTGTTTGTAGAAATAAGCATCTGAAATGCTCCAGAATCCACGAGTTTTTGAGCATTAACATGGCACTGAGCAGCAGAGTCTTGCAGTGGAAATGCAGGCGTGCTAAATGCTGTATAAAACACCTTCAGTCCATGTGTGTGGTGTGGATTACGAAGCTTCAATGAATGTTGTGCTTCAACTTGGGACCCTTCATTCCAAGACATCTGACTTTGGGCATGCAGATATCCAGTCCCAGGGATTTGGGGTCATTGATCCTCTACCTGTATCTCCTTTTAGGATAATTTTTATTTTATTTATTTATTTTTGACAGGCAGAGTTTAGACATTGAGAGAGAGAGAGAGAGACAGACAGACAGACAGACAGAGAGAAAGGTCTTCCTTCCATTGGTTCACTCCCCAAATGGCCACTACAGCTGGTGTGCTACGACTGGCACGCTGCGCTGATCCGAAGCCAGGAGCCAGGTGCTTCTCCTGGTCTCCCATGCGGGTGCAGGGTCCAAGGACCTGGTCCATCCTCCACTGCACTCCCGGGCCACTGCAGAGAGTCCTTTTAGGATAATTTTTGATATACGCGGTATCTGTTTGGTTTTTTGTTTTGCAGAATGGAACCCATGCTAAATATGTGTTTTTATATTCTGCTTTTTCTCTCTTACTTTATACTGTGAACATATTCCTGAGTTACTAGATGGGCTTCAAGACCACGATTTTTAAAATGGCTTCATAGCATTCATATGTGCCATAATTTATTTAACGTTTTCTGGTTGTTTAACTTTTGGATTATTTCTAATTTTTAATTGTAAAAATGTCATCCTGAATATCTTGGGGATGGACTTACTGAATTTGTGTGAAGAACTGCGGATGTGAAGAACTCTTAAACCTTTTAATTGATATTATTGAATTGTTTCACAGAAAGTGTAATCACCTAAAGGTGGTATATGAAAATAATTATTTAGATGCATTTACAATTTCACACTTGGGTATTTTGAGTAGCACTTAAGTCACTGCTTGCCTGAGGCCAGCGCTGTGGCACAGTGGGTAAAGCTGCCACCTGCAATATTGCCATCCCATATGGATGCTGGTTCTAGTCCCAGCTGCTCCATGTCCAATCCCGCTCCCTGCTAATGTGCCTGAGAAAGCAGCAGAAGGTGGCCCAAGTCCTGGGCCCCAGCACCCACATTGGGGACCTGCAAGAAGCTCCTGACTTCGGTCTTACCCAGCCCCCCACCTTTGTGGCCAGCTGGGGAATGAGCCAGTGGATGGAACTCTTCATCTGTTTCTCCCTCTCTGCTCAACTCCACCTTTCACGTAAATAAAGTAAATCTTGAAAAAAAAAAGGGCCCTGCTTGGGATGTTCCCATCCCATCTTGGAGTACCAGATTCGAGTCCCAGCTGCACTTTTTTTTTTCTTTCAAGATTTATTTTATTTATTTGAAAGGCAGAGCTGCGCAAAGAAAGAGAGAGACAGAGACAAGGATCTTCCATTCACTGGTTTGCTCCCCAAATGGTACAGTGGCCGGGACTGAGTAGGCCGAAGGTAGAAACTAGGAGCCTCATCCAGGTCTCCCACATAGGTGCAGGGGCTCAAGGACTTGGACCATCCTCCACTGCTTTCCAAGGTGCATTAGCAGGGAGCTAGATCAGAAGTGGAGCAGCCAGGACTCGAACCAGCACCAGTATGGGATGCTGCTGCTGCAAACAGTGGCTTAATTCACTGCACCACAGTGCTGGTCCCCCGAGCTCCACTCTTGATTCCAGCTTTCTGCTAATGCACACTCTGAGAGGCAGCAGGTGGCTCAAGTATGTGGGTCCCTGCCACACCTGGGAGACCTGGATTGAGTTTCTGGTCCTGGCTTTGACCTGGCCTAAACCTGTGAACATTTGGGGAGTAAACCAGTGGATGGGAGAACTCTTCGTCTCTGTTTCTGTTTCTCTCTGCCTTTCAGATAAATAGCTAAACATGTAAAAAGAATTCACGTTACAACTGTTTGTCTCTTTGTCTTTTTTAGTTCTGTCAATTTTTGTTTTACATTTTTCAGACTGTCATTTAGTACATATGAATCTAGAATTATGTCTTCCTAATGGATTGAAACATTTATATCATAGAATAGCCTCTTTATCTCTAAAAAATGCATCTTTGTTGTGTTTGTATGGCTGCAACAGCTCTTCTGATTAGTTTGCCTGTTATATCTCTGTCCTTTTACTTTCTGCCTTTCTGTGTTCTTACATTTAAACTGTCTCTCTCTCTTATTTATTTGAAAGTCAGAGTTACAGAGAGTGAGGTCTTTCATCTGTTGATTCACTCCCCAGGGCTAGGCCAGACTGAGATCAGGCGTCAGAAACTCCATTCAGGCCTCCTGTGTGGGTGCAGGTCCATCTTCCAGGGCTTCCCCCAGGCCATTAGCGGGGAGATGGATCGGAAGCAGAGCAGCCAGCACATTCACTGACGCCCATTTGGGAGGCCAGAGTTGCAGGTGGCAGCCTTGCCCACTACCACAACGCCAGCCCCTAAACTGTGTCTCTTGTAAACAGCATATAAATGAGTTTTGTGTGGATTTTCAATCCAGTTATAAATCTTAATTTTTAAAAAAAATCTACTGTTAGTCCATTGACTGAGTTTGATGTATGTGTTAATATAGTCAGCTCCGTACATGCCATCAGGTTTTTTTTTTTTGGTCCCAACTTGCCCGTGTTCTCTTCTTGTCTCTCCTTTCTTGTCTTCATTTGGATTGTTTGAAAAAAATTTTAAAAGATTTATTTTTATTTATTTGGAAGACAGAGTTAAAGAGAGAGGTGGAGACACGGAAAGAGAGAGGTCTTCCATCCGTTGGTTCACTCCTCAAATGGCTGCATCAGCTGGAGTTGAGCCATTCTGAAGTCAGGAGCTTCTTTGAGGTCTCCCACGTGGGTTCAGGGGCTCAAGACTTGAACCACCTTTTGCTGTTTTCCTAGGTCATAGCAGAGAGCTGGATCGAAAGAGGAGCAACTCGGGCTAGAACCTGGGATGCCGGTCTTTCAGGATAGGGCTTTAACCCACTGCTCCACAGTGCTGTCCCCTTGGATTGGTTTTTTAAAATTCCAAATTTCCCCTCCATTGGCCT
>CM027399.1:659069-676396 GCA_015711505.1 Sylvilagus bachmani
TATTGACAGGCAGAGTGGACAGTGAGAGAGACAGAGAGAAAGGTCTTCCTTTGCCATTGGTTTACCCTCCAGTGGCCTCTGTGGCCGGCGCACCACGCTCATCCGATGGCAGGAGCCAGGTGCTTTTCCTGGTCTCCCATGGGGTGCAGGGCCCAAGCACTTGGGCCATCCTCCACTGCACTCCCGGGCCACAGCAGAGAGCTGGCCTGGAAGAGGGGCAACCGGGACAGAATCTGGCACCCCAACCGGGACTAGAACCTGGTGTGCCGGCGCCGCAGGCGGAGGATTAGCCTATTGAGCCGCGGCGCCGGCTGGATTCTCTATGTATTTCTAACTCCACAAGATACTGTGTTGTTGTTTTATGCAGTTGGTATAGTTAGCCATATTTATCCTTTCCCTGGCCTTCATTTCTTCCTGCATATTTGTGATTCCTTCTAGAATAATTTTCCTTTTTGAAGAGTTCCTTTAATGGTGATGGATTATTTTCTTTTTGTCTAAAAATGTCTATACTTCATTTCTTTAAATATTTTTATTTATTTATTTGAGAGGCTGAATTACAGACAGAGAGAAGGAGAGACAGAGAGAGAGGTCTTCAATCTACTGATTGACTCTCCAGATGGCCACAATGGCCAGAGCTGGACTGATTTGAAGCCAGGAGCTTCCTCCGTATCTCCCACTCTGGTACAGGAGCCCAAGCACCTTGGGCCATCATCCACTGTTTTCCCAGGCCATTAGCAGAGAGCTGGACCATAAGAGCAGCAGCGGGACTCAGACCATCTCATATGGGATGCCAGCACTGCAGACAAGGGCTTGACCTATTATGGCACCGTACCGGCCCTGTACTGCATTATTTTAAATGTTTATGGCATAGCAGGTAAGGGTGCAGCCTGCAGTGCCAACATCCTGCGGATTTTAGTCCTAGCTGCTCCTTGAAGTGCACCTGGGAGCGTGATGGAGGATGCACCTGGTGTTGGGGCCCTCGCTCTCACTGGGAGGCCCAGAGGAAACCCTGGCTCTTGGCTTTTGACCAGTGCAACTCCAGCCATTGTGGCCATTTGAGCAGTGAAACAGCAGATGGAAGACCTCTGTCTCTCCTGCTCGCTTGCTCTCTCTCTCTCTCTAACTCTGCCTTTCAAATAAATAAAAATAAAATATTAAAAAAAAATTTTTAATTTTCTTTTTGTTTGAAAGGTAGACAGACAGACAGACACAGAGATCTTCCAACCACTGATTCACTTCCCAAATGCTTGCAACAGCCAGGGCTGAGCCAGGCCAAGGCTAGGAGCCCAGAACTCCATCTGGGTCTCTCATATAGGTGACCAAGGCCCCAGTGCTTGAACCAGTATGTGCAGTGACAGGAAACTGGATCAGAATAGAGTAGCCAGGACTTGGGTCAGGCACCCGGGCATGGGATGCAAGCCTTCCAAGCACTGACATGACTGCTGTGCCAGATGCCCTCCCGTAACTGGTCAAGGATTTCTTCCTAGGTATAGAGTTCTAGATAAGCAGTTATTTTCCTTTGGCATTGTGAAAATGTTGATTGCTTTTTAGGTTCCATAGGCTCCTTTGACAATTTTTTTACATACTTTTAAGATTTATGCATTTTGTTTTTTGGCACTTTTATCATGATGTTACTAACTGTGCTTTTCCTTTTATTTATACCACACAGATTCATATGCTTATTTTATATTTTTTAAAATATTTATTTATTTATTTATTTATTTTAAAGGCGCAGAGAGAGACAGAGACAGAGACAGAGAGGTCTTCCATGCTTTAGTTTACCCCCCCCCCCCATTGGCCACAACGGCTAGAGCTGGGGTGATCTGGAGCTAGGAGCCAGGAGCTTCTTCTGGGTCTCCCACATGGGTATAGAGTCCCAAGGAACTTGGGCCATCTTCTACTGCTTTCCCAGGCCATAGCAGAGAGCTGGATCGGAAGTGGAGCCCCTGTGGGATGCTGGCACTGCATGCGGCGGCTTTACCTGCTATGCCACCGTGCTGCCCCCGCCCTTTCTCTGTGATGCCAGGAGCGTGTTCATGTGTCAGCCTTTTTGTTGCATCACATACAAATACTCTTTCACATTTTATGTGCATTTCTTACAGAAATTTCTTTTATTTTACTAACCTTTCTTCCATTCTGATTTTCTATTCAATATTTTTAGTACTTAATTTTAGTTACTGTGTTTTCATTTGTAGAATTTATATTTTGTTATTTTAAAATTTTTGATTCCCGGCCGGCGCCGTGGCTCAACAGGCTAATCCTCCGCCTTGTGGCGCCGGCACACCAGGTTCTAGTCCCGGTCGGGGCGACGGATTCTGTCCCGGTTGCCCCTCTTCCAGGCCAGCTCTCTGCTGTGGCCCGGGAGTGCAGTGGCGGATGGCCCAGGTGCTTGGGCCCTGCACCCCATGGGAGACCAGGAAAAAGCACCTGGCACCTGGCTCCTGCCATCGGATGAGCGTGGTGCGCCGGCCGCAGCGCGCCAACTGCAGTGCGCCAACCGAGGCGGCCATTGGAAGGTGAACCAATGGCAAAGGAAGACCTTTCTCTCTGTCTCTCTCACTGTCCACTCTGCCTGTCAAAAATAAAAAAATAAAAAAAAATTTTTTTATTCCCAGTTAAAATTACCCCATTTTAAATTTAACTTCTTAAACATATCTGTGCCATTCCTTTTTTTTTTTAAGAGTTACAGAGAGAGAGAATGAGAGAGAGAGAGAGAGAGAGAGAGAGAGATCTTCTATCAGCTCTTCACTCTCCAAATGGCCAGAATGGCCAGGGCTGAGCCAGTCTGAAGCTAGGAGCCAGGAGCTTCATCCAGGTCTCCCACATGGGTGCAGGGACCCAAGTACTTAAGTCATCTTCTGCTTTCCCAGGTGCGTTAGCAGTGAGCTGGATTGGAAGAGAAGTGGTACTGAACATTGGGTTGTCGTCTGTACTTTCTCCTCTTAGGGATCTTGGCATCACAGACCTTCACTGCCTCGGTGCCTCTCCAGTGTCTTCTCACAGATTTTGCAGTCATTTTCAAGATTTTCTAGTTATTCTTATTGGAAAGATTGCATGTTACAATCTACTGTTATTAGAAGTCTTTGCATTTTAAGAAATATATTTCATTTTCCTTCTGATCGTAAGAATGATATTCATTAGGCCGGTGCCGTGGCTCAATAGGCTAATCCTCCGCCTTGTGGCACTGGCACACCCGGTTCTAGTCCCGGTTGGGGCACCGGATTCTGTCCCGGTTGCCCCTCTTCCAGGCCAGCTCTCTGCTGTGGCCCGGGAGTGCAGTGGAGGATGGCCCAGGTGCTTGGGCCCTGCACCCCATGGGAGACCAGGAAAAGCACCTGGCTCCTGCCTTCGGATCAGCTCGGTGCACTGGCCGCCGCAACCATTGGAGGGTGAACCAACGGCAAAGGAAGATCTTTCTCTCTGTCTCTCTCTCTCACTGTCCACTCTACTTGTCAAAAAAAAATGATATTCATTATAGTAGTTTTAGAAAATAGCAAAAGCGCTCAGCCCTCTGCCTCTCTGCCGAGCTGCCCACCTGGTCTGGCCAGGTGTAATCTCTCCACTCAACCATGTAACCTCCCCCCCCACCCCCCAGTCTCTCAGGCTCTGTCTGGAGAAGTGCCCATCCATCCTTACGGATGTCCCTTCCCTAATAAACCTTGCTATTTTACCTCCCATTAAAAAAAAAATAGCAAAAAAAAAAAATCACACACACACACAAAATCAACATTTTCCTGTAAGTTTTTTACTAAGGATAACACTTTTAACATATTGCTTTTTTTTCCCAGTCTTTTAAAAATTTGCATATTTTAAAATATGTATATGCAGTTGGTGTCGTGTATCCATAGGTGCCACATCCACAGTCTCAACCAGAAAGAAAGCGAACATCTGTATTGAATGTACAGACTTCCTTCTTGTCATTACTTCCTACAGCAATATATAGTAGCTGTCTACATAGCATTCTGTTTTATGAGGTGTCATAAGTAATTTAGGGGTCGCTTAAGTGCAGAGGAGCGGGCACAGTGGTTAGGAGCGCACTGCAGTGCCTGGCTTCCAGCGGCACCTCCAGTCCCAGTTCCCTGCAAGTGCACGCCCCAGCAGGCAGCATTGTGTTCCTGGCTCATGGCTTCAGCTGCAGTAGGCATCTGGGAGTAAACTGGTACATGGAAGATTTCTCCCTGTGTCTCTGACTCTCCTCATGCCTCTCTGCCTTGTAAATAAAAGAAAAAAGGAGTATATGGGAAGATAGCCGTAGGTGTATGCAAATACCCCACTGTTTTGTGTAAGGGCCTTACACATTCTCAATTTTTTTTTTTAAGAAAGCTTATATTTAATGAATACAAATTTTGCAGGGACAGCTTTAGGAATCCAGTGGTTCTTCCCTCCATACCTGTCTCCCCACTCCCACTCCTGTCCCACCTTCTACTCCCTCTCCCATCCCATTCTTCATTAAGATTCATTTTTAATTAACTTTATATACAGAAGACCAACTTTATACTAGGTAAGATTTTCAACAGTGTGCACCCACACAGACACACAAAGTGTAAAGTACTGTTTGAAGACAAGTTTTGCCATTAATACTCATAGTACAACACATTAAGGACAGAGGTCCTACATGGAGAGCAGGTGCACAGTGACCCCTGTTGTTGATTTAACAATCGACACTCTTATTTATGATGTCAGTGATTACCCGAGGCTCTTGACATGGGCTGCCAAGGCTATGGAAACCTCTTGAGTTCCCAAACTCCAACCTTATTTAGCCTGAGTCATAATCAAAGTGGATTCAGAGAAAACTACCTCCTCCTTTGATGGCCTCTTCTTTCCACTGGGGTCTCACTCACAGAGATCCTTCATGCAGGTCTTGGCTTCCCATGCCAGCAATGCTCTCATTCTCAGATTTTGATATCCTGGGGGTAGGGGTAGGAGGTCCTGGAACCAATAACCTG
This sequence comes from Sylvilagus bachmani, assembly GCA_015711505.1. Taxonomy (NCBI): domain Eukaryota; kingdom Metazoa; phylum Chordata; class Mammalia; order Lagomorpha; family Leporidae; genus Sylvilagus; species Sylvilagus bachmani. The sequence continues at coordinate 664,016 of CM027399.1, forward strand.
CAGATAACAAGGGATGACCTTGCTTATTTATATAACCAATTTGGATTATAGTATATACTCATTGTTTTATAACCAAGTTTTTCCATTTAAAAAGTATATCATGAACATATTTCTGTGCCACTAGGTACTCTATAGAAGAGACTGTAAATGGGTATTGGGTGTTCAGAGGTCTAAAATGGACCACAGCTGTGTTTCTAAATCAGTGTTCCAAAGTCTAAAAAATGTCACACAAACAATAATTTCTGGCTTCTCTTGAAAGATTAGAAGATTTAAAAAAACACTGACTTCATATTTCTATATGGAATAGTTGGTTGAAGCTAAGTGAAGATACCACCTTTAGATTGGGTAGGTTTTCTCTATTTTTCCCTCATCCTATGCTGTTTATAACATTTTTTTTATAGTGAAAAAACATGTATTTAGAATTAGCCAGCTGGACTCCGTTCATATGATCCCAATTTTGTTGGCAACGTCCAGAGCATCATAGTCAGGAGCCAGCCGCACATACGCCTTCTTCTCTCCGTCAGGTCTGATCAGAGTGTTGACTTTGGCCACATCAATGTCATACAGTTTCTTCACAGCTTGTTTGATCTGGTGCTTGTTGGCCTTGACATCCACAATGAACACCAGTGTGTTGTTGTCTTCTATCTTCTTCATGGCTGACTCCGTGATCAGAGGGAACTTGATGATGGCATAGTGGTCAAGCTTGTTCCTCCTGGGGGCGCTCTTCCGAGGGTATTTGGGCTGCCGTCGGAGGCGTAGTGTCTTGGGCCGCCGGAAGGTGGGGGCCGTGCGGATCTTCTTCTTCTTGTGGCTGTGGACGCCTTTCAGCACTGCCTTCTTGGCCTTCAAGGCCTTCGCTTTGGCTTCGACTTTAGGAGGGGCAGGAGCTTCCTTCTTCGCCTTCGGCGCCATCTTGGTGAAAAGTGTTTATAACATTTTAATTTAAAAAATTATTTATCTTTATTTACTTATTTATTTATTTGAAAGAGTGATAGAGAAAGACAGAGAGAAAGGGCATTTTCCATCTTCTGGTTCACCCCAATGGTGCAACAGCCAGGGCTGGGCCAGGCTGAAGCCAGGAGCTAGGAGCTCCATCTGTCTCCCACCTAAATAACAGGATTTCCAGTGCTTGAGTTGTCATCTGCTGCGTCCCAGGTGCGAGAGCAGGAAGCTGAATAAGAAGCAGAGCAGCTAATACAAACCTCTCCAGGATGGGATGCAGCATCCCAACCCCTGGCTTACCTGCTGCACCACAACACCTGCCCCTAACTTTTCATCTGGAACCTCACTTCTCTGCCTTGTGCGGTTTTTGTTTGTTTGTTGTTGTGTTTTTTTTTTTTTTTGACAGGCAGAGTTAGACAGTGAGAGAGAGAGAGAGAGAGGGACAGAGAGAAAGGTCTTCCTTTTTCCTTTGGTTCGCCCACCAAGGGGCTACTACGGCTGGTGTGTTGCAGCTGGCACGCTGCGCCAATCCAAAGCCAGGAGCCATGTGCTTCCTCCCGGTCTCCCATGCGGGTGCAGGGCCCAAGGATCTGGGCTATCCTCCACTGCACCCCCGGGCCACAGCAGAGAGCTGGACTGGAAGAGGAGCGACTGGGACAGAATCTGGTGCCCCAATTGTAACTAGAACCCGGTGTGCCGGTGCCGCAGGCAGAGAATTAGCCTAGTGAGTTGCAGCGCCGGCCTGCCTTGTGTTTTAATGTCCTCAAAGTGTTTCCTTTAATAGATGGGCCATAATTGACCTAATCATGTTCCTGTTGTCCATTTGGATTGTTTCCGATTTTTTTTTTTTTTTTATATTTTTGACAGGCAGAGTGGACAGTGAGAGACAGAGAGAAAGGTCTTCGTTTGCCGCTTGTTCACCCTCCAATGGCCGGCGCACCGCGCTGATCCGAAGCCAGGAGCCAGGTGCTTCTCCTGGTCTCCTATGGGGTTCAGGGCCAAGCACTTGGGCCATCCTCCACTGCACTCCCGGGCCACAGCAGAGAGCTGGCCTGGAAGAGGGGCAACCGGGACAGAATCCGGTGCTCTGACCGGGACTAGAACCCGGTGTCCCAGCGCCTCAAGGCGGAGGATTAGCCTGTTGAGCCACGACGCTGGCCTTGTTTCCAATTTTTATGCCCAGTGAAACAGTTGTTTGGAACTTATTTTTTCTTGATGTGTATTACCAGTTAACCAAAGTGTAGGTGGATAAGAAAGATTAGACTCAATAGAAACCTTTCCAAGGAAGACTTGGAGGCCTGTCATCTTGAAAAGTTTTAAATAACTCATGAAAATTGTCTGAAATGTCAGTGATCAGGATTTTTTGTTTTGTTTGAGCAGATTCTTTAAAAAAAAAAATTTAAGCTAATAAACCCATCTATACCAGGCAGGAGTGAGCATTTCAAAGATTAAGGATTATTGCTAAAAATTTATCTGTTCTACCCCATGTCTGTGCCACAGGCAGCTATTACTTGCGGTTACAATTTAAGAAAATACAATATTGAAGGGGGGGCAGTGCTGTGTTGTAGCAGGTTAAGCTACCGTCTGCAGCACCAGCATTCCATAGGGGCACTGGTTCAAGTCCCAGCAGCCTGCTCCACTTCTAATCCAGCTCCCTGCTGATAGGCCCAGGCGAGCAGCAAAGGATGGGCCAAGTGCTTGGAGTCCTGCCACCCAGATGAGAAACTTGGAGGAAAATCCTGGCTCCTAGCTTTGGCTTGGCCAAACCCTGGCTGTTGGGGTCAGTTGGGGAGTGAACCAGCAGATAGAATCTCTCTCTCTTCTCTGTCTTTCCCTCTCTCTGTGTAACTCTGCCATTCAAATAAATAAAATAAATATTAAAAAAGATAGGAATGGAATTCTGACAACCTAAAACAATGACAGTGTATAAGCAACTGAACAGAAGATGAGAACATTGTAAGAATTTTATCTGCCAAATTACATCCTGAGAGACACATTTTGATTTCATATTGTCCATCAAAGAGAAAGAGGAAAGAAGGGACAGATAGAACGTGTTAAAGATAAGAGTAAAGAGCTGTAGAGAAAGAAGGAAAGGGAGGAAAATATAAAGAAAGAGAAACAGGAAAGCCAGGGCGGAGGTGTCAGAGTTAGCCAGGGCGGAGGTGTCAGAGTTAGCCAGGGCGGAGGTGTCAGAGTTAGCCAGGGCGGAGGTGTCAGAGTTAGCCAGGGCTCAGAGGCTGTCACTGTTGAGGCAGTGGCTCCAGACGCTGTTGGCGCTCTCTCTGAGGGAGAGGCAAAAAGAGCAGGAACCCAAGGAATGGGGACAGGGTGGACACAGTAGCTGAAGGAGAAAGAAGGGTTCAAATCTCATCACATTGGTGTTCGTTGTCTCATTGCACACTAATGTGAGTCTTTCCATGTCTTCTCCCTTCTCACGATTTCAGTTTAACGATGAAAAAAAGTTGATGAACTTTCATCAGAATCTTCAGGACATCACAGAAGATCAACTCAGTTTGGCGTCAATCCACTACATGCGCTCTCATTACCAGGAAGCTATTGACATATATAAGCGAATACTGCTAGATAACAGGTCGGTGTGGTTGTATGCCTGTTGGGCCTCTCTCATTTTGTTGGCTTCTTCTGTCTGGTTTGAGGATCTACTGTCCTTTGGATCTGGTACCACAATGTATTTACATATGTTTAGTTGATAATGTGGTAAGATTAAGAACTACTTATAGGCCAGTGCTGCGGCTCAATAGGCTAATCCTCCCCTGCAGCGCCGGCACACCAGGTTCTAGTCCCGGTCAGGGCACCGGATTCTATCCCGGTTGCCCCTCTTCCAGGCCACTCTCTGCTATGGCCAGGGAGTGCAGTGGAGGATGGCCCAAGTCTTTGGGCCCTGCACCATATGGGAGACCAGGAGAAGCACCTGGCTCCTGGCTTCGGATCAGCGTGGTGCGTGCCGGCTACAGCAGACATTGGAGGGTGAACCAACGGCAAAGGAAGACCTTTCTCTCTGTCTCTCTCTCTGTCCACTCTGCCTATCAAAAAATAATAAAAATAAATAAATAAATAAAAAAAGAGAACTACTTATATATTACCTACATCAGGTTTTTTCCCTACCTTTTCGTTGTTAGGGGCATTTTTAGATAATTTTTCCCCTAATTGCCTTCCCATGGAATTTTTATACATACATGTAATATGCGTATATATCTGTTTATGTCCTATATCCATATCTGTGCCTTTCATGTAAAGTAATTTTCTCACGTCTGCATAAGAACCAATTTTGCCCCTGTTGAGAAGGTGTGATGTAAATGTATCACTCTCAATATCGTGTGGGCAACTTGCTGACGAGATTAGAAACAGACCACTCTGTTATCACTGAACGGTGTCTTTCCACTGTTGTCTGCAAAATGCCTCATCCACTTGGCTTCTTCCTCCGCGTTGCCTTCACAGCCTCCTTCCCGTGCTCGTGCTCGTGCTCGTGCCCGTGCCCGCATCAGGCCGCCCCGCCTGTCTTTGCCACCTCCCCTCGAGATACCCTCCTTTACTCCTCAGACGTCAGGTACTCACACATTCCAGTGCAGAGTGCTGACTGTCTCCTGCTTCCTTTGCCTTGTCCACTTGAACTTTCCTTTGACAGCGTTTCTGTGCAGTAGACAGACCATAACCCTGAACTCTCTGATCTGGTAGGGAGTACCTCGCGCTCAACGTTTATGTGGCCCTCTGCTACTACAAGCTGGACTACTACGATGTCTCTCAGGAAGTCCTGGCTGTCTACCTGCAGCAGATTCCTGACAGCACCATCGCACTCAACCTTAAGGCCTGTAATCATTTTCGCCTTTACAACGGCAAGGCAGCTGAGGTAGTGATGTAAATATGCTTTCTGATGTACTTATTTCCAGTCTGAATTACTTTATCTTTTCCAAGTCACTCATGAACTATATTACTGGTAAATCTTGATGAATATTTCTTTGTCACTGCCAGTGTGATGCTACAAGAACCTGCTTGTACAAATATTTATATTTTATCAGATATTCTAGAAAGAATACCAGCTTCCAAATATATTTATATATTATTTATATATTATGTCTAATATATTGTACATGATTTTACCTAAATGCCTTATGTCAGTTTATGTATGTTTAAAACGAAACGCTTCAGCTTCTTCCTCTAAATTAGCTGTGGCTCTGTGGTTGGATGTCACCGACAAGCGCAGAGTAAGTGACGTCAGAAACTGGGCTGTGTGCTGCTCTCTGCTCCATCATTTCCATGTGATGATCCACCACTGCCTGTCAGCTGTGCATCTTAGAAAACTCTTTCATCTGTCCCTCTTCTCCTGTGCCGCTGCTTTAGGCCAGGAGCTCCTCACCCCTACTGTGGCCCTTTACATCGTGTTCCTGCCTCTGTCAGTTTTGTCCTGTTCAGTTCAGCTCATGAATTTGTTCCCAGTGCCACACAGTCTTACCATCAGAGTTCTGCAGGACAGTGTTCTTACCCCGAAATGTCTTCCTTCTTCCTCTGCTTTGCACACTCAACTTCTCCTTTAAGGTTACTCTAAAAGGCAAAAATGATGGACATTTTATAGATACTTACAAATTGTCTAACTTATGCACACTCTGCAGGACACTTTCCCCACTATTTAATTTCCCTGATAAGCCTATGGATAAATGCTCTTCTGCTCTCATTTTATAGGAAGCTGAAAACATAGCAGGCCATATGTTATTATCTCATTTTTCTTATAACATGTTTTAAACATTATATAAATAAATATGCATATACATGCAAAACACATTTTAGGGGTCTTGAAAAACTTTGTAGAAAATCCATGTTTTAAAAAACTATACATATATTTCATAATGTTTTTGCACCAAAATAAACACCTGTAATTCCATTTTACATAACGTTTTGAATTTCCTTCACACACTCATATAGATTTAAGTAGATATATAAATAAATCTAAAATATAGAATATGTTCTGTACTGTATTCAGATATTTACGGCGGCTACTTGGAAATGTTCCTGGAAAATGGGGTTGAGGGGCAGGCGTTTGGTGCAGCTGTTAAAGTGCCGCTGTGACTGCGGCATCCCGTGTTCAGGTGCTGGGACTCCAGCTGCTTGCTGATGAACGCCCTGGGAAGCAGCAGGAGAGGACATGGAGAGAGGTGCCTGCCACCCGCGTGGGGGACGTGGACTGATTCCTTGCTCCCAGCTTTGACCTGGTGCAGGGGTTGTGGGCATTTGAAGAGTGAGCTAGCAGGTGGCAGATTTGTCTCTTGCTCTCTTTTTTTTTTTGGCATTTCAAATAAATAAATTTTTTTTTTAGGAAAGGAAAATGGGATTGAAAGGCAGAAGGGAAATTTATTTTGATGTATAAACTTGTGAAATGCATATGAGAGATTTTCATAAAGTTTCTGAAAAATGTGTATTGTGTAAAACTATGTATGAATTTCAGCATTTTTTGTGCCAAAGTAAAGTTCCTATAAAGGTACTTTTTGAAGTACCTTTGCAGACATAAATATATATTTCTAGGTTTACCATATGATGAGCCACACTTATAAATTACTTTCATGTCTGTTCCTTTAGTTGCTATCAGTTGCCACCAAAATTTAAATGTAAAATTTCTAGATGTGTCAAAATTAAGAAATCCTATCCTTGCCCAAAGTGTAGTTCCAAATTGGCAGCATGCCTCCCTAGGTAGGAGGAGAAAAGAAGAAAGCTTCAACCACCAACCTAACTATATCAAGCAAAACTTATTGACAAGATACGATAGCAGGGAGCTCTGTGAACACATCGCACCCTGCCAGTCCATGGAGCCCCTGAGTGAAGCAGTGTTCAGTAGTGGGAGAGGGAGGCTGTGGGGTAGAGAACGCGTATCTACAGCATATGGCCAGATTGCTTTCTCACAGCTCACACACGTGTACAGGTGGTCAGTTATGACAAAGCAAATGTCATGCCCACCCATTACATCTCTTGGTATGCAATTGGGCAGTCCGGCTATATATTATGCAAAATGCATTCTTGAGAATATGGTTATTTCAGGTAGAGTCCTCTCTGTCCACCCAACTGACTAATGTTTTGTGGTAAGATAGGTATGCAGTTTCATCTCTTCAACATTTTTCCCCTTTGGTAAGAACAAGCAAAATAAATACATTTCTTGTTCTCTTTTTATTTTCTTTTTGAACAAACAATGCTTAACATTTATTAATATTTATAAGAATTGTGATTCAGAGAATAAGTCATTTAGAACTGAAGTCAGTCTCAGGGGCTCACGTGTGATGAAGGACAAAAAAGGAGTTGGGATTATTAAATGGTGTTCGGGGATGACCAGACCAGGATGGAACTGAAAGGGAAAATTTTCAAAAACAAATCACACGACTCAGAAGACACTGCCCTCTAGAGTCAGGATAAATTCCCAGTGTGGGCCCTGCAGGAAGTGAACTTCTGAAAGGTTCTATAAAAGTCAATCAGATCTTTTTGACAGACTTCAAGTGACTGCTTACATAGAAACTCATATAGGCTGATGGAATTCACAGTAATCCTCATGCTTAGTTGATGCCTTCCAGAGAAAGCTCAGGGATCAGGAGCAGTGAGCCCTACACCATCATCACACAGGTCTGCTGGAAGCCGCAGCCCTGTGTCAGAGGTGCTCCGAGGTCGTTCTCGGAGACGCTACCTTTCCACCACGAGTCGGTCTGGGAGAGCTGGCCAGTTCTCATATTAGGTCCAGTTTGTTTAATGAGTGCATTTTGTCTGCATGTGTCCTTTCCATGGTCTGATACAGGTAGCTCGGTTGACCAAAATTCCAGAAACCTAGAACCATCCAAGTCAGGGCATTAGATTACACTTACCAACTTTAAAACGTGTGCTTTTTCCCATGAAGTTGTGTAAGTGCAGTTTATATATTGATTTTATAATGTATTTCAGCAGCTATGTCAAATGTACCTTAGCTTTTTTTTGGTTAGCAATGGGATATAATGTATTAATTTATGATAGTTTTATTAACGTATTTAAAATCAGACATTCTTCTGTACCTTGTATATATTATATGTTTCAGTATCTCACAAACACCAATATTGTTCTACTCTTCCACAGCAAGTATGGAAAAAAAATCTGTAACGATTGACTTAATTATTTTTTTAGAAACCTTTTATTTACTAAATATAAATTTCATAGGTACAGCTTTCAGAATATAGTGGTTCTTCCACCTTACCCACCCTCCCACCCCCACTCCTGTCCCACCTCCTACTCCCTCTGCCATCCCATTCTTCATTAAGATTCATTTTTTTTTTTAAGATTTATTTATTTTACTTGAAAGTCACAGTTATACAGAGAGAGGAGAGGCAGAGAGAGAGAGAGAGAGAAAGAGAGGTCCTCCATTCGCTGGTTTACTCCCCAGATGGCCGCAACAGCTGGAGCTGAGCCGATCTGAAGCCAGGAGCCTCCTCTGGGTCCTCCATGTGGGTGCAGTGGCCCAAGGATTTAGGCTATCTTCCACTGCCTTCCCAGGCTATAGCAGAGAGCTGGATCAGAAGTGGAGCAGCTGGGACTTGAACTGGTGCCCAAACAGGATGCCGGCACTGCAGGCAGTGACTTCACTTGCTACGCCACAGTGCCGACCCCATTAAGATTCATTTTTAGGGGCTGGCGCTGTGGCGCAGTGGGTTAATGCTCTGGCCTGAAGCTCTGGCATCCCTTATAGGCACTAGTTCAAGACCTGGCTGCTCCACTTCCCATCCAGCTCTCTGCTGTGGCCTGGGAAAGCAGTGGAAGATGGCCCAAGTCCTTGGGCCTCTGCACCAGCGTGGGAGACCTGGAAGAAGCTCCTGGATCCTGGCTTCAGATCAGCGCAACTCCAGCCATTGAGGCCAATTGGGGAGTGAACCATCAGAAGGAAGACCTCTCTCTCTCTCTACCTCTCTACCTCTCTACCTCTCTGCCTCTTTTCTCTCCATGTAACTCTGACTTTCAAATAAATAAATAAATCTTAAAAAAAGGATTCATTTTTAATTCTCTTTATATACAGAAGATCAACTCTATACTAAGTAAAGATTGCAAGAGTGTGCGCCCACACAAACACACACAGCGTACAGTACTGTTTGAAGATAAGTTTTACCATTAATTTCCATAGTACAACTCATTAAGGACAGAGCTTCTACATGGGGAGCGTGTGCACAGTGACTCCTGTTGTTGATTTAACACTTGACACTCTTAATTATGACGTCAGCAGTCACCTGAAGCTTTTGTCATGAGCTGCCAAGGCTATGGAAGCCTTTTGAGTCCACAAACTCGGTCAGTATTTAGACAGGGCTGTAAGCAAAGTAGAAGTTCTCTCCTTCCTTCAGAGAAAGGTACTTCTTTTAGGTGCTCAGCTGTCACAGATCAGGGAGAACCTATGATATTTGTCCCTTTGGGATTGGCTTATTTCACTCAATATGATGTTTTCCAGATTCCTCCATTTTGTTGCAAATGACTGGATTTCATATATTTTTACCACTGTGTAATATTCCATAGAGCACATATCCCATAATTTCTTTATCCAGTTTTCCGTTGACAGGCATTTAGATTGATTCCATATCTTAGCTATTGTGAATTGAGCTGCAATAAACATGGAGGTGCAGATAGCTCTTTTATTTGCTGATTTCATTTCCCTTGGGTAAATTCCGAGGAGTGGTATGGCTGCGTTATATGGTAGGACTATATTCAAATTTCTCAGGTGTCTCCAAACTGTCTTCCTTAATGGCTTTACCAGTTTGCAGTCCCGCCAATAGTGGGTTAGGGTAGTGTTTTCCCCACATCCTCGCCAGCATCTGTTGTTGGTAGATTTCTGAATGTGAGCCATTCTAACCGGGGTGAGGTGAAACCTCATTGTGGTTTTGATTTGCATCTCCCTGATTGCTAGTGATTCTGAACATTTTTTCATGTGTCTGTTGGCCATTTGGATTTCCTCTTTTGAAAAATGTGTGTTTAACTCCTTGGCCCATCTCTTAAGTGGGTTGTTTGCTTTGTTGTTGTGGAGTTTCTTGATCTCTTTGTAGATTATGGTTATTAATCCTTTATCAGTTGCATAGTTTGCAAATGATTTCTCTCATTCTGTTGGTTGCCCCTTCACTTTCCTGTTTCTTTTGCAGAACAGAAACTTCTCAATTGATATAATCCCAGTTGTTAATTTTGGATTTGGCTTCCTGTGCTTCTGAGGTCTTTTCCAAGAAATCTTTGCCTGTGCCAGTATCTTGCAGGGTTTCTCCAATGTTCTCTAATAATTTGATGGTGTTGGGTTGTAGATTTAGGTCTTTAATCCATGTTGAGTGGATTTTTGTGTAAGGTGTAAGGTAGGGGTCTTGCTTCATACTTCTGCATGTGGAAATTCAGGTTTCCCAGTACCATTTGTTGAATAGACTGTTCTTGCTCCAGGGATTGGTTTTAGCTCCTTGATCAAATATAAGTTGATTGTAAATGTTTGGATTGATTTTTGGCATTTCTGTTCTGTTCTATTGGTCTATCCACCTGTTTTTATACCAGTACCAGGCTGTTTTGATTATAACTGCCCTGTAGTATGTCTTGAAATCTGGTGTTGTGATGCCTCCAGCTTTGTTTTTGTTGTATAAGATTGCTGTAGGGGCTGATGCTGTGGAGTAACAGCATCAGCTATAATCCTGCCGCCTGCTGTGAGGGCTTTCCATATGGGTGCCGGTTTGGGTCCCATCTGCTCCGCTTCTGATCCAGCTCTTTGCTGTGGCTTGAGAAAGCAGTAGAAGATGGCCCAATGCTTGGGCCCCTACACCTGCGTGGGAGGCTTGAAGGAGGCTCTTGGCTCCTGACTTCGGATTGTTGCAACTTTGGCCGTTGCAGCCAATTGGGGATTGAACCAGCAGATGGAAGATCTCTCTCTCTCTCTCTCTCGCTCTCTCTGTCTCTCTTTTTCTCTATTTTTTAACTCTGACTTTCAAATAAATAAATAAATCTTTAAAAAAAATAAAGAGATTGCTTTAGCTATTCAAGATCTCCTAGCCTCCATATGAATTTCAGCATCATTTGTTCTAGATCTGAGAAGAATGTCTTTGGTATTTTAATTGGTATCTCATTGAATATGCAAATTGCTTTTGGAAGAATAGACATCTTGATGATATTGATTCTTCCAATCCATAAACATGGAAGATTTTTCCATTTTTTGTATCTTCTTCTATTTCCTTAATGTTTTATAATTCTCATCATAGAGATCTTTGACATCCTTTGTTAAGTTTATTCCAAGGTATTTGATTTTTTTTTTTGTAGCTATTGTGAATGGGATTGATCTTAGAAGTTCTTTCTCAGATGTGGCATTGTCTGTGTATACAAAGGCTGTTGAATTTTACGTGTTGATTTTATGTCCTGCTACTTTACCAGACTTTTCTTTGAGTTCCAATAGTCTCGGTGGAGTTTTTTTGAATCCCCTGTATAAAGAATCATGTCATCTCCAGATAGCAATAGTTTGACTTCTCCTTCCCAATTTGGATCTCTTTGATTTATTTTCTTGCCAATTGGCTCTGGCTAAAACTTCCAGGATTATATTGAATAGCAGTGGTGAAAGTGTGCATCCCTGTCTGGTATCAGATCTCAGTGGGAGTGCTTCCAATTTTTCCCCATTCAATAGGATGTCTGCCATGGGTTTGTCATAAATTGCCTTGATTGTGTTGAGGGGTGTTCCTTCTATACCCAATTTACTTAGAGTTTTCATCAATGTAAGGGTGTTGTATTTTTTCAAGTGCTTTCTCTGCATCTATTGAGATAATCATGATTTTTGTTCAGCAGTTTGTTAATGTGGTGTATCACATTGATTGATTTGCAAATGTTGAACCAACCTTTTATACCAGGGGTAAATCTCCTCTGGTCTAGGTGGATGATCTTTCTGATGTGTTGTTGGATTCGATTGGCTAGAATTTTGTTGAGGATTTTTGCATCTATGTTCTTCAGGGAATTTCTCTGTTTTATCTTTTTCAGGTTTAGGAATTAAGGCGATGCTGCTTTCATAGAAATAATTTGGGAAGATTCCTTCCCTTCAATTGTTTTGAATAACTTGAGAAGAATTGGAGTTAGTTCTTCTTTAAATGTCTGGTAGAATTCAGCAGTGAATCCATCCAGTCCTGGGCTCTTCTTTGTTGGGAGGGCCTTTATTATTAACCCAATTTCTGTCTTGAGTATGCGTCTGTTTAGGTTTTATGTGTCTTCATGGCTCAATTTTGGTAGGTTGTATGTGTCCAGGAATCTATCCATTTCTTCTAGGTTTCCCAGGTTGTTGACATACAACTCTTTGTAGTAATTTCTGATGATTCTTTTATTTCTGTGGTGTCTGTTGTTATATTTCCTTTCTCATCTCTAATTTTTATTGTTTTGGGTCTTCTCTCTCCTTTTTTTGGTTAGTTGGGCCAGTGGTGTGTCAATTTTGTTTATTTTTTCAAA
>CM027399.1:676496-696872 GCA_015711505.1 Sylvilagus bachmani
TTGGGCCCTGCACCCCATGGGAGACCAGGATAAGCACCTGGCTCCTGGCTTGGGATCAGTGTGGTGCGCCAGCCGCTGGAGGGTGAACCAGCGGCAAAGGAAGACCTTTCTCTCTGTCTCTCTCTCTCTCACTGTCCACTCTGCCTGTCAAAAACAAAAACAAAAAAAACCAAAAAACCAGCTCTTTGTTTTGTTGATCTTTTGTACTTTTTGATTCAGTTTTGTTGATTTCTTCTTTAATTTTAATTATTTCTTTTCTCCTACAAGTTTTGGGTTTGGTTTGCTGTAGTTTTTCTAGATCCTTCAGATGCATTGATAGCTCATTTACTTGGTGCCTTTCTAATTTCTTGATGTGGGCACCAACTGCTATAAACTTTCCTCTTAACACTGCTGTTGCTGTATCCCATAAGTTTTGATATGTTGTGTTGTCATCTTCATTTGTTTCCAGAAATTATTTGATTTTTCTTCTGACATCTTCTATGAACCACTGTTCGTTCAGGAGCATGTTGTTCAGTCTCCACGTGTTTGCATACGCTCTAGGCATTTCTGAGTTGCTGATTTCCAGCTTCTTTCCATGGTGGTCTTAGAATATGCATGGTATGATTTCGATTTTTTTGAATTTGCTGAGACTTGCTTTATGAACTAGCAAGCATGTGGTCAATCCTAGAGAAAGTTCTGTGCACTGCTGAGAATATGTGTTCTGCAACTGTAGGATAAAAAGTTTTGTAGATATCTGTTAGGTCCATATGCTCTATAGTATCGATTAAATCTGCTGTTTTCTTGTTGATTTTCTGTCTGGTTGATCTGTCCATTGTTGAAAGTGGAGTATTGAAGTCCCCCAATACTATTGTATTGGAGGCTAAGTCTCCCATTAAGTCCCTTAACATTTCTTTTAAATAGCCAGCTGCTCTGTAATTAGGTGCATATATCTTTTTTTAAAAAAAAAATTCTTTATTTTTATTTATTTATTTATTTATTGACAGGCAGAGTGGACAGTGAGAGAGAGAGAGAGAGACAGAGAGAAAGGTCTTCCTTTGCCATTAGTTCACCCTCCAATGGCCACTGCAGCCGGCGCACCGCCCTGATCTGAAGGCAGGAGCCAGGTGCGTCTCCTGGTCTCCCATGGGGTGCAGGGCCCAAGCACTTGGGCCATCCTCCACTGCACTCCCTGGCCACAGCAGAGAGCTGGCCTGGAAGAGGGGCAACCGGGATAGAATCCAGTGCCCCGACCGGGACTAGAACCCAGTGTGCCGGTGCCTCAAGGCGGAAGATTAGCCTATTGAGCCGTGGTGCTGGCCAGGTGCATATATCTTTATAATGTTACATCTTCCTGTTTAATTGATCCCTTGATCATTATATAGTGCCATTTTTTGTCTCCTTTTAACAATTTTTATGTTTAAGTCTATTTTGTCTGATATTACAATGGCCACAGCAGCTCTTTTTTGGTTTCTGTTGGCATGGAATATCTTTGTCTATGCTTTCACTCTCAGTCTGCATGCATCTTTGTTTGTGAGATGTGTTTCTTGTAGGCAGCAAATAGATGAGTTTTATTTTTTTAATTCATTCAGTTAGTCTTTTTAAACTGAGGAGTTGAGGCGATTTACATTCAATGTTACTGTTGATAAGTAATAACTCTGCCCTGCCATTTTTCCAAAAATATTCCTTGTTTTTACTTTGGACTTCCTTTGATCTTTTACTGAGAGATTTTATTCCATTACCTTCTTTTGTACTGATGACCATGTTTCTGTGTTTCTGTGTGCAACACATCCTTAAGCATCTTTTGTAGGGCTGGACAGGTAGTGATAAATTCTTTAAATTTCTGTTTGTTATGGAAGGTCTTTATTTCACTTTTGTTCACAAATTAGAGCTTTGCAGGGTATAATATTCTGGGATGACAGTTTTTTTTCTCTTAAGACTTAGACTATATCTCGCCATTCTCTCCTAGCCTGCAGGGTTTCTGATGAGAAGTCTACTGTGAGTCTAGTTGGAGATCCGCTGAAAGTAATCTCGTGTTTTTCTCCTGCACATTTTTATCCTCTCTTTATGTTTCACTGTGGTGAGTTTGATTACAGTGTGTCATGGTGAGCATCTCTTCTGGTCAGGTCTATTGAGAGTTCTGTGTGCTTCTTGTACTTGGATGTCTCTTTCTTTCTCCATACCAGGGAAGTTTTCTGATATTATTTTACAAAAGGGTCTTCTAATTCTTTCTCTCTCTACATGCCTTTAGGAACTCCTAGAACCCGTATGTTAGTTTTGTTTTTTTTTTTGTTTTTGTTTGTTTGTTTTGTTTTTTTCACAATAGCCTGTAGATTCCCAACAGTGTTTTTAGTTTTCTAATTTCCTCTTCTTGCCTTTGGTTTGACTGTATACTTTCCTGTGCTTTGTCTTCTAAATACGATATTCTTTCTTCTGCTTCACCGATTCTGTTTTTAAGGCTCTCCACTGCGTTTGTTACTCTATTGAATTCTTCATTTCATTTTGATTCCTCCTTAATATCTCAATTTCATGGGAGAAATTTTCTTTCAAGTCCTGCATGGATTTCAGTAGTTTGTACATTTGCTTTTGATTACTTCTATGTAATCTAATGATTGATTTTTTTGAATTCCATTTCTTGTATTTCTTCTATCTCCTTGTCTTCACATTCTAGTATCCAAGTGTCATGTTCCTTTGGGGGCATCATGTTGTCTTCCTTATTCTTGTTTCTTGGATTGGTGTATTTGTTATTTGGCATTTGTAGAGATACTCATTGGTTTCTTCTTCTTTTTTTTTTTTTTTTGGCTTGTTGTGAAATGTCTGCTTTCAGTGAATCTCTAGAGGCTTGTAGTGGGTGTGGCCAGAGAGCTCTGTTCTGTTCTCCAGGGTTAGTGGTGTGCCAATGGTGACACACCCATGTTTTGCATGGTAAATCAATCTCTCTCTCTCTCTCTCTCTCTTTTAAATCAGAAGGGATGTTTATTCTCAGCTGAGTTCCTCTCCTAAGTGGAGACCAGTGCCTGAGTGCTAGCCCCAGTGGGTATAATATTTGTCTGCCCTGTCCCAAGGAGCACACCACAGATCTGTGCAGTGTCAGTGTAAGTTCAGATTCACCAGCACTGTCTCTCACCAGGAACCAGGAACCCCCAAGCTTGTGGTATCGCCCACTGAGACCGCTCAGAGTCCCAGCCATACTGTGATTCCTTCCACACACCCTCGGTTCTTTCACAGTCCTGGTTCAGAAGCTTCACACCGTCCCAAGCTCCTAGCCCCCTGTTATTTCTCCCCACGAGTCAGGAGTTTGATTGCCAGGCACAGACACAAGCTGGCACAGCTGTTACATATGTCCAAAGTGGCGCCTGCTCTATTGGCTTGTTACAGGACACTGTTGTTAAGTGATCAGGGAGAGAGAAATGCCTCCATCCCATCTTTTTTTTTTTCCTCCTCTAGTTTGGCTGGTACACTTTCCCCCACTGGGCTCCAAGCAGGGTTCCCTCTAGACTCTTCTGCTGCTTTTTCACCAGTGTCTTGGGCTGCTGCAGTCTGGTCTCACTTCACTTTCCAGCGCTGGTGTGTAGGCTTTTGGCTGCTGGAGTCCCAGGCCGTGGGTGCGGTGCCCACACCCTCCATGTAGGTCCACCATATTCCTCTAATTTTGGTAGAGTTTCCTCTGCTGTTTTCTCCCTGACTCTTCCCTGAGACTGCACTATCTCCACTTTTTTTTTTTTTTTTTTTGACAGGCAGAGTTAGTGAGAGAGAAAGGCAGAGAGAAAGGTCTTCCTTTTTGCCGTTGGTTCACCCTCCAATGGCCGCCACGGTCAGCACGCTGTAGCCAGCGCATCGCCCTGATCTGAAGGCAGGAGCCAGGTGCGTCTCCTGGTCTCCCATGGGGTGCAGGGCCCAAGCACTTGGGCCATCCTCCACTGCACTCCCGGGCCACAGCAGAGAGCTGGCCTGGAAGAGGGGCAACCGAGACAGAATCCGGTGCCCCGAACGGGACTAGAACCCAGTGTGCCGGTGCCGCAGGTGGAGGATTAGCCTAGTGAGCCACGGCGCCGGCCTAGTCTGGCTGTTGTGAATATTGCCCAGTGAAAAGGGGAGGGCAGCTGTCTTCCAATCCTCGCTTCACTTCCTCCTAGTGAGGTTGCTGGGTCACGTGGCAGTTCTGCTTTTGACTTTTTGAGGAAACTCCAAGCTGTTTTCCATAATGGCTATGCTAATTAACGCTCACATGAGCAGTGCAGAGTCCCTTTTCTGCATATAATTGCCAGTGCTTGTTTTAGGTGCCTTTTTGATAGTTCCATTCTAACCAGTGTGAGATGATACCTCATTGTGGCTTTAACTTGAATTTCCTTGATATTGAGCATTTTTTCATATTCCTGTTAATCATTGGTGTGTTTTCTTTTGAGAAATCTTAACTCTAATAATTTATCTGTAAATTCCTTTGGATTTTACATAGATGCAGTCATAGCAACATTTTATTTCTTCCTTTCCAGTTCTTCGAATTTTATCCCTTCTCTTGTCTTACTGCACTATCTAGCTCATCTGAAACAGTGTTGCAAATTTGGAAAATCCTTTTGTGTTTTTTATTTCAAAGAAAGAGCTTTTGCTATTTTATCACTGCATGTAGTATTTAATATAGATGTGTAAAGGTACCCTTTAGCAGATTAAGGAAACTTTCTTTTGGTATTGGTTTGCTAAATAGTTTTATAGTGATCAGATGTGAATTATTACAACATCCTGCATTCCACATTGATTGAGATGATCGTATGATTTCTCCATTATGTATTGTCATAACAAGTTACACTGAAATGCATGCTACTGGTAAATCAGCCTTCCACTAGAGGAAACCCAGGTTGTGGATAGTCATAATTAGATTGGCTTAGAGTCATAGAGTCATGAGGATCAAATGAAGTAGCATGTTAAATTCTTTGTAAAGTTTAAAGCATTCTGTAAATATGTGATACAAATTTGAGTTTCATAAGCATTTCCTTTTTAAATTTCAGGCAGAACTCAGAAGCTTGATGGACAATGCTTCTTCATCCTTTGAATTTGCCAAAGAACTCATCAGGCACAATCTGGTGAATAAGCTTCCTGTCTTTTTTTTTTTTTTTTTTTTGGTAAAGATTTATTTATTTATTTGAAAGTCAGAGTTACACACACACACACACACACACACACACACACACAGAGAGAGAGAGAGAGAGAGAGAGAGAGAGGTCTTACGTCCACTGGTTCACTCCGCAGTTGGCTGAATTGGTTGCAGCTGCGCCCATCTGCAGCCAGAGCCAGGAGCTTCTTCCGGGTCTTCCCACGCTAGTGCAGGGGCCCAAGGTTTTGGGCCATCTTCTACTGCTTTCCCAGGCCACAGCAGAGAGCTGGATCATAAGTGGAGCAGCCGGAACTCGAACTGGTGCCCATATGGGATACAGGCATTGCAGGCAGCAGCTTTACCCGCTACGCCACAGTGCCGGCCCCAAGCTTCCTGTTTTGACTAACTTTGCTCCTACTCTTGTTTTGGTACATCACGGCAGCTGGAAAGAAGAGTATTACTTCACTCCAAGGGGACATCCTTGCTATGGAGGAGAGCAAAGAGTTATAAACATCTTGACAATTAAATATAGGGGATTTTCAGTTGCTGTAATCCTAACAGATAACTATGGAATAAGGAGTTAGAAACACAAAATTTGGTTCCAAAAGGACATCTGCGGATGGGCATTTGATGCAGTGGCTAAAATGCCATTTAGGAACCTACATCCTGTACTGGACTCGCTAGGCATGAGCCAAGGCTCCACTTCCAATTCTGGCTTCCTGCTAGTATGCATTCTGGGAGGCAGTGCTTGATGGCTCAAGTGCTTAAGTCCCTACCTCCTTCATGGGAGACCCAGATTGAGTTACTGGCTCCCGACTTCAGACCCAGCCCTGCCCTGGCTATTGTAGGCATTAGGGGAGTGAACTTGTGGTTGGCAGATCTCTGTCTCTTTCTGCTTTGTAATTTTTTTTTTTTGACAGGCAGAGTGGACAGTGAGAGAGAGAGACAGAGAGGAAGGTCTTCCTTTTGCCGTTGGTTCACCCTCCAATGGCTGCCGTGGACAGCGCGCTGCGGCCGGCACACCGCGCTCATCGGATGGCAGGAGCCAGGCGCTAGGTGCTTTTCCTGGTCTCCCCATGGGGTGCAGGGCCCAAGCACCTGGGCCATCCTCCACTGCACTCCCGGGCCACAGCAGAGGGCTGGCCTGGAAGAGGGACAACCGGGACAGAATCCGGCGCCTCGACCAGGACTAGAACCCGGTGTGCCGGCGCCGCAAGGCGGAGGATTAGCCTGTTGAGCCACGGCGCCGGCCTGTTTTGTAATTTTTTTAAAAAGTGCATCTGTACCTCAGGGACTAGAAGAGAGAGAATATCAAATGACAGAAGAAAGCGCAGACCAGGCTCACCTAGACAATGTGACATCACTTACAACTGCGCGTTGTAATCATCTGGCAGGCTTCTGAAACTAACGATGATGTATGGACCCCACCCCAGGTGTTATCTAATAGTTGGTTTAGGGCCCAGTTGTCAATAGTTTTAATAGCCTCCCAGGTGAATGTAAAATACAGCCACAGTAAGGAGCCACTGTATGTGTATATGACTGGAAAGGACATGGATGATAAAGAGAGATTGTCCTTGGAGAGTGAGATTAAAACAATGAGGATATGGAAATTTTTCATTTTTAATCTTGTAGTTAAGGGTTTTTTTTCCAGTGAACATGAATTATGAATTACTTTTTTTTTAAAAGGTTTATTTATTTACTTGAAAGAGTTACACAGAGAGAGAAAGAGAGGCAGAGAGACAGAGGGAGAGAGAGGTCTTCCATCTGCTTGTTCACTCCCCAATTGGCCGCAGTGGCCGGAGCTGTGCCAATCTGAAGTCAGGAGCCAGGAGCTTCTTCTGGGTCTCCCACATGGGTTCAGGGGCCCTAGGACTTGGGCCGTCTTCTGCTTTCCTAGGCCACAGCAGAGAGCTGGATTGGAAGTGGAGCAGCCAGGACACCAGAGCCCATATGGGATGCCAGCACTGCAGGCAGCAGCTTTATCCATTACACCACAGCGCTTGCCCTGAATTACTTTTGTAACTTTTTAAAAATCCTTAAAAATATTGAGGCAATATAAACGATGTTAAGAATATCAACTTCTGGCCGGCACTGTGGCTCACTAGGCTAATCCTCCGCCTTGCGGTGCTGGCACACCGGGTTCTAGTCCCAGTTGGGGCGATGGATTCTGTCCTGGTTGCCCCTTTTCCAGGCCAGCTCTCTGCTGTGGCCCGGGAGTGCAGTGGAGGATAGCTCAAGTCCTTGGGCCCTCCACCCGCCGGCTGCGGTGGCCATTGGAGGGTGAACCAACGGCAAAAAGGAAGACCTTTCTTTCTGTCTCTTTCTCTCACTATCCACTCTGCCTGTCAAAAAAAAAAAAAAAAAAGAATATCAACTTCTGAAGTCAGTTTTGAGGTTAAAGTGAAGCTGTGCCGTGTGCTAACTGTAACTGAGTAGCTCAGCATGGCTGAGTCCCAGTGTTATATGTACAAGAAACTCAAGTATCATGTTGTTTTTTTTAAAAAGATTTATGTATTTGATTAAAATTTATATTTATTAAATGAGAATTTTCTATTAAAAATAATAAAAATGTATGTATTTGAAAGGCAAAGATACAGAGAGAGAAGGAGAATCAGAGAGAGAGAGAGATCTTCCATCTGCTGGTTCATTCTCCAAATGGTAGCAACAGCCAGGCTCTGCCAGGCTGAAGCCAGGAGCCAGGAGCTTCTCCCAGGTCTCCCACATGGGTTCAGGGGCCCAAGCACCTAGGCCATCTTCTACTGCCTTCCTAGACACATTAGCAGGGAGCTGGATTAGAAGCAGAGCAGCTGGGACTCAAGCCAGTGCTCCTGGTAGATGCGGGCCTTGCAAGCAACAGCTTAACGTGCTGCACCACCGTGCTGCCGTCTACTTACTGTAATTTAGATAATATCTTTACTTCAACGAGACCAAGTTCCTGTGTACACAGAGAGCCTTTCAAACACTGAATGCCGACTGATTCAGTGACAGTTCTGAGGACCTGAGAGTGCACAGTAGGTACAAAGTTCCTTGAAGTGAATATGGAGCTTATACTGTGGTGTGTGTAAGATAGGAACAAAGACATGTGTGATGAGATGAAGTGACAGGAGCTGTGGCTAAAAATAACTGGTACAGGGCAAAGAGTGATAGCACAGGGAGGTTTTAGGGTGAAAGGAAGATACGTAAGGGTCAAGCTGAGGGGAGGGCAGAGCAGAGGGAAGATCAGGAGCGTAGGGGTTTGTTAAGTGATCGTAAATCCAGCCAGCAGTACAAGTTGTCAGCACGGTAGCTGATTCTAGGGCTGATTTTGCTTGGATGTCATGGACTCTGTTGTCGGTGGCAGCCCCTCTAACATGTCCTTCAGGAGGTGGAGCCACGCGTTCTGCCATGTAACACAGTTTCTCTGCTGCTAGGTTGTGTTCCGAGGAGGTGAAGGGGCCCTGCAGGTTCTGCCTCCCCTGGTTGATGTGATTCCCGAAGCGAGGCTAAATTTAGTGATTTATTACCTTCGGCAAGGTAAGACAAATTTGTCTTGGTCTTAGTTGTAATGAGATATTTCAGAATGTTTGATTTCCAATTGGACTACAGTTTTAACTTGTGAAATTCATAATACTTCCCAGAATTTTTGCCACAGATTCGTAGGACAAAAAGGCATGTATTGTGCATTCTCATTGTGCCTTTCTCTTCATTCTCTCTCCTGCTATGCTTCCCGCCCTCCTCCCCCTGTTCTGTTCCTTTATTCCTCTCACTGTTCTGTCTGGCTCGCTCTTCATTCTGGTTTGATTTCTCCCTCCCCTTCTCCTGTAGTTTTCTTTTTGTAATTTCCTCTGTGTATAACACAGATCCACATTTTCTTACCTTGTTTTATTGTTAACTTTTTTTTTTTTTTTGACAGGCAGAGTGGACAGTGAGAGAGAAAGACAGAGAGAAAGGTCTTCCTTTGCCATTGGTTCACCCTCCAATGGCTGGCGCATCACGCTGATTTGAAGCCAGAAGCCAGGTGCTTCTCCTGGTCTCCCATGGGGTGCAGGGCCCAAGGACTTGGGCCATCCTCCACTGCATTCCTGGGCCATAACAGAGAGCTGGCCTGGAAGAGGGGCAACCGGGTCAGAATCCGGTGCCCCTAGCGGGACTAGAACCCGGTGTGCCAGCGCCGCAAGGCGGAGGATTAGCCTATTGAGCCACGGCGCCGGCCTATTACGCCTTATATTCCTAAACTAGTCTTTTAAAAAATATGTTTACTTTATTTATTTGGAAGACAGAGTTACAGAGAGAGGTAGAGCCAGAAAGAGAGAAAGGTCTTCCATCAGCTGGTTCACTCTCCAAATCACCACAATGGCCAGAGCTGAGTTGATCTGAAGCCAGGAGCCAGGAATTTTCCTGGTCTCCCACCTGGATGCAGGGACCCAAGGACATGGGCCATCCTCCACTGCCCTCCCAGGCACATTAGCAGGGAGCTGGATCAGAAGTGGGCAGCCAAGACTACAAACCAGCACCATGTGGGATGCTGGTGCCACGGTGCTGGCCCTTGAAGTAGTCTGCTAACAGTTCAGAGTGCAGAGTAGCAGCTGCTATACATTGATGTATGGACTGATACATTGATCCGTCCATGGTAGCATTTTATCATGGATTTCAGATTAGCAGCCTGGGCCTTTTCAGACACACAGTAAATCAACCAGGTAGCATTTTCCTCATAAAGGTGCATGTGTTTATTAAAATAAGAATATGAACTTGTAGTCTTCTCTATTCAATATAGAAGCAAAAAAAAATAGACTTTTGAGCAAGAATTAAAGAAATAGCATGTTTATTTTACACATTAGTTTTATAATGAAAAATTCTAAACATAAACAAAAAGTAGAATTTAATGAACACCCAAATCCTCATTCCAGGCTTAACAGGTTTTAAGATATTGCCAGCATTTTTTATCTGCCACACCCCTTTTCATTCTTGAAATGCTTTGAAAGCAAATTTCAGACTTTGTCATTTCTCTCATATACTAAAAAAAAAATCTGGTTAACACATGGTCATTTAAAAAAAAAAAAAAAACCTGGTCATTTTCCTTATTTAATTGGCATATAGCACCCAGTTCATATTCTTAGTCTGAAGATTATTTTAGATATTTGGTGGTGGCCGGTGCCGCAGTTCAATAGGCTTACCTCCGTCTAGCGGCGCCGGCACACTGGGTTCTAGTCCCGGTCGGGGCGATGGATTCTATCCCGGTTGCCCCTCTTCCAGGCCAGCTCTCTGCTGTGGCCCGGGAGTGCAGTGGAGGATGGCCCGTCCTTGGGCCCTGCACCGCATGGGAGACCAGGAGAAGCACCTGGCTCCTGCCATCGGATGAGCGCGGTGCGCCGGCTGCAGTGGCCATTGGAGGGTGAACCAACGGCAAAGGAAGACCTTTCTCTCTGTCTCTCTCTCTCTCACTGTCCATTCTCCCTGTAAAAAAAATAAAAATAAAAAATAGGTATTTGATGGCTTGATATTATTTTCCTAAGGATAATCGGTTATCTTTAGAATACCTGCTCAACTCGGAACTTGATGGAGAGCTAGAAAACAAATGCAGCAGATCATATTGCTCATGAATATTTGAACACTAAAGGAGCTTCTCAGAGACTAAGAAGAGTTTTCTGGAATATGAACTAGTGTGACTACTTACTTCTCTCTTACATTTCAGATGACGTACAGGAAGCTTATAACTTAATTAGGGATCTGGAACCTACTACTCCTCAGGTAATTGAGAATCTTTTTGTCATTAAAGAAAAGCTGATTTTTTCATTAAAATATTTCATTGACAATAATTATACATATATATGCGGTACAGTATGAGATTTATTTTTTCCCTTCTACTATTAGGAACACTTAAAAACTTTATTTTAAGATTTAACCGTATTAGGGTGTAGCAGGTTAGGTTGCTTCCTGCAGCACTGGCATCCCATATGGTCTCCAGTTCAAGTCCCGGCTGCTCCACTTCCAATCTGCCTCCCTGCTAATGTGCTGGGAAAGCAGTGGAAGATGGCCCTAGTGCTTGAGCCACTCTATGCATGTGGAAGACACAGAAGCAGCTCCTGGCTCCTGGCTTCAGTCTGGCCCACTCCAGATATTGCAACCATTTGGGGAGTGAGCCAACAGATGGAAGCTGTCTTTCTCTCTGTTTCTCTCCCCTTCTCTGTAATTTGCCTTTTAAATAAAATGAATAAATCTTATAAAAATATTTAACAATTTTTTTACCATTTTGCCATATTCAATTCGTTTATGGATATTATCTACATATACGTATACACTTTTTTTTCTTGAAAACAGGAACATTAATATCACATAATTTGGAATTTATTACAGTGATCATAAAATGAGGAAAGAAAGGTATATCGTCATGTAGTTGGTATAATTCGGAAAGAATAGACACTATTTATAACTACCTAGATACCAAATAATATGACATCCACACAATTTTTATGCTGTTTCTCTCTATATATATTAACTACTACATATGAGAGAAAACGTGTGATATTTGTTTTTCTGTGTCTGACTTATTTCGTTTAGCATAATGATTTCTGATTCCATCCATTTTGTTGCAAATGTCAGGATTTCATTCTTTTTTGTTAGCAATATTCTGTCATATAGATAAATATGTTGTTCTTGTATTGTCTGGTTTTGGATTTAAGGTAATACTGGCCTCATAGAATGAGTTTGAGAAGGTTTCCTTCCTTTCAATTGTTTGGAATAGTTTGAAAAAAATTAGTCTCAATTCTTCCTTGAAAGTTTGGTAGAAGCATCCTGCTATAGCCTGGAAAAGCAGTAGAAGATGACCCACGGCGCTGTGGTGCAGCAGGTTAACGCCCTGGCCTGAAGCACCGACATCCCATATGGGTGCCGGTTCTAGTCCCGGCTGCTCCTCTTCTGATCCAGCTCTCTGCTATGGCCTGGGAAGGCAATGGAGGATGGCCCAAGTCCTTGTGCCCCTGCACCCACGTGAGAGACCTGGAGGAAGCTCCTGGCTCCTGCCTTCGGATCGGCACAGCTCCGGCTGTTGCAGCTTATTGGAGAGTGAACCAGCGAATGGAAGACCTCTCTCTCTCTCTCTCTCTAACTCTGACTTTCAAATAAATAAATAAATCTTAAAAAAAAAAAAAGAAGAGATGGCCCAAGCACCTGGGCCCCTATACCCATGTGGAAGACCTGGAAGAAGCTCCTGGCTTCAGATTGGCCCAGCTCCAGCCATTGTGGCCAATTGGGGAGTGAACCAGCAAATGGAAGACCTTTCTTTCTCTCTCTCCCTCTCTCTGTCTGGAACTCTACCTTGTAAATAAATAAATCTTAAAAAAAAAAAAAGGTTTAGTAGAATTCAGAATTTAGTGAATTTCAGTAGAATTTTATAATTGAATTCTCCCGTGACCCACTGCTCATTAAGGAGTGATTGTTCAGTCTCCATGTATTTATGTAATTTCTGTAAATTTTTTTGTTGTTAATTTCCATCTGTGGTCAGAAAAGATAATATGATTTCAGTGTGTTTAATTGCTTGTGACTTGCTTTGTGGCCTAGTATATTGTTCATCCTAGAGACTGTCCCATGCCCTGATGAATAGAACGTATACTCTGTAGCTGTGGGATAGTGTTTTGTAGACGTCTCCTAGGGCCACTTGGTCTGCGGTGTAGCTGGTTCTGTTGTTTCTTTTCCTGATCTGTCCACTGATGGAAGGGGGATGTTAAACTCCCCCAGAGTGGTAGTGTCGGAGCTGGTTTCTCTCTTCAGATCCATTAACTTTATTTTAGAGGACTAGGTGTTCTAGCATTGGACATCAGACATTTAAAGTAGTCATATCTTGTTGAATTGTTCCCCTGATCATTACATAATGCCCTTCTTTCTATGTTAAAATTTATTTGAAAGGCAGAGTGATAGAGACAGAGAGAGGGAGGGACTACAGAAAAGAGAGCTCTTCCGTTTGCTGGTTCATTCCTCAAATGACTGTAATGGCCAAGGCTGGGCCAGGCCAAAGCCAGGGACTCAGAACTCCATGCAGGTCTCCCACATGAGTAGCAGGAGCCCAAGGACTTGGGCCATCCTCCACTGCTTTCCTAGGCTCATTAGGAGGGAGCTGGATCAGAAACAGTGCCTCCAAGACTCAGCTCAGCGCTCTGATAGGTGGTGCCTGCTTTGCAGGCAGCAGCTTACCCCGCTGCACTGAGTGCCAGCCTCTTCTTTGTCTCTTTGACCAGTTTTTGCCTTAAAGTTTATTTTGTCTGATATAACCTTGCTTTTTAAATCCTTTCACTTTCAGCCTGTGTACATCTTTATGGTGAAGTGTGTTTCTTGAGGCAGCATATAGTTGGGTCTTGTTTTTTTATCCGTTCAGATAGTCTGTATCCTTTTTAGTTAACGTTGGACATAGTTTCCTTTTTTTAAAAGATTTGTTTATTTACTTGAAAGGCAGAGTTATGGAGAGTCAGAGGCTGAGAGAAAAAGAGAGGTCTTCCATCCGATGAGAATGGAAGGTTCACTCCTCAAATGGCTGCAACGGCTGGAGCTGGGCCAGTCTGGAGCCAGGAGCCAGGAGCTTCTTTCAGGTCTCCCACACAGGTGCAGGGGCCCAAGCACTTGGGCCATCTTCTACTGCTTTTCCAGGCCATAGCAGGGAGCTGGGTCGAAATGGAGTAGGCAGAACTCGAACTGCCACCCATATGGGATGCTGGCACTGCAGGCGGTGGCTTTACTCACTGTACCACAGCGGGGCCCCCTAGTCTGTATTTTTAATTACAGACTTTAGTCTATTTATATTCAAGGTTATTATTTATAACTAATGACCCTGCCAGTTTTCCATAAAAATTCTTATTGTATCTTTTAATATCCTTTGTTCTTTTACCAGGGGGTTCCCTGTATTCTTCTACGGTATGAATTGCCTTTCTCCATCTCTGTATGAGTATATCCTCAAGTAAGGCTGCCCACTGTGCTGATGACTTCTTTCAGTGTTTGCCTGTCTCAGAGCTCTTTGTTTACCTTCATTTGTGAATAAAAGCTCCACTGGGTGAAGTCTTCTGGGCTGGCAGGGTTGTTTGTTTGTTTGTAACTTGACTACATCCATCTCTTCTCTTATGGCCTAAAAGGGCTTATATTGAGAAATTTACCATTAATCTAATGGAAGTTCATTCAGAAATGACCTGCTGCTTTTCCATTGCGAATTTTAGCCTTCTCTTTATGTTTTACTTCTAAAAACTTGATTATAATATGTTGTGTAAGGTCTTTTCTGATGGTGTGTATTTGGGGTTATATGAGCTTCCTGTATTTGGATATCTATGTCTTTCTCCAAACTAGGGAAGTATTCCGCTATTGTCTCACTAGATAGGTTTCCTACACTGTTTTTTTCCATTCCTTCAGGAATTCACAGCACTTGTATATTGGGTCGTTTGATGATATCCCAGATACCCCAGGCACTGTTTCATCTTTCATCATCATCATTTTTTTTTTTGTCTGACAGATTTTTCAGAATACCTGTTTGCTAGATCAGATATTCTTTCTTCTGCCTGATCGAGTCTCTTGTTAAGGATTTCCAGTGTATTTTTAATTTGATTTATTGAGTTCTTTTTTTCAAAGATTTCTGTCCAGTTCTCTTTTTGTATTTCTATCTCTTTGCTAACTTTCTCATTCATGTTATGTACTGATTTCCTATTTTTCATTTAACTGTTTGTATCCTCTTGTCTTTAAATTAACCATGCAATCGTTCTTTCAAATTCTTTCTCAGGCATTTTGTCAATCTTGGGAGTTTTAGGATTTTAGGGTTTAAGGAAGAAGATGAGACAGCCAGTTAAAAGCAGATATAGGACAATGTGATGGGGAAAGTAAAGTTACAGTCTGCTTGGACAACTGGCAGGGGTCTGAGGGAGACCCATCTACCTGGGCAGCAGTCCATTTATGCTGTTTGTTGGGAAGAAGCTGTGTGGACACCAGGAGACCCAAGTCCACTGTGGCAGGTTGGTTTGAACAGGCAGAAGAGCCCCTATTTACAATGTATGACGTTTGTGATATCAGTTTGCTATGCCAGGGCAAGTGGGAAGGTTTAAAAGCCAGACTCTTACCCATAGAGGACCTGGTGACATCCTCAGGGTCGTTCTTAGCTGGGGCTCAGT
The DNA here is from genome assembly GCA_015711505.1 of Sylvilagus bachmani. NCBI lineage: Eukaryota > Metazoa > Chordata > Mammalia > Lagomorpha > Leporidae > Sylvilagus > Sylvilagus bachmani. The sequence continues at coordinate 691,677 of CM027399.1, forward strand.
TGACCAGGTTTGAAGTTAGCTGTTTGTGTCCCAGTGGCCTAGCAAGTCCTAACAAATCTGCCTTTCTTCACAGTCTGATATTAATGCATTATTATGTTCTTTTTTTTAAGATTTTTTTTTTTATCTGAACGAGTTAGAAATAGAGACAGAGAAATCTCTTCCATTCACTGATTTACTCCCCAAATGGCCACAACAGCCTTGGCTGGGCCAGGCCCAAGCCAGGAGCCTGGAATTTCATCTGGGTCGTGGCCAGGGCCCAAACACTTGGGCCATCTTCCACTGCTTTTCCTAGGCTAGATGGCAAGTAGAGTAGCTGGGACATGTACCAGTGCCCACATGGGACTCCAGCTTTACCTGCTTTACCACCTTCCTGGTTCACTCCCCAGATGCTGCAACGACCGGAGCTTAGCTGATCCGAAGCCAGGAGCCAGGAGCTCCTTCTGGGTCTCCCATGTGGGTGCAGGGGCCCAAGGACTTGGGCCATCCTCCACTGCTTTCCCAGGCCATAGCAGAGAGCTGGATTGAAGTGGAGCAGCCGAGAATTGAACCAGCACCCACATGGGATGCCAGCACTGCAAGCGGCAGCTTTACCCGCTACACTGCAGCGCCAGCCCCTCCTGTGTTTCGTGTTGATTTTTGTACATCTTGGAGATCAGTTGTTTCTTTCACTTTTTTAAAGGATGATTTTTGTTGATTTAAGGCTTTTTCCTCACAACATGCCTCCGGGTATTGGTTTGGTTGACTGCTCTAGCTTTAGTGGCATGGATTATGTAGTCTCTCTATACCTTTACTTGCTGTGGTTGGCAGTTGCCGTCGCTCAGTATGGTTACTGGTACCCCTGTTATGCCTGTCCCCAGCCATCTCCCTGCAGAGGGACTGGGATGAAAATCTCAGGTGTTGGCAGCAGGCCCTGCTGGTGCTATGGGAGCCTCTGGCACATAGACTCCCAGCCAGTATCCAAGTTAGGTGCTGAGCTGTGAGATCAGTCTGGTTCCCGGAGCCAGTGATCTCACAGACTCCTAGCCACTGCCTAGCTCCAGAGCTCCAGTAGTGAAACTAATGCTGTGGAGGAGCCTCGTTCCATGGAGGCTGTCTGAGAGGTTGCTGGATCTGTTAGAGTGACTTCAGTGCTGTGAAAGCAGAACAAGCAGTCTTGGACCACTCTCATGAGCTGCTTGCTGGGCTGGGTGGGTGGCAAGAACCTCAGGCCCAAGCAACAAGTGAGTGGCAGACTTCTTGGGGAAAGGCTGGAACCCTGAGTCTCACGTTGCCCCGGGTAGAGCACAGAAACTCTGGGCCAGAGACCCCAGCGAGCAGGAGTGATGTGCTATGTAGGTGGGTCGTGGAAAGCCCAGCCTGGGTCCCAGAGAGTGAGGTGTTGCCGGAGTAAGTGAGGCACAGAAGGCATCAGCCAGGACTCCCAGGGCATGTACTGGGTGCGGCGAGAGCTCCGGCCACTGCTGAGAGGGGCAGCAATCCAGAGCAGCACCCGAGAGGCTCCATCGGTGACTGCTGGGGAGGTTAATGCCCCAGTCCTTCTCTGTGCCAAGTGGGAGCAGCCGGACCCACTGTTGAAGGGGAGCAAATGCTCCCAGCAATCTTCACCCACCCAGAGCACTGACACGCTGCCTGATAAGCACCCAGACTGTACCACGGGAGCTGCCCTTAGTGTGCAGGGAACCGTGAGCCTCTGTAGGCAGACTGGGCAGGCGCACAGGAACCCTGCCTGTGTCCTTGTGTCCACAAGTTCCAGCTGGCACTGGCAGTGTTCATGTGGTCAGGGGAGGGAATTGATCCCTGGTTCCGAGGGGACACGCCCCCCAGTTCCCAGAGTCCTGGGGCTGGCTATCCCAGCTGCCATGTTCAGTGTCCACTGAGGTACAGAGCAGTGTGGGCTAGGGCATTGGGTTCACTGTTGCTCTGTTGGGCCTAGTTTGACCTGTGGGGCTCCATCTGCCTTGCTAGGTTGCGGAAATGAACTGGGGCTCCTGGGAGGAAGATAGGTGAGGGCCACAGTCTCCTCACACAGTGTGGACTCAGACTGTGACTCCCTTCTCAAGATGGTGGCTCACTGCCGTGGCCCTTGCCCTGGGGGTTGGAGCAGAGGACAAGCTGGGGGGGGGGGGTCCTGCTGCTGGGTCCCTCTGCAGGGAGGGTTGCCTGGACAGAGGATTCGCACAGGCAGCCCTCCTGGCGCGCTCCTGCCCCCCGTTTCCCTGCAGACCAGGCTTTGTTCCTCTGTCCCCTCGCCCTGTGCTGCTTTCAGTGTCCTGTGTCCCACTGTCCTGTCCCTGTGTCCAGTCCTCCTCCTCCCTCCAGAAGCCGCTGCTTTGGGTTTTCTTGGTAGTGGAGGAGGCAGATGCTGGGCCATCTTGATTCTCCCAAGAATGCTTTACATTTTTGCTAACCCTCTACTATTGAATGTGAAATATCAGAAAGATAGCTGGAAGGCATTATGTTAGAGATTTCTGCTTTGATGCGAGACTTCAATATTTTGTTCAAATTTATTTTCATTTTATTTGAAAAGCAGAAAGAGGCCGGCGCCGTGGCTCAACAGGCTAATCCTCCGCCTTGCGGCGCCGGCACACCGGGTTCTAGTCCCGGTCGGGGCGCTGGATTCTGTCCCGGTTGCCCCTCTTCCAGGCCAGCTCTCTGCTGTGGCCCGGGAGTGCAGTGGAGGATGACCCAAGTGCTTGGGCCCTGCATCCCACGGGAGACCAGGAGAAGCACCTAGCACCTGGCTCCCGCCATTGGATGAGCGCGGTGCGCCGGCCGCAGCGCGCCGGCCGCGGCAGCCATTGGAGGGTGAACCAACGGCAAAGGAAGACCTTCCTCTCTGTCTCTCTCTCTCACTGTCCACTCTGTCAAAAAAAAAAAAAAAAAAAAGAAGAAGAAGAAGAAAAGCAGCAAGAGTGAGCTCTTGCATCTGCTGGTTCTCTCTGTGTAGACCAGCAGTTGTCAGACGAGGCCAGTCTGAAGCCGTGAGCCTAGCACTCAGCTGGGACACGTGTGGGTGGCAGGGGCCAGTGCTTCAGCCATCACGTGCTCTGTCTCCCAGTATGCGTTAGCTAGAGTCAGGTGCCAGAGGTAGACATCAGACTCAGGTACGCTGATATGGGGTCCCAGCATTTTAACCAGTGTTTTAACCCTTAGAGTAGACACCTGTCCTTTATGTGAGACTTTTGATAAGAGAGTGAATATTCTTGGCTTTTTTGATGTTTTAAAACTCCATTGTATGTAGTCATTTCCTCACAAGGGCTAAAGTTTCGAAATGCTAAAATCTAGAATTCTAATGAAGCTATTAAGATTTATGCACTTATCTCACTTATAAATTGTCTATAACTGTCTTTCTCCTAACTCCTTTTAGTTAAGGACTATATCTGCAATACTGTATACACTAAACACATCGTAGACATTCCGTTTATTGAATTAAACACTGACTAAAAATGTTCCCAGACCTCATGGAGTCTAAACAAGGACATTTCTCAAGTGTACTGAAAGCTGCAGTAAGCGTCTGCTGTTCTTTTTACAGCCCTTTTTAGTAAGAAGTGATCAGGCTTCCGAGGAGGGCATCCGTTAAAGACTAGAACCAGGTCTGACACGAGGGGGAGAGCTGAGGCCCTGGCGCTCCACGAGGCGGAACACCTACCTCATCCATGGAACCAGAGGGTCTGCCCAGCTTCTTTCTTATAGGAAAACATTACTAACAAAGAAAGGTTTTTACACTGGAACGGGGAAATAATATATATGATGTGGTCACAGAGAGTCACTGGCTGATGATGAGATAAGCACTCTGCTGTCTGCCCTGAATTGAAATGAAGCGAAACTTACCTTCCAGGTCTTGTATGAATTATTTCTGCCTGAGATTGAGAATTTACAAGTACGTTAAATTCTTTTATATGTGACATTGCCTTCTGGAAACTAAATGAAAGTCTCCTAATTTTTTCATTTAAATCTGGAATAGAACAGAGAAAAGCAACTCTGTGTTTTGTTTTTTTTTTTTTTTTTGACAGGCAGAGTGGACAGTGAGAGAAAGAGAGACAGAGAGAAAGGTCTTCCTTCGCTGTTGGTTCACTCTCCAATGGCCGCTGCGGCTGGCGCGCTATGGCCAGCGCATCGTGCTGATCTGAAGCCAGGAGCCAGGTGCTTCTCCTGGTCTCCCATGGGATGCAGGACCCAAGCACTTGGGCCATCCTCCACTGCACTCCCGGGCCACAGCAGAGAGCTGGCCTAGAAGAGGGGCAACCGGGACAGAATCCGGTGCCCCGACTGGGACTAGAACCTGGTGTGCCGGCGCCGTGAGGTGGAGGATTAGGCTATTGAGCCGCGGCGCTGGCCTCTGTGTAACTTTTGATAATATATATCCATACATATAAAATACTCAATTGATGAAGGGAATTGACCTGGAAAATAAGGCTCTACATTACTCTTATATTAATCACTGTTTATCCATGTTTCTAGGAATATATTCTTAAAGGAGTGGTCAATGTAGCCCTTGGCCAGGAAACGGGTTCAGTAAGTATGAAATCACCAGTAATATATGCTTTGCAAAGTTATAAGTATAAGGAAAATACCAAAATGAAGATATAAATGCAGGGGCCAGCACTGTAGCATAGAGGGTAAAGCCGCCTCCTGCAGTGCCAGCATCCCATATGGGCGCTGGTTCTAGTCCCGGCTGCTCCTCTTCCAATCCAGCTTTCTGCTGTGGCCTGGGAAAGCAGAAGAAGGTGGCCCAAGTCCTTGGGCCTCTGCACCTGCGTGGGAGACCAGGAGGAAGATCCTGGCTCCTGACTTCGGATTGGACCAGCTCCAGGTATTGTGGCCAATTGGGAAGTGAACCAGTGGATGGAAGACCTCTCTCTCTTTCTCTCTCCCCCTCTCCTTCTCTGTGCAACTTTGTGTCTCGAATAAATAAATATTTTTTTAAAAAGAATATCTACTTAAAAAAGAAATATATAGGCCGGCGCCGTGGCTCAACAGGCTAATCCTCCGCCTTGCGGCGCCGGCACACCGGGTTCTAGTCCCGGTCGCGGCGCCGGATTCTGTCCCGGTTGCCCCTCTTCCAGGCCAGCCCTCTGCTGTGGCCCAGGAGTGCAGTGGAGGATGGCCCAGGTGCTTGGGCCCTGCACCCCATGGGGAGACCAGGAAAAGCACCTGGCTCCTGCCATCGGACGAGCGCGGTGCGCCGGCCGCAGC
>CM027399.1:696972-730519 GCA_015711505.1 Sylvilagus bachmani
ATATATATATATATATATATATATATATATATATATGCAGCCAGTAATGCTATTAGTAAACTCACAAGTAGGCCCATCTGAGTTTTTTTTGTTTTTGTTTTTTGGTTTTTTTGACTGGCAGATTTAGACAGTGAGAGAGAGAGAGAGAGAGACAGAGAGAAAGGTCTTCCTTCCGTTGGTTCACCCCTCAGATGGCCGCTGTGGCCGGGGCACTGCACTGATCCGAAGCCAGGAGCCAGGTGCTTCCTTAAGATTTATTTTATTTGTTTAAAAGGAAGAGTTATTAGGGGTAGGGGGCGGTGTAGAGATCTTCCATCCACTGGTTCACTGCCCAAATAGCTGCAATGGCCAGGGCTGGGTCTGGCTGAAGCCAGAAGCTTCAACCTGGTCTCCCACGTGGATGCAGAGGCCAAAGCACGTGGGCCATCCTCCACTGCTTTCTCAGGCACATTAGCAGGAAGCTGGATTGGAAGCGCTCAAACAGGCACCCATATGGGCTGCTGGTGCTGCAGGGGACAGCTTACCCCGTTATACCACAACACCGGCTCTCTTCTGAAGTTTAATTTCTCCATATCTGCCCAATATAGACTCCATTAAAAAAGAATTCTGATATTCAGAGGAATTTTTAAAAATGCTTTAATGCTAAAAAATGATGCTTTGTTTAAAAAGAATCCTGGGTGTTTTTTTTTTTTTTTAAGATTTATTTATTTATTTGAAAGGCGGAGTTACACAGAGAGAGGATAGGCAGAGAGAGAGAGAGAGAGGTTCTCCATCCGATGATTCACTCCCCAATTGGCCACAACAGCTGGAGCTGCACCGATCCGAAGCCAGGAGCCAGGAGCTTCTTCCGGGTGCAGGGGTCCTGGCCATAGCAGAGAGCTGGATCAGAAGTGGAACAGCCGGGTCTGGAACTGGCACCTATATGGAATGCTGGTGATTCAGGCCAGGGCGTTAACCCATTGCACCACAGCACCGGCCCCAGAATCCTGTTTTTAAATGGTGCAAACCAAAGAAAAGTGACTGCGCACCCTCACTGTTACTTGCAGTGACTTTTTTAGACCATGACCTTGTCTGACATCTGTTATGTGGGGCCAGTTGTTTCACTAGCGAAGCTTCTATCAGAAGGAAAACACTGTCGGTCCAGCTTTCATCATCTCTAATGTGGCGTATGACATTTGTTGTGGACTATGAGTAAATATAAATAAATCTCCATCCCTAGCTCACTCCACAGTGCCTTGTAGGGAAGATAGGCAATGAATACTTACCGAATAAGCAAGTGAATTTGATAACTACGCCTTGTTCTATCCATAGCTCTATGCCAAGATCTAATATTTGGTAAAAGAGCAATAAATATTTGTCAAATGAATAGATTAGTAAATGAATACATTAATTTAATGAGTTGCTTTTATGATAAAATTTAAAGTTTGTATTTTTTTTTTTTTGGTGTGACCCTGCTTAATTCAATTTCAGGTTTTACTAGTTGCTTGTGCTAATGGGAATATTCCTTTGGGCAAGATTTAAAATAAAGATATTTGTTATATCCTAAGAAATGTATTAGACCCATAAAGTATAATACAAATAAAATACTTTCTCCATAGTCCTCTTTATCAGCTATGTTTTGTTTTTCAGAGGGATCATATGAAAATTGCCCAGCAGTTCTTCCAGTTGGTAGGAGGATCAGCTAGTGAATGTGGTATGTCTGAAACCTGTACTTACAGGCATGACTCGTAAGTGGAGTTGGGCATATATTAACAAGTGAAGTTTGATTCTATATCTAGGGATATATCTGTTAGGCTTTGAATTAAAAATGGGAGGTCAGAGTATCTCACAAGTAGAATAAAAGAATTTTTTGAAAAGGAGAAGAATAAATTTACTTTTTAATTAATGACTCTTAAATTTTTCAATCAGTTTTTTATATGGAATGTTATTTTGTATTGATTTTTTGAAAGCTCTTATATATTAACCTTTTGTCAAATTGAAAATATCTTTTTCATTAAGTCATTAGCCTTTATACTTTTCCTCTGATATATTTTACCATATAAAATAAAATGTTAAAATCAGGAGTGGACATTTGGCTTAGCAGTTAAGATGCTAGTGTGAGGGGCCGACGCCGTGGCTCACTTGGCTAATCCTCTGCCTGCGGCGCTGGCATCCCATATGGATGCCAGGTTCTAGTCCTGGTTGCTCCTCTTCCAGTCCAGCTCTCTGCTGTGGCCCGGGAGTGCAGGGGAAAATGACCCAAGTGCTTGGGCCCTGCACCTGCATGGGAGACCAGGAGGAAGCACCCGGTTCCTGGTTTTGGATCGGTGAAGCGCGCTGTCTGTAGTGGCCATTTGAGTGGTGAACCAATGGAAGGAAGACCTTTCTCTCTCTCTCTATCTCTCTCTCACTGTCTAACTATCTGTCAAATGAAAAAAAAAAGATGCCAGTGTGAATGCCTACATCCTACGTCAGGTGCCCAGGTTTGATACCTTTCTACTTCCTGCTCATAGAGCCCCTGGGAGTCACTGATGGTGGCTGAAGCAGCTGGATTCCTGATCTCCTGGCTCCTGGCTCCTGGCTGTAGCCCCAGCCCAGCCAGAATTTGGGGAATAACTTGGCAGATGGGTACACTTGATTGCACTCTCTTTTTCTCTCTCTCCTTGTGTATCTTTCTGCCTCTCAAAAAGAAATTCTCATAAAATGTTTTTTAATATTAAAATCATATTTAATTAAGTTTATATGTTCTCTTTTTTAAAGAATTTATTTATTTATTTGGAAGGCACAGTTATAGAGAAGCAGCTTCCATCCACTGGCTCACTCCCCAAATGGCCACAGCACCTGGAGCTGGGCCGATCCAGAGCCAGGAGCCAGGAGCTCCCTCCGGGTCTCCCATGCGGGTGCAGGAGTCCAAGGACGTGGGCCATCTTCTACTGCTTTCCCAGGCCATAGCAGAGAGCTGGATTGGAAGTGGAGCAACCGAGACTCGAACCGGCACCCACATGGGATGACAGCACTGCAGGTGGCAGCTTTACCCGCTACGTCACAGCACCGGCCCCTTAAGTTTATATTTTTATGATGATTTCATACATAGTTTCAGTCTTAGAAAGTTCTTTCTTAACCACCACAGCGAATGTTTATTTGCCTGTACCTCTTACCAGTAGCCTGTGGCTTTCTTCTCCTGCTTTATCAGTCAGTGTTCAGGGCAGGAAAGCGCTGTGCTCTGAAAAGGGCTGACAGCCCGTGTGAGCTGTGGGACCACCGGGAGCATTCGCATGTGGCCATCTTCTGTTCTGATGGGCATGTTCATGCTGAACAGAGAGATGTCTCACAAACACCATTTATTGAATACTATTTTCTTTTCCCATTTTGTTCATACAACAAAAATTTATTGAGGTGTTGGGGACACAGCAGGAGGGAAAGCGAACACAACTTGCCATCCTTTTGGAGTTTGCAGCCTTGTGGGGCAGACAGACTGCAGACATAATACAGAAATAGACTACATGGCTTCTCACATTGTGATAAGTGCTACAGAGTCCTCTCTTCCTCACATAGGGTCAGAATCAGGTGGTTCCATCACAGACTATTTCTCCATTTGATGCTGGAGGTGCTAGATTGTCTTAGACAAGTGATGATGAAGACCAAGCCGTGGTTATTTGAGTGTGCAAACGTTGGATTGGGATGAGAGAATCCAAGCCCTAGAAAATGACCTGGGGAGTACCATCACAGTGTTCCTGTGGGGCATGTGTTCATCATGAACCCTGGGAGCTAACCTGCAGAGACCATATTGATCATTCTCAAGTATTGTGACCTCCGCTATCCTGAGGCTTTGCCCACTGAAGCAGTCTACAACTTCAGAGCCTCAAAAGACATCCTGGAATGCACCGCTATTTCTAATTTTAAAAAGAACTGAAATTTCTGCTGAAGAGGATGTTTGGTTTCATGAATGTGTGTGGTTTCTCTCCCCTTTCCATTTCAGACACTGTACCAGGGCGGCAATGCATGGCATCCTGCTTCTTCCTGCTTAAGCAATTTGATGATGTGTTGATTTACCTCAACTCATTTAAGGTCAGTATAGAATCATCTCTGCGGCTTTATACACCAAATGCTAAATGGACTGTGTTAGAGAAGATGATATTCTTAGAAATGGACCTTTTCCTGTGGTGGCATTGACAGCATCAGTTAGTTCCTCAAGGTTATTATTGTGGGGACTGACATGGCTGCGACGCCAGTGTCCCATGTGGACTCTGGTTCAAGTCCTGACTGGTCTAGTTCCTATCCAGTTCCCTGCTAAAGCTCCTGGGAAAGCAGTGGGAAATGGACCAAGTGCTTGGGTCCCTGCCACCCATGTGGGAGACCCTGGCTGCAGCCTGGCAAAAAAAAAAAAAAGATTATTATTGTGCTTAAATAGTATAACTGATAACTTTATATTTTATGTGTTAATGCTCAATGTGACCTCTTCTTGGGATGTTTTTCAGAGTTATTTCTATAATGATGACATCTTTAACTTTAATTATGCACAAGCCAAAGCTGCTACAGGCAATACCAGTGAAGGAGAAGAGGTGGGTCTACGCTGTGAAAGTATTTGAATGAGTCTATTAAAAAAAGCCTTATCTTCTCACAAGAAAAACAGTCAAGGGGAATGGATTATTAAAGATTCTTTTGTTTTTAGATTGCATTAAAAAGTACAAGGTAAAGGCTGGCGCCGTGGCTGAACAGGCTAATCCTCCGCCTTGCGGCGCCGGCACACCGGGTTCTAGTCCCGGTCGGGGCGCCGGATTCTGTCCCAGTTGCCCCTCTTCCAGGCCAGCTCTCTGCTGTGGCCCGGGAGTGCAGTGGAGGATGGCCCAAGTGCTTGGGCCCTGCACCCCAAGGGACACCAGGAAAAAGCACCTAGCACCTGGCTCCTGCCATCGGATGAGCGCGGTGCGCCGGCCGCAGCGCGCCGGCCGCGGCAGCCATTGGAGGGTGAACCAACGGCAAAGGAAGACCTTCCTCTCTGTCTCTCTCTCTCACTGTCCACTCTGCCTGTCAAAAAAAAAAAAAAAGTACAAGGTAAAATGTGTCGAGTTTATGGTCATATTAATGTTTTCCCTTTTTTGATAAATTTTGTAGAAGTATACCATATGTGCAGCTTGGTGGATCTTCAGCACCTAAACACACCCATATGATCAGGACTCAGATCAGGAGACATTGTCCTGTCCCTAGAAACCTCCTTCAGGACCACTGTCCTGACTTTGGACTGCATAGATTGCTTGTCTGGAGTGTTCAGAATGACAGTTTCAACAGTTTGTTGTTAGAGGTCAGATTACTCCACTTGTTATTCAAATTCTATTTATTATCTAATCCCCATTATGATTTCTTCTATGACTTGTGAGTTATTTAAAACTCATTATTCCAGATTTCAGCTATGTGCACTCCCTTTTCAGGTTATTTGTTCTGATTTCTAACTTAGTGTACTGTGGCCCTAGAATGGGGTCTCCGTGACTCCAGTCCTTTAAGATGGATTGAAACCTGCTTTTGGCCCTGTAGCTTGTGCATCATGTAGGTCATGTGGAGTCGAGAAGAGTGTGCATCCCACAATTGTTCACTTCTCTGCGCAGCTCTTCTGCTGTCTTTCCAGCTTTCTGTCCGCGTACAGTGCCGTTACCGTCACCGTCACTTTGTCCTTAACAGCCGTGTGGTACCAGGGCCTCAAAGGCTGCAGGGGTCATTGATCTAAGACAAGCTGAAAGTGGACGCCGTGATTCCAGACCACCCTCAGCCTGTCTCTGCTGTCCTTGCAGGTGTTCCTCCTCATCCAGAGTGAGAAGATGAAGAACGACTACGTCTACCTCAGCTGGTTGGCCCGGTGCTGTGAGTCGTCCTTCCATGTCACGAGAAGAATCCTTCTCTGTTGCATGATTTGTGTGGAAATGACTTTTAGCGTTTTCTAATCTTGTTTGATATTTTGTTCTATAGCATCAGTAAACACTGAAGTTAAGGGCTTTAATGCTGCTCAGGAAAGCTGGCCATGTCAATTTACCTTACAGCGTTGGCTCAGCACTCACTGTCTGGAAGGATTTCTGGTTCTTTCTTTAGCTTGTTCAAGTTGCTAGGGTCTCAGTCTACAGTTTGTTTGTGAGATGAGATTATTAACATTAATTTTATCTTTTCAGCATACTTTAGGCCTGAAAGTTATAAAATGTCAAAAAATAAGTTTTTGTGTATTATATAACCAATAATCCCTCTCTCCCTCTCAGGTACTCACTATCTTCTTTTTCCTCTTTTTACTAAGCTTTTTTGTTTGAAAGATAGAGAGACAGATCTTCCATCCACAAATGTCCTCAACAGCTGGGGAACTAGGCCAGGCTGTAGCCAGGGACACAAATCTCTATCCAGGTCTATCACATGGGTGACAACGACCCAAGTACTTGAACCATCACCATTGCCTGGCAGGGTGTGCATTAGCAAGAAGCTAAATCAAGCACCAGCGCTGTGGCACAGTGGGTTAAAACCCCAGCCTGCAGTGGCGGCATCCTATGTGGGCACTGGTTCTAGTTTCAACTGCTCCTCTTCCAATCCGGCTCTCTGCTCTACCTGGGAAAGAGATGGAAGATGGTCCACGACCTTGGGCCCTGTACTCGTGTCGGAGACCCAGAAGCTCCTGGATCCTGGCTTTGGATCGGCTCAGCTCCAGCTTTTGCAGCCATCTGGGGAGTGAACCAGCAGATGGAAGAAGACCGACCATCTCTGTCTGTGTCTTCACTTCTGTCTGTAACTCTGTTTTTCAAATAAATTTAAAAAATGACTTTTTTGAAAAAAAAAAAAAAAACTAAATCAAAAGCAGAGGCAGGACTAGAACCCGAGGACTCCTGTATACAGGATGTGGGCATCCCAGGTAGCTTCCTACCTGCTGTGCCAAACCCCCACCCCTGCTGGATTCCAAATGCTCATGAAGTTTTTGTACTTGCAGGAGGACTTTCACACTCGGATATTCTAAGTAAGGCTGAGATTGTGAGCAGGGTTGGATTGCATGAGTGATGGAAATCCTCTTCTAGCAGACAAGGGAAATGGGGACTGCTGGGAATCAGCTCAGTCTAAAAGACCTGAGCATGTGAATCTCAACTGAGATATTTTGAGTAAGGTCGAGTTCTGACAGGGAATCAGTATGATGCTAACATTGCAGACTTGCCATTTGAGAAGTTTGCTACTATTATTTGTATATTTGGAATATGGAACCAAAAAGAACCAAATCTGTAGGATAAAAAGATACAGAAGTTGTTTCCTGGTGCTGGCCTTGTGGTATAGTGGGTAAAACCACTGCCTGCTGTACTAGCATCCCATGTAGGTACTGGTTTGTGTCCTGTCTGCTCCATTTCCCATCCAGCTGCCTGCTAATGGCCTGGGAAAAGCAGCAGAAGATGGTCTATGTGTTTGGGCCCCTGCTACCCACGAGGGAGACCCAGATAAAGCTCCTGGCTCCTGGCTTTGGCCTGGCCCAGTCGAGGTCCTTGCAGCCATCTGGGGAGTGAACCAATGGATGGAAGATCTCTGTGTGTCTCTCCCTCACTCTCTGTAATTCTGACTTCCAATTAAATAAATAAATCTTGGGGCTGGCCTTGTGGCAAAGCTCTGCCATTCAAATAAATAATAAATCTTTTTAAAAATAATAAATAAATCTTTAAAAAATTGTTTTGTAAATTTAAAAATCATGCATCACTGTTTCCTTTTGTAGATATCATGAATAAAAAGCCAAGACTAGCCTGGGAACTTTATCTCAAGATGGAAACCTCTAGCGAGTCCTTTAGCATCTTACAGCTCATTGCTAATGACTGCTACAAGGTGAGTATGAGTAAGACAGGAGGAAAATTTCAGAAGATAAGTATCACATGGCTGCATTGGCTAAATATTACAGAAACTGTTCTAGAAGCTAATAAGCCAGTGGTGGGAAATTTGGCTTGTATTAGAAATGCCATCCTTTTTATGAATGAAGTGAGCTCGGAGATGGGCAGTATTTCAGTTTTATGTACAGATGAAATAATGATTGAAAGAATAGGTTTTAGATTTCCAATAGTAATGAATCTTCTTTTTAAAAAGATTTATTTATGTATTTGAAAGGCAGAGTTACAATGGGGTTGAGAGAAATGGAAATAAGTTTTCCATCCGCTGGTTCATTCCCTAGAGGGCCACAACAGCCAGAGCTGGGCCGATCTGAAGCCAGGAGCCTCCTCCAGGTCTCCCATGTGTGTGCAGTGGACCGTCCTCCACTGTTTTCCCAAGTGCATTAGCAGGGAAGCTGGTTTGAAGTGGAGCAGCCGGGACTCGAGCTGGCGCCCGTATAGGATGCTGGCACCGCAGACAGCAGCTTTATCCACTAAGCCACAGTGCCAGTCCCCAAAGGTTATAAATCCTAAGGTAGCATATAGGTAGACATTTATCCAGTAGTTATTATCAACATTTAAGTCGGAATTGAAGCCCTGAAATGCAGCAAGACTGGTCAGGAAGCAAAGGGAGAAGAGCTGTCTTCCAAATCTTGAGGAATACTCGAGTGCAAGTGGAAGACGAGGGAGAGAAGCCAGACAAGAGAATGCAGACGGAGTCAGCTGTGGTAGAGAACTGGTGTGTGTGAGAGAGACTGCATGGCTGGATGGATGTGTATGATGTGTGTGTATTAGTGTAGGGAACTGGAAAGGCAGCAAGAGGCAGAAATTTGGGGCCTTATCCTTTAGATTAAAAGTGTCTATAAACATTAGCCCTATATTATATAATTTTCTATGTTTTTAAAGATTGATTTATCTATTTGAAAGGCAGAGTTACAGAGAGGCAGAGCCAGAGAGAGAGAGAGAGAGAGAGAGAGAGAGAGAGAGAGGTCTTCCATCTGCTGGTTCACTCCCCTGCCAAATGGCCACAATGGCTGAAGCTGCGCCAATTGGGAGCCAGGAGCCAGGAACCTCTTCCGGGTCTCCCACGCGGGTACAGGGGCCCAAGGACTTGGGCTGTCTTCTACTACTTTCCCAGGCCATAATAGAGAGCTGGATTGGAAGTGGAGTAGGGGCCAGTGTTGTGACATAGTGGGTAAAACCACTGTTTGCAGTGCAGTTCAAGTCCCGGCTGCTCCACTTCCAATCCAGCTCTCTACTATGGCCTGAGAAAGCAGTAGAAGATGGCCCAAGTCCTTGGACCCCTGCACCCATGTGAGAGACCTGGAAGAAGCTCCTGGCTCCTGGCTTCAGATCGGCACAGCTCTAGCTGTTGCAGCCAACTGGGGAGTGAACTAGTGGATGAAGGACCTCTCTCTCTTTCTCTCTGCCTCTCCTTCTCTCTGTGTAACTCTTTCAAATAAGTAAATAAAACTTTTAAAAAGAAGAAGAAAAAGTGGAGCAGCTAGGACTCGAACCGACATTCAATGGGATGCTGGCACTGCACTTGGCGGCCTTACCCACTATGCTGCAGCACCAGCCCCAGTAATTTTCTGTTTTTGAAATACCTCGTCCTTGAGGGAGAGCTGACACACGTAGCGACCAACCAGTGTGAGTGGAGGGAGGGGTGTGTGTGGCACGGTGGCCTGGCCACTCTGGAGCTGTGAAGAGTATGGGCATGTGAGAGACTTCAATGGACATAGCTCCCAGTGTGCCAGCTGGCAAACCTGAGTATCCGTAAGGCATCCGGGCCATGCTGCAGGGGCCGCCCAGGGCTGGCAGAGGCACCCAGCTGAGCAGCAGAGCCCTTGAAACTCCAAGGTCAGGGCAGTGGGGGTCCAGAAGCCCTCTTCCCATGCAGAAGCAAGGCCTTGGGGTGCCTGACCAGGATCTCAAGTTCTGGTGAGCAGTTTATGGGAGGTCAGGGCAGTTTGGGGTGGTATTGGAGTGTTTGAAGGACACAGGCTTGAGGTGTTGTGTTGGGATAATGGAGAGGGCCCAAGGGTTGATCTCTGAGCAGTGGGGTGAGCCTTTTGGATTCCAGGCTGAATGTAGGCAAGGAGCTTTAGTTAAAGCCCAGATTTCCTGGGAGCTGGGAGTGATTGCCGAGTTGAGGTTACCTTCCAGGCACTAGGGCTAACTTTTTTTTTTTTTTTTTTTTGAATAATGATTGATGGCTGGGGATGGAGGAGCAGAGTGGGCACTGACCTGGGCTCATCAGGAGTACTGCCAAGAGAAGTGAGGTGTGCCAGTTAACTTGGGGGCATGAAGAAATCCCAGGGTCCTCCCTGTTCCCCCGAAAGCTGGGGGTGGTTGTGTAGAACTGCCTGGGGAGCCTTGTGGGTCCTGCTCAGGGCCCTGAGTCCTTGTGCAGTGCACAGATGAAAGACTGGAAGTGCGCGTAGGGTCCCTGCTTCCCTTTGGGATCTGAGATTGCTGAGGGGTAGGCAGCTCAGGGGACTCCGTTGTCTTTTCGGTTGAAAGGGAAATTAACTTCTGATTTCCTTCATCAGCAAGTAAGAAGGTAGGCCCAGAGGGGCCAGGTGCCAACCCAAGGTAGTGAGACTGATTTTGTGGAGCCTAGGCCTCCAGCGGAGTGGAGTCTGAGGCTGCCTCCTGCCCTAGCGGACTGCGGGCTGCTGTGTTTGGTCTCTGGGCCCCCTCCAGATGTGGAACATAAGAGGGCCATGGATCGGGTTGGGATTTATTTCATTCAGGGTTTGGAAGTTCATAGGTTGGATGGTGGAAGCCCTGTTCCTGCTGGGGCCTGACACTGCCCCCCAGACTCTGGTCTTCTGCTCTTGTTTATTAGGCTCTGAAGAGGAGTTTCCCAAGTGAACGGATCTGAAGGCTGTCTGTGCCCACCCTTTTCTTCCTAGCGTTTTCGAGGTTTAAGAAGGTGCATAGTCGTTCCTGAAACAGCTGTGGCTCCAGTGTTACTGGCACCTGGTGGGGGGATTGGAGATGCATGAATGACACAGGTTACTGTGGGTGATTAGGAACAAGGAGGTCTGGAGCACTCCTTCCTTCCTGGGGCTTGCCTTTCTGCCTCTGAGCACTGGGTCAGGAAGGAACACTTTCACTTTTCTCTGCATAGACTGAGCTGATTCTTCCTTGGAATTCGCCAGTCCCCAACGCCTTGTCCTCAGCGGTACTGACGTCTCCTCTCTCCTGCTGCTGCCTCGGCTCTGGGCAACCTCCAGCCTGCGGACGCTTAGTTCCCAGACGCCGCAGATTTTTGCTGCCAGTGAGCCAATCTTGAAGGGCACCATGCTGTTTGATTTCATACAATGAACATTCTTGAAATGGCAAAACTTTGGGGACAGAGAACAAATTAATGACAGCTAGAGGCTGGATATGGCAAGCAGAGGCTTGCATGTGACTGCAGAGGTGACAGTGACATCTGTGGTAGAGGAGGCTTCTGTGTCGTGGTGGCTGTGTGAGGACAGAGGTGACAGTGACATCTGTGGTAGAGGAGGCTTCTGTGTCGTGGCGATGGTGGTGACTGTGTGAGGACAGAGGTGACAGTGACATCTGTGGTAGAGGAGGCTTCTGTGTCGTGGTGGTGGTGGTGGTGGCTGTGTGAAGACAGAGGTGACAGTGACATCTGTGGTTATCGGGCTTCTGTGTCGTGGTGGCTGCAGCTGTTGTGTGACTGCATCTGGGATGGAGTGACAGAACTCATCAACACACACAGTCCCACTGTCAATTTTCTGGTTTTGGTCTTGTACTATTGTGCTATAGTGACACAAGCTGTGACACGAGGGAAACTGAATGAAAGGTACACACAACCTCTGTGTTGTCTCTGTAACCTCCCATGAAGCTATTTTTAAAAAGAAAAATTATTTCAAATGCAGAGTGACAGAGAGATATCGTCCATCTTCTGTTTGCCCACCCCCACCCCCATATGCCCACAATACCTGGGACTGGGCCAGGCTAAAGCCAGCAGCCAGGAATTCCGTCTGGGTCTCCAGTGTTGATGGCAGGGACACAGGTACTTGAGCCATCATCTGCTGCCTGTCAAGGAGCACAGTAGTAAGAAACTGGATCAGAAGCGGAGGTGGCTGGGGCCGACATTGTGTCATAATGGGTTGGGCTGCCGCCTTCCACTGCAGCATCCCATATGGGCACCTGTTTGAATCCCAGCTGCTCCACTTCCGATCTGGCTCCCTGTTGGTGAGCTGGGAAAGGCGGCTGAAGATGGCCCAGGTGCTTGGGCCCCTGTATCCTGGGAGAGACCCAGATAAGGCTCCTGGCCCAAGATGGCCAGGATGGCCCACAGATGTCACTGTCACTTCTGTCCTCACACAGCCACCACCACCACCACCATGACACAGCAGATCCAGCAGATCAAGGATCGCTGTAAGTCTGCCTTTCCAGTAAATAAGATAAATCTTTACCAAAAAAGGCAGCAGAGACAGGGCTCTACCACAGGCGTTCCCGTGGCCGCAGACATCCCCAAAGTGGCTGCCTAACCCACTGTGTCACACTGCCCACCCCTGGGTAATTACTTCAAAATATAGATTTTTTAAATGAAACAGATGAATCTTGCAATGTTGAGTCATAGATGGAAGACACAAAAATACAGATAAAGTTCAAAGATACAAGTATATCCTGCCGCCCTCTGCCCATAATTAGAAACTTCCTGTCTGTTCCTTGTCTGGCTGCCCTGAGTAGGGTTCTCAGCCCTGTGCTGAGAGGACAATGGCCGGCTGTCTTGATATGCCTGGTACTGGAGGGATGCTTTCAACATTTCATCATTCAGTATTAGGTTTGTTGTACTATTTTGTAGCTCTCTTGATTGGTTAAGGAATTTCCTTCTTCAAGCAGTGAAGTTTTTCATGATTTAACTTGAATTTTATTAAATAGTTAGGCTCATTTTCTAAAACAGAACAAAAAGGTCCATGTATACATAGCATACATGTATACATATATGCTGTAGAGAATGTGAAAGAACTGATGAACATGGACGGTGGAACAGTAGTTACCTCCTGGTGGGGAAGCAGTGACTGTGACTTGGAAGTGGCACACAGAAAGCTTCTGTGTCGCTCTGTCTGACCTGGGTGTGGGAGCCCTGGTGTCCACAATACAAGAGCACTGAGCTGCATGGTATAGACCTCGTGTGCCTGACCTGGGTGTGGGTGCCCTGGTGTGCACAGTACAAGAATATAGCTGCATGGTGTAGACCTCGTGTGCCTGACCTGGGTGTGGGAGCCCCAGTGTCCACAGTACGAGAACATAGTTGCATGGTATAGACCTCGTGTGCCTGACCTGGGTGTGGGAGCCCCAGGGTGCACAGTATGAGAGCACTGAGCTGTGTGGTGTAGACCTCGTGTGCCTGAGCTGGGTGTGAGTGCCCTGGTGTGCACAGTACAAGAACATAGCTGCATGGTGTAGACCTCGTGTGTCTGACCTGGGTGTGGAAGCCCTGGTGTCCACAGTATGAGAGCACTGAGCTGTGTGGTATAGACCTCGTGTGTCTGACCTGGGTGTGGGAGCCCTGGTGTGTACAGTATGAGAACATAGCTGCATGGTGTAGACCTCGTGCATCTGACCTGGGTGTGGGAGCCCCAGTGTGCACAGTATGAGAACATATCTGCACGGTGTAGACTTCGTGTATCTGAGCTGGGTGTGGGAGCCCTGGTGTCCACAGTATGAGAACACTGAGCTGCGTGGTGTAGACCTTGTGTGCCTGACCTGGGTGTGGGAGCCCCAGGGTGCACAGTATGAGAGCACTGAGCTGCGTGGTGTAGACCTTGTGTGCCTGACCTGGGTGTGGGAGCCCTGGTGTCCACAGTATGAGAGCACTGAGCTGTGTGGTGTAGAACTCATGTGTCTGACCTGGGTGTGGGAGCCCTGGTGTCCACAGGACAAGAGCACTGAGCTGCATGGTGTAGACCTCGTGCATCTGACCTGGGTGTGGGAGCCCCAGGGTACACAGTATGAGAGCACTGAGCTGTGTAGTGTAGAACTCATGTGTCTGACCTGGGTGTGGGAGCCCTGGTGTCCACAGTATGAGAGCACTGAGCTGCGTGGTGTAGACCTCGTGTGTCTGACCCGGGTGTGGGAGCCCCGGTGTCCACAGTACAAGAGCACTGAGCTGCATGGGTTTCATGCAGCTCTCTCTGTATGTGGAAAGCCATAAGTGAAGTCTAACCTTGAATAAGAATACTTGTACCTGTGAGGTAGGCAGAGAGAAGCATAGGACAAGTGACGATGTGAGTGCAATTTGTACTGAATGAGAACAGTTGTGTTTTTCCTGTGACATATAGAGTAAAGCTAAGAAGGCAATAGTGGTCTTACTGAAATTGCTAAAGGCTTAGGGAAACGATTGGTAGAAAGGAGAAGTAACTAAACCACATGAGTAAAGAGGCTGCATGTGGTTGCCAGTCAAGAAAACGCGCGTCAAAGAAACCCGGTGGCTACAGCGAGTTCTTTGAGGCCACAGAAAGTACAGTCTGTTTAGGAGAGACAGAGCCGCAGATCAGGGAAGACCACTTCCTGAGCTGAACAGGGTCAGATTAGCATAGAACAAATGACAGTGGTCCTCAGGCATGAAAAGTGACTGCTTGAACCACTGTCACCCGTTTATCCTCAGGATTAGAATACAATTAGACAAAACAATAAATGTGTCAAAATCACAGTACAACTTCACCATTATAGGGAAAGTGTTGCCCTATTGAAAACTGAATGAAGGTGGCTACTTTAAACCCAACCTATACCCAGACTGTGATTTCCTTTGTATTGTTTTAATGAGGAACTGAACTTTATCTGATGAGTTAGCTGAAAGTGTCGTCATTACCATGCACTTGTTCCCTGCAGTTCCGTTTTCCTTCATCTTTGTGTCTGGTTGCACCCTGTGCTCCTCTGACCATGTGTTACCACACTGCTTTCTTTCGTTCAGATGGGCCAGTTTTACTACTCAGCCAAAGCTTTTGATGTCCTGGAGAGGCTGGATCCCAACCCTGAATACTGGGAAGGCAAGAGGGGTGCCTGTGTGGGCATTTTCCAGATGATCTTGGCCGGGAGAGAACCCAAGTAAGTGAACAGTTGGGAGATTCTACCCCTAGGCATTCGCTTCCTTGTGAGGGAAAGTAATTCTTATTTATTTATTTATTTATTGACAGGCAGAGTTAGTGAGAGAAAGAGAAAAAGGTCTTCCTTTTTCCATTGGTTCATCCCCCAAGTGGCTGCTGCAGCCGGCGTGCTGCACCAATCCGAAGCCAGGAGCCAGGTGCTTCCTCCCGGTCTCCCATGTGGGTGCAGGGCCCAAGGACCTGGGCCATCCTCCACTGCATTCCCGGGCCACAGCAGAGAGCTGGACTGGAAGAGGAGCAACCGGGACAGAGTCCAGTGCCCTGACTGGGACTAGAACCCAGGGTGCCGGTGGCGCCGGCGGAGGATTAGCCTAGTGAGCCACCGCGCCGGCCGAAAGTAATTCTTTCCTTGAGTGATATCTTCTGAAAACTCAAGATCATGATGATTGAGAATGATAAAAAAATAAGATGTTAAATATTGTTCTTCTTTTTCAGATGTATTTATTTATTTGAAAGGTAGAGTTACAGAGAAAGAGAGGGAGGGAGAGACAGAAAGATCTTCTATTCTGTGGTTCAGTCCTCACATGGCCCCAGTGCTGGAACTGGACCCATCTGAAGTCAGGAGCCAGGAGCTTCTTCCAGGTCTCCCATGTGCGTGCAGAGACCTTGCACTTGGGCGATCCTCTGCTGCTTTCCCAGGGGCATTAACTGGGAGCTGGGTAGGAAGTAGAGCAGCTGGAACTTGAACCAGCGCCTGTATGGGATGCCAGCACTGCAGCTAACAGCTTTACCTGCTACACCACAGCACCAGCCCCAAGATGTTAAATATTCTGTCTGACCGTTTTCCTCCAGAAATGTTCTATTTTATGGAGTCAAATTACTCTAAAACTTTTTTTTTGATATTAAGTATATTTTACAAATCTCAGGTGTAAGAGCAAGCGGTACCGTTGACTACAAGTGAATATCATCTGCATGAAGGAAGTCTGTTCTCCTCTGTTTTGCCTGTTGACGTGTTCTTGTCTTCCAGTGTGAGCTCAGGAATTAGGAATGGAGTGAATGTGGCTGATAGTTTTTTCCCCTTCTGCCTTCTCATCTTCCAAGAAATACTAACACGTTAGAAAACATAAAGTTAAGAGGATGATAGCTCCATTTGAAACAAAAATTAAAACATTTAAAACTAAATTCAGTATTTTTTAAGATTTTATTTATTTATTTTGAAAGAGTTACAGAGAGAAAGAATCTTCCATTTACTGGTTCACTTCCCAGATGGCCTGAATTCAATATTCTAAAATAATGTCATTGAATTTATTTGTTACTGGTATTTACAGAGGAAACATGATAATTTTTAAAGTAAATAATCCATCAAAAATTACTTACTGTGTTGTATCTACTTGTAGTACTCTAAGTTTCATCTGGGGACCGGCGCTGTGGCATTAACAGGTGAAGCTGCTGTGTAGGACGCCAGCATCCATCCGGGCACGAGTTCATGTCCCAGCTGCTCTGTTCTGATTCAGCTCCCAGCTGCTGGTCTGGAAAAAGCAGCAGCAGATGGCCCAAGTGTGCAGGTCCCTGCCACCCGTGTGGGAGACCCGGGTGGAGCTCTTGGGCCCTGACTTTGGCCTGGCTCAGCCCTGGCAGGTGCAGTCATCTGGGGAGGATCTCTCTGTGTGTGTCTCTCCCTCTCCCACCGTAACTCTGACTTCCAAATAAATAAATTTTTTAAAACGTTTCATTTGGTTAGGTGAAAAAGGCTGCCTGTAGGGAAATAGAGTAGAAATATAAGAAGACTCTGAGGGAGATGGAGCCATAGGCAGTCACCTGTAGCTCTGGTAAATAATAGGGGAGTTAATATTCATTTCTTAAAATGTAAACATTAATTTTAATTAAGTTTAGATCACTTAACACTTAAATGTTGGGCATTTGCCAAGTCTTAGTCCTTAATGCTGTTTTCTTCTATATTTATTAATATATAACTTTTTTTGAAGAAATCAGCCATTCCTCCAGCTTTATAAAATTTTGAAAATGTTGTAGTGAAATCTTGTTTAAGGAGAACTGTAAGACATACAAATTAAGTGATTTGTTGGCAATAGAGCTAAAATTTGAACTCAGTTTTCTGAACCCAACTCGTTTTCATGCAGATAAGCCCAGAGAAGGGAGTATTTAGGTCATCTCACAGAGGGCAAGAAGGTGACAGTGTGCAGATAGATGGCGGCAGCACGTGGGCTGGTGAGGGCTTCACAACCTGCGTTGCACTGTGCCACTCTGAGAGCTGGGGAGGCAGCATGCTGGACGCACAGTGTGAGGAGCGCTCACGAGTTTGCCGATTTTCATTCTTCACTGAAACCGTCCTTCGAAATCTCTTCCTCAGAGAGACCCTCCGAGAAGTCCTCCACTTACTGAGAAGCACAGGCAACACCCAAGTCGAGTACATCATCCGCATCATGAAGAAATGGGCCAAAGAAAACAGAGTGCCTGTCTGAAAGCCCCCGTCCCTGCAGGCCACCTCCTTCCACTTCCCAGGAGCAAGGGGCGGGGCTCGGGCTGACTGACATTTGCCTTCCTTGCCTCTCCCATCTCAAGGTCAGTGAGTGATTTCCTAGACCCAGCCTCCTGGCTGAACAGAGCACCAGTCTACAGCTGTGGCCCTGCGTGGCCCTGCCAGCAATAAGACTTTGAGTTTATCCGGTGCCTTTCTTCCAGAGATACACAGGATGCTCTTACGTAGGCCCCGACTGTAAAGAGAACAGCTTTTTCCATGTTAGCATCTCCTGACGTCTTCTCCTTGCCAGGTGACAAACTGTGATACCCAGGAGTCACCATCGTTCTGTCGTCTTGCTCTTAGCCATCCTGCACATTCTCTCATTGTAGTGGGAATCCCATACAGGGTTCTGTGGCACGCTTCTGTGTCTCGGGGGGACAGAGGTTGCACGTAGCTGTGTGTTCAGGGATGGCAGCAAGATCCTTTACAGACTGTGCAGTCGTAGACACATCACAGGCTTAGGATTTCTGTCTCAGCAGCTGAACTGTTGACAGTAACAGCGTGGTGCAGGGGAGCAGAGGAGACTGTAAGTCCAGGGAATGAGTGAAGGAGCGAGGCACCTGTGACGGTTCAGGAAGTGGCGGCAGTCCCGCCTCCGTTCCCCGGGGCACTCAGAGGGCTTGTGGGAAAGCGGAATGAAAACCCGACGCAGAAACATCTTCAGATCCATGTAGTGCTTTCGTGATACACATTTTCCAGTAACTTGTGAAGACCCTCGCATTTTAATAACAGGCAGATTATGTTGTTAAAGGACTCTCCCGAGTCAGCACCAGTTTTGCAAGTAGGGCTCCCGGGATCACACACGTGCAGTGTGGGTGTTTATAGGTGAAAAGGTGAACCGTGAGTTGTGTGGAATCCTTTGAGGGACCCCCACTGGCAGACTGTCCTCAGAATCCAGCCCGTGTTCTGAGTTCTCCCCATGTTAGTCCACTCCACAGCCGAGTTTTCAGAAACCAGACCCACATCTTTTATATGTCAGGTTTTTGCTTCTTTAGTTTAAGGTGCCCATAGTTACAGGTCTAGAAAGTTCGGAGCCATCCCTGGCCAGCAAGGGATGGGTGGGAACGGAACTGACAGAAAGCTGGGATTCCTGAGGCACATCGTTAGTTATTGCCCTTAGCCCCAGAATCTACCCATGCTTAAGGAGGTGTATGGAGGAGGTGGGAACACAGGAGCCCTAAAGCCTCCGGGGGGCCATAGACCATAGGCAGGCTTGGGGCTCAGTGCTGCTCAGGGGAGTGCCCGCCTGCCTGGCCTCTGTCTCACACTCCGTCCAGTCAGCTCGGAGCACGGGGAATCAGCTGGACTGAATGACTGCGTCATTGTTCATATCGCTGAAGCTTCTCTGTCCCTGCCTTGTCGGCCATAACTGGTTCTCAGCGTCTAGGGTACGAGGTGTGTCCCATCTGGGAAGAACCTGCTACAAGTTTTTGTTGTTCTTATAATTCTTACCTCACTTGAAACAGTGGGAAACACAGTAGTGGAAAAGACAGATGGAACTCCTCAGTAGCTTTTGGCAATGAAATTTGTCTTCCAGTGAATCGCTATTATTTTAAAATTTCCTATACTTGCAAAGCTTTTCCACTGATGGTGATTCATGTTTAAGTGAGCTTTTGTTGAATTGAGAACTTGAGTTTTTCCCTTACATTTTCCTGTCTTTTGGGAGAAAATATTCCAAAAATAGCAGAATTTTAGACTAATTTTTAAGTTTTTAATCTATAGAATTGAGCCAAAATAAAAAAAAACCATAAAAACTAGCTTAAAGAAAAGTACCATCCAATCTTGTTACTAAGGATAGCTGCTTGTCTTAGACACAGCTTGGGGGAGAGGGAGGCCCAGGCTTCAGATGGGGTGTAACCTGTGCGCTCTGTAGCATCGGTGTGCTGTGTGTAGTCCCGTACGTTACATGCACATGGGAAAGAGCCTTCCACAGCTATTTTTGTACTTCGATTACTACGTTCCATTGTATTCAAATTAAAGTTTATTGTTTGGTTTTTATTGGAGTTTGCTCTTGTGTGTGATGACTGCATGACCTGGGAGTCTCACATGCCTGCTCTCCTTTCATACCCAGCCCTTGGGTGCAAAAGTTATCCCACAAGGACAGAGTCTCGTGCCGTATCCTGCTAGCTTTGGCTCTTTGCTGAGCCGCTGCAACTTTAGAAGCTGTGCAGGAGTTTGTGGGCTGCTGGGAGACGGCCCCCAGGCACTTTCGGCTGGCCTGGCCTCTGTGTCCTGCCTTGTGGGTAGACCGCAGCTAGCAGACTGTACCCTGGAATCTGCACGCGCTGCAGGCTCCCTGGAATGATGCGCTGCTGGACAGCCGGGCAAAGTGCTGTGGCCCACCCAGCACCCAGGCTAGGAACAGGCCCCAGGGCTCCCTGCGGACGGCCTGAGTGCTTCAGCTCCTGCACCTGCGGGAGACCGGCACGCGGTTCCTGGCCATCTGGGGAGTTGAACAGTGAGTGGAAGACAAACTCACTCAGTCTCTCTCTCTCTCCCCCATCTCTCTCCCTACCTCCATCTCTTTCTCCCCTCCCTCTTAGTTTTTTTCTAATTAACTCTTCCAAATAAATAAAATCTTAAAAAAAATAATCATAATAAGGCCTGCCCGCACTGTGTGGGTGGTCCTGATTCAAACAGCACCCCTCGGTCCTGGCCTCAAATATGGGGAGTGGTGCCACTTCCTGGTGGTGAACAGGAAGGGCAGAGCCACAGTCCTGTCCAAGTGTGCGGTCTCTGGGCCTGGCAAGGACGCTGGCCTCCACCTCCGAGGCCGGCCGAAGTGCAGCGCGGCCGGCAGCTGAGCGCAAGCCCAGCCTGTTCTAAAGACTCACAAATGAGTCTAGATGAGTCACAAGTCACTGTTGGTCAGATTATGCAGGATATTTGGCGGGGTCACCAGATTGTTAATAGAAAGCTGGGCAACCCAGAATTTGAAAAAGAAGAGCTTGCAGGTATAAAGACCAAGCCTACCCGGAGAGAGCAGAGTGCAGTGTCGGACAGTGCTTCCGCCTCTGCCCAGGCAGCACGCCGCTGGGGTCCCCGCAGGCGGCAGCGTCCACGATGGCTCCTCACAGGAGAAGCTGTGGGAGGGAGGCTTTGCCGTGGTGGGGCAGGGCCAGTCCCGCTGGGCTGGAGCTGCGTCCTGCTGTGTTAGTTCTGCTGTTTGCTGACCAACTAGCAAACAGTTGTATGGCCACTGGGCGGTCTAACAGCTCACGTGTAGGAAGTTGCCAAGTGCTTGTTCACCGAATAACTAGATAGTAACTGGCAGAGCGAGGGACTCGCACGCCCTGACTCACACTGCGGGCCCCCACCGAATGCCTGTTTTCCTGGGTGCTGAGCTCATGCCAGGAGCTAGGGATGCCCGGTCCTGGCTCTTGAGGAACTCAGGCTGAGAGGAACTCTGGTGCCTTCAGCGGGACAGAGAACTGAGAGATGAGAAGGCAGTGAGATCATCCGCACCCACGCGGGTGGAGCGCCCTCCCTCGTCTGGGAGAAGGGGTCAGTAAATCTGAAGGCTGCGTGCTAGGAAGATGTCCAGGTCCCTGCCGTGCGTGTGGCTCATGCAGCATGCGTCCGAGTGCACAAACCAAGGCACTGCTTTCCATCTTCCCGCGGCTTGGAACACTTGAGAAGTTGCAAGCGAGGGGCAGGCGTTTGGCTCAGCTTTAAGCTGCTCCTTGCGACACTGGCATGCCAGGTTCATGTTCCGCCTCGTTTCCAGTTCCAGCTTCCTGCTAACGTGCGTCCCGGAGGCAGCAGGAGGTGATGGATCAACTCCTGCCCTCTCTGCTGTCTGTATGAGACCAAGATTGAGTTCTGGGCTCCTGGCTTCAGGAGCTTCATATCCCTCTATGTCTTTCTCTATGTGTCTGCTTTTCAGATAAAATGAAGATAAATAAATTGAAAGTAATGTATCATTACAGTAGTAGATACTTTTAATTTTTCTTTTAGAAAAATTTTATGTATACAAAGGGAGCAAATGTCGTGTATTTCATATATACAGTTTTGAGAACATGATACTGCCCACCCTCCCTCCTCTTTCCTTTCTTGTTTTAATTTCTGCAATGACATACTTTTTTTAAAAAGATTTATTTATTTATTTGAAAGGCGAAAGGCAGAGTTACACAGAGAGAGGAGATACAGAGAGAGAAAGAGAGGGGTGGGGTCTTCCATCTGCTGGTTCACTCCCCAGTTGGCCGCAATGGCTGGAGCTGCACCGATCTGAAGCCAGGAGCCAGGAGCTCCTTCCAGGTCTCCCAAGGACTTGGGCCATCTTCCACTGCTTTCTCAGGCCATCAGCAAGGAGCTGGATTGGAAGAGGAGCAGCCGGGACTCGAACCGGCGCCAGCATTGCATGCAGATGGAATGCTTAACCTAGTACGCGTAGGCCCCAGTCCTGTATGCTGACGGCTTGTGATTAGCAGCGCACATATTCAAGCTGCTCACTATGACCTGGGTGAGTAACAGTCTTCTGTCTCTCCTCTTCATCCTCTGAAACACTCGTACAGTGACGTTTACACGTACTGTATAATAGCGTTCAACAGTGTGCCTGCCTGGTTAGAGGTCTCGGCACCGTAGAGCAGGAGCCTCGTGGAGTGACTGAAACCGTAACTCCAGACTTTAGAAAACCAGAGTACATGACAGGGCACCAAAATGCCCAGTGTAGACTGTCAGCTTTAAGTGTGTGTGCCCAGTTCACACATTTGTGAGCATGAATCCTGTTCTCAGAATGAAGCCTGAATGCCAGCGACACCTTGTGGCTGCTCTGGTGGTTAACACCGAGGAGAGAAGTGGCCGTCCACCCTCAGGCTGACCTTCATGGGTAACACAGCTCACACACCCCCCTAGGCCAACCTCAGGTGAGGGCAATGGGTGAAAATGGTGGCTGCATTTTATCTCATTTGTTTAGCATATTTTTGTACAGTCCTGTTTTTATTTGGCTACTTATTATCCCATTGTATTCCAGAAAGGATTTGAGATAAATTACCAAAAAGGGGGGGGGGGGGCGGAGATCAATAGCTACAGGGGCTTTAAGAATAAAGGAAGTCAAAATAAAGTTAGTACACGGAGATGCAGCTCACGATCAGCAAAGATGGACCAGAAATCCGCCTTCCAGCTTCCTAGCAGCCACAGCACAGGGTGAGACACGCAGCACGTGGATTCGCAGTCTCGCTGCGAGTGGACTCCCGGAGGTGGGGCAAGGTGACGTTCCATCCTCTGATCTTGGTGAGTTTCTGAATTAGATTTTCTGCACTAGAATTTATACATGACTGTAGGCTTACCCGTTTTTAAAAGACAGTCAGTTGCTGTAAATGTGACATGTCTCGCCTGCTGAAGGACGCGTGGCAGGTAAGTGCTCGCCTCTGCTGCAGGATTCCGTGTTCCGTGTGAGCATGCGTCAGTTGTGCTGCCCTCTGCCGGCCGTGATGGCCGCGCTGAGACCCGTCATTCGCGTGTTCAAGGCTGTCAGCAGTTAGGCTGGGGATGTAGGCAACAGCCATGTAAGTAACAGATTGAAGGGTGCTGTGAAGCGGTGAAGCACTGGCACAGTAGCTTGGACTTCTCTGAGGACGTTCCCAGGGCCAGGACCCTGGAGGAGGTTAAATAGAAAAGGCCACATGGGAGGAGTGAGCCTTGGGCTGGAGCCTGAAATACAGCATGGAACTAGGTGGAAAGGAAGTACATCACCTCTTAGGAAGGCAGCCGCGTAAGTGAGGCGTGAGTGATACTTGCGGATGCTCAATCTGAATCCCGCCTGCATCTGTTTTCATGTGGAGTATATGACCTTTCTCGTAGGTCTCTCACGTGGTGACTCAGCAGTTCCATTCTCGGGTGCATGCCCAAGACACTGCTGTCGGCAGCTGTGGATGAGTAAGCTGGGGTAAAGTGGCCATGGAGTGCTCCAGAGGAAAGGCCTCTTGCGACAAGGTAGATGAATCTTATAAACTACTGAAATATACATACAAACGCAAAGACAGAAAGATGAACACAGAAGTCAGGGTGGTGTGTGAGTGCGGAGGGGTGTTCAGTGGTTAAGACCCCCACGTCTCACAGCGGAGTGCCTGGGCTCCAGGCCAGTTCCGGCTCCTGACTCCGTTTCCAGCTGTGAACCCCAGGAGGCAGCGGGAATAACTCTCCTTCACGGGCACTCCGGGAGTGAGCCGGTGGATGGGCGCTCTGTCTGTCTGTCTGTTCCTCTCTCTCTCTGTCTCTTTGCTTCTCAAATAAAAACTAAAGAGAACTCAGGGTGGTAGTTAGCAAGAGGAGGAGGCAGGGGCTGGGCCAGGGAGGACACACAGATAAACATGTTCTTGTCAGTTTTTATGTGTGCGTGCATCTCAGGGGGATTCCTTAAAATCATAAATAAGTGTACTACCAAAGATAAACTGTTTAAATAAGAGAACCCAGGAGAGGCATTTGGAGTTGCAGTTAGGTCGTCACTCGGGACACCCGCATCCACGTCAGCATCTGGTGAGTCCCAGCTCCTCCACTTCCAAACCAGCCTCCTGCTCTCCACCTGGGAGGCGGCAGGTGACAGCTCAAGTGCTGGGGTCCTTGGTGGAGCTCTGGGCTCCTGGCTTCAGCCTGGCCCAGCCCTGGTTGTTGCAGGCATCTGGGGAGTGAACCAGCAGACACAAGATACCTACCTGTCTGTCTCTGTCTTTGCCTTTCTCATAAATCAAAAATAAATACATGGGGCCAGCACCGTGGCTCACTAGGTTAATCCTCTGCTTGCAGCACCGGCATCCCATGTGGGCGTCGGGTTCTGGTCCCGGTTGCCCCTCTTCTGGTCCAGCCAGTTCTCTGCTGTGGCCCGGGAGTGCAGTGGAGGATGGCCCAGGTTCTTGGCCCTGCACCCCATGGGAGACCAGGAGAAGCACCTGGCTCCTGGCTTCAGATTGGCACAGTGCGTGCCGGCCGTAGCGGCCAATTGGGGGGTAAACCAACGGAAAAAGAAGACCTTTCTCTCTGTCTCTCACTCACTATCTAACTCTGCCTGTCCAAAAAAAAATCCTAAGAATTTAAAAAGAAATGAAAGAGGACCGATGGTGAGAATGTATGAACATTATGGCCTATGCACTTGTGTGTAACTGAAGTGAAACAAAACAAAACACAGAAATGTATACCAGGAAGGCAATGCTCCCGTGTGCAAACATCCGTATTCAAGTGGTAGAACTGGGCAGTTACACATTCCTTCTTTCTGCTTTTTCCAGTTTTTTTCTTTTTTTTTTTTCTTTTTTTTTGACAGAGTTAGAGAGAAAGACAGAGAGAGAGTGCGGGTGCAGGGCCCAAGAACTTGGGCCATCCTCCACTGCACTCCCGGGCCACAGCAGAGAGCTGGACAGGAAGAGGAGCCACTGGGACAGAACCCTGCGCCCCAACCGGGACTAGAACCCGGGGTGCCAGCGCTGCAGGTGGAGGATTAGCCTAGTGAGCTGCAGCGCCGGCCATGCTTTTTCCAATTTTTCTACAATGAGTGTGAATTACTTGTATTTTCAGAAAACTACCTTTAAAATAAACCTAAAATCTTTTTCCAATGAAAGAAATGTTCTTGAGTCCAGCTGTGGACCCCTTGTCTCTGCCAGTGCAGATCTGGGAAGCAGCGGATCTCAAGCGGTGAGGGCTCTGCCACCCGTGTGGCAGTTTTCGCCCAACAGGACAATCTTCATATCATCCAGCACCCAGTCTTCATTTATGATCCCCCCACATGCTCTCCAGTGGTCTACTGGAATTAGCTGTTGGATCCCTAACTGTTATTTTTTTAATGGACAGCAAGAACTGAACCCAGGCACTCTGCTGTGGGATCCAGGCATGTTAACTTCAAGGTCTCTCTCAGGACCCTCCATGCTGTTGCCTGGAGTGG
This sequence comes from Sylvilagus bachmani, assembly GCA_015711505.1. Taxonomy (NCBI): domain Eukaryota; kingdom Metazoa; phylum Chordata; class Mammalia; order Lagomorpha; family Leporidae; genus Sylvilagus; species Sylvilagus bachmani. The sequence continues at coordinate 722,299 of CM027399.1, forward strand.
CTGTACTTGTAATGGAGTTGCTTTAAAAAGATTTCTTTATTTAGGGGCCGGCGCCGTGGCACACTAGGTTGATCCTCTGCCTGCAGTACTGGCATCCCATATGGGTTCTGATTTGAGTCCTGGCTGCTCCACTTCTGATCCAGCTCTCTGCTATGGCCTGGGAAAGCAGTGGAAGATGGCCCAAATCCTTGGGCCCCTGCACCTGCGTGAGAGGCAAAAATTTATTTAAAAAAAAGATTATTTATTTGAAAAACCATGTTAGAGAGAGGGAGAGAGAGATCTTCCATCTGCTGGTTCACTCCCCAGATGGCTGCAACTCCATCCAGGTCTTCACGAGGATGCAGGGTCCCGAGGATTTGAGCCATCTGCTGCTGCTTCCCCAGGAGCTTTCGCAGGGAGCTGGATCAGAAGTGGAGCAGCTGGGACTCAAACCTGTGCTCATATATGATGCAGGCATCTTAGGCAGTGGTTAAAGGCACCAGGCCACAATGCTGGCCCCTTGTAATGGATCTTGTTGTGCCCACCTTGTAAAGCAGTCTCTGTAGCCATCTTTGTGAGCTTGCGACACAACCCTGTGGTCTCTGGTCACTTCCTTGCTCTGTGATGTTAAGTTTTCTCCAGCTCCTATTGTCTCTTTTCTTTTTCTTTTTTAAAGATTTATTTATTTATTTGAAAGTCAGAGAAGGAGATAGAGATAGAGAGAGGTCTTCCATCTGCTGGTTCACTCCCCAATGGCTGCAATGGCCAAAGCTGGGCCAATTCAAAGCCAGGAGCCAGGAGCTTCTCCAGGTGGGTGCAGGGGCCCAAGCACTTGGGCCATCCTCCACTGCTGCTTTCCCAGGCCACAGCAGAGAGCTGGATCGGAAGTGGAGCAGCGGGACTGGAACCAGCACCCATGTGGGATGCCGGCACTGCAGGCGGCAGCTTGACTGCTGCGCCACAGCACAGGCTCCCCGTTGTTGGTTTTCTATCACAAATGTGGAGTCATTCATTCTGAGGAAATCCAAGTGTTCCTGCTGAATTTAATCTAAGATGTTTCTTACATCTACCCTTCTTCTCTCACTAAAGCCTTGCACATAGGAATCCATGCCCCAGGTAAGAACTGACACATTTTTGTGTGAACAGATGTGAAGAGGTAGCCAAGCCCGTGAGAAATTTAAGACATGCAACTCCGAATGTTTCACTTATCAGTTGGTCAAATATTAGAGTTTAGAAAATGACAGGGTGGGAAGAAAGCCGTCATGCACCAATCGTGAAAAGTTTCAGGCTATGTCCCTTATCTGAAATGCCTGGGACCACAAGTGTTTTCAGTCTCCCACATTCTGGAATATTTGCCTGTACTTAATGAGAAATACTAGGGAGAGGACCTGGATCTAACAAGACACTCATTTATGTTTCACATGTACTAGGGGCTCCGAGAAGTTCATGAAACACTTGCATGACTAAGCTCTTGGAGGGTCCCTCACGCACCTTGTAGGCACCCGTGTTTGCTGCGACCATCGAGTGAAGGAGCTGTGGGTTCCCACCATGCCATGAGGGCTCCTAGCTTCGGGTTTTCACACTGAGGTGCTCTGCGTGTGCTGGCTTTGCTCGGGATGCAGCTTGGCGAGTGTCTCAGTGTGGCTGCTCCTTGATGTGTCGTTGCCAGTTGTAGTTGGAAACTTGCTTAAAGACGTGCACGAGGCTGATGCCTTACATGTCATTCATAGTGTTTATTGTAAAGGGGAACAACATGAATGATTGCTCACAAGTATAATTCTAGCCCCTACCATGGAGTATAGCAGGGACTCAGAACATCCACCAGCAAGATGTTGGTTAAGTAAATGTAGGTACATCTACACAATGTAATACTTGGCAATCATTAAAAATTGGTGAGGGGGATGGGCATTTGGTAAGCAGTTAACACAGCACTAGGGTACCCACAGCAATACTGAAGTGGTCAAGTCACAGCTCCACTTGCGGCTCCAGCTTCATGCTCACACACACCCTGGGAGGCAGCAGGCAGTGGCTCACGGAGTTGAGTCCCTGCCTTCTGGGAGACCAGATGGAGTTCTGGAGTCCTGTCCTGTTGTTGCAGACATTTAGGGAGAGACTCCTCTCTCTCTCTCTCTCTCTCTCTCTCTCTCTCTGGGTGTCAGTGTGTGTGTGGGTGTGTGTGGGTGTGGGTGTGGGTGTCTTCTCTCTCTGCCTTTCTCATAAGTAATTGTTTAAAGTGGTGAAGTAGGTTTACATTCCATGGCTGCTGAAGGCACAATACTGTTCTCCCGAAGATGTCCATGTCCGAGTCCCTAGAACCTGCAGGTGTGTGCGCTGATGTGTCAAAGGGTAGAATTAAGGTTGCAGATAACCCTAAAGTTGCTAATCACTTGCCTTAAAATAGGGCGATTATCCGGATTGTCCAGGTGGGCCCAGTGTAATCACAGAGGCCCTTCCAGGTGGAAGCGGAGGACAGAGGAGCTGGCTGCCCACAGCCATTCAGCCCAGCCTGCAGGGTTGGAAGGTGGACACAGACAGCCGGGAGCCAGGCAGCGTGCGCTCCGTCTAGACGCCGGAAAGGGCAGGGAAGCAGCTTCTCCCCAGAGCTCCCGGCAAGGAAGGCAGCCGGGCAGCAGCTTGATGGGAGCACATTTAGATCCATTTGCAGGCTTCTGACCCACAGAACTGCAAAATGAATTTGTGTGGTCATCAAGTTTGTGTTTATCTATTACAGCAATAATAGGAAACTAACATAATGTAGACATATTTATAAGACACATTGTTGAATGTTTTAAAAAGGTTTCAAAATGATATTTCAGTTTGTTAAAGTTTTAATGAGTCCTCCAGACTTCACTGGCTTTGAACTTAATCCCAAATGTGACAGTGTTGAGGGCACCGCCATCTGGGAGACCTTGAAGTCTTGAGGGCTCAGGATCGTTAGAGGAGTGGCTTCCCTCTCAGCTGTCCTCCTGCCTTCCACCGTGGGAGTGGGAGCGTGCAGCAAGAAGCCGAATCTTGCATTCCCCAGCCTCCAGAGCTGGCAGAATACATTGCCTTTGTTTGTAAATTACCCAGTTGGGGGCCGGCACTGTGGTATACTGGGTAAAGCCTGCAGTACCAGCATCCCTTATGGGTGCCAGTTCAAGTCCCAGCTGCTCCACTTCCCATTCAGCTCCTTGCTGATGTGTCTGGGAAAGCAGCGGAAGATGGCCAAGTCCTTGGGCCCCTTGAGACCCAAAAGAAGCTCCTGGCTCCTGGCTTTGGATGGGCCCAGCTCCAGCTGTTGCTGTTGCGGCCGTTTGGGGAGTGAACCAGCACATGGAAGACCTCTCTCTCTCTTTCTAACTTTGCCTTTCAAATAAAGAAGTAAATCTTTAAAAATGGGTAGATAAATGAGCTGGTCTCAGGTATTCTATTCCAACACAAAATAGACCAAGACAGCGGTGGACCCGTCTGCGTGTAGGCGCAGAGAGATACCAAGAAGGATGCTCATTACAAGTTAAGTTAGACCTTTATTAACAGTAACAGGAAAATAAGGGTTGTTTTTTTTTTTCCTTTTCATAGATTTAAAAAAAAAACAAAAACTTGGATTAGGTGGTTAGTGTGGGGCAAGGGGCCACGGAGGAAATGTCCACCAGGTGGGCCTGTGGATCCACTGAACCAAGAGTAAGAGGGACTGGTTCAGGACTGCATTTATCAGCTGTCCCCACTTACCCAAGAGGGGACCATTATCCCATTCTGGGTCTCTGGGTCTTCAAAAGGGCCGGGTATCCCCCACTGTCATAGGACCTTTTGGGAAAAAAAAACTGGTAAAAATACAAGCCATTAAAATATAAGTATATAGTGGCCATTACCGGATTGTATATGTTTGTCAAAATCCAGATTGTACCTTTAAAATCTGTGGGCTAGTGTAATAAAAGCAGCGTTTAGAGCAGACGGTCTGGGCGAGCCTCTGGGCTGGCAGTGAGACCGCAGTGGTGCACACCGCGCGTCTGCATGCAGTGCTGGCCCGGCTCCTGCTCCAGCTTCCTCTTCATGCAGACCCTGAGGTGCGCAGCGATGGCTCAAGGCCTGGGTTCCTGCCACCCCACGGGAGACCTGGATTGAGTTCCCGACCCCCCGCTTCCCGCTGCCCAGCTCTCGCTGCTGTGGGCATTCGGGAGTCGCTGAGTGGATGGGAGTTCTTTCTGTCTACCTGTTTGCCTGTCATAAATAAAAGCCAGAAACAACAAAAAAGAATCCCAGGTTTCAAACAGTTCATGTTCACTGTTCCCAACGACTGTCCAGAGATGAATCCCAGGTTTCAGTTCATGTTCACTGTGTTCCCAATGACTATCCAGAGACGAATCCCAGGTTTCAGTTCATGTTCACTGTGTTCCCAATGACTATCCAGAGACGAATCCCAGGTTTCAGTTCATGTTCACTGTGTTCCCAACGACTGTCCAGAGACTGGAATGAGCCCTGGGATTCTAGAGATGGACTGAAGCCTCTGGCAGGAGGAGGTGGGCATAAGTTGTAAACAAACAGTCAAAAGCCAGAACCATAAATCACATTGGACTTTGCTGCAGCAAGTTTGGACTCTATAAAATAGTGACACAATGCCTTAAGAATTCTAAAAATGTCTAATTTGTATTAATTCACTTTTTGTTGCTATAAGAAAATACCTGAAGCAGGGAAACTTATTTATTTTTTAAAGGTTTATTTATTTATTTATTTGAAAGAGTTACACAGGGAGAGGAGAGGCAGAGAGAGAGAGAGAGAGAGAGAGAGAGAGGTCTTCCATCCGCTGGTTCACTCCCAGTTAGCTGCAATGGCCGGAGCTGTGCCAGTCTGAAGCCAGGAACCAGGAGCTTCTTCCAGGTCTCCCACGTGGGCGCAGGGGCCCAAGGGCCTGGGCCATCCTCCACTTCTGCTGTCCCAGGCCATAGCAGGGAGTTGGATCGGAAGTGGAGCAGCCGGGTCTCAAACTGGCGCCCATATGGGATGCTGGCACTGCAGACAGCTGCTTTACATGCTACGCCACAGTGCCGGCCCTGGTAACTTTTATTTATTTTTAAAGATTTATTTATTCGAGAGTCAGAATTACACAGAGAAGGAGAGGCAGAGAGAGAGAGAGAGATGTCTTCCATCTGCTGGTTCACTCCCCAATTGGTCACAACGGCCAGAGCTGTGCTGATCCGAAGCCAGGAGCCAGGAGCCTCCTCAGGGTCTTCCCACACAGGTGCAGGGGCCCAAGGACTTGGGCCATCTTCTACTGCTTTCCTAGGCCATAACAGAGAGCTGGTTTGGAAGTGGAGCAGTTGGGACTTGAACTGTGCCCATACAGGATGCCAGCACTGCAGGCAGCAGCTTTATCTGCTATGACATAGCGCCGGCCCCCAGTAACTTTTATTTTTCAGGTTCACTTATATGGGGCTGGTGTTGTGGCACAGCAGGTAAAAGCCACCACCCCGTGACGCCAGCATCCCATAGTGTGGCAGTTTGAGTCCTGGCTGCTCCACATCTGATCCAGCTCCCTATTAATGTGCCTGGGAAACCAGCAAAAGATGGTTCAAGACCTTGGGCCCCTGCACCCATGTGGGAGACCCAGAAGATGCTCCTGGCGTCCGCCTGGCGCAGCCCTGGATGTTACAGCCATTTGGAGAGTGAACAGGAGATGGAAGATTCCCCCCCCCCCCGTGTCTCTCTCTCTCTCTCTCTCTCTCTCTCTCTCTCTCTCTAACTGTGCCTTTCAGATAAATAAAATAAATCTCTAAAAAAGATTTATTTATTTAAAAGGCAGATTAACAGAGAGAGGGAGAGAAAGGGAAAGATATCTTCCATCTACTGGTTCATTCTGCAAATGTCCTCAACAGCTGGTCTGCAGGGCGCTGACATGGCTGCAGGCCTAACCCGCTGCACCACAACGCCAGCCCCTGCAGGGTAACTTTATATAAAGAAAAGAGGTTTATTTAACTCATAGTTTTGGAGGCCAGAAGTCTAAGCAGCATAGCATCAGCTTTGGAGCTGGCCAATGGCAGGTTGCATGTGGGCGGAGCCACAGAGAGACTGCAGGGCTTGGGTGGGCAGGCTCAGGCTTTCAGAACAATGAGCTGACCAGGCACCCGTGAGAAACCTTAGTCCCCAGGTGACTGCAGGACTGTGCCCCGCCACTCGAAGGTCCCGTCTCCTGGGCTGGCGTGACTGCCGCTGCCTCCCAGGGTGCACGTGGGCTGGAAGCTGGACTAGACGTGGAGGCAGCACCTGCACCCAGGCATCGCAAGCAGCAGCTCAACCAGTGTGCCACAAAGCCCGCGCCTCCTGTTTGCCCAGTTCTAGGGTTTCTCCCGTGGGAAGAAGGCACAGAGGCAACCAGCCAAGGCAGAAAAGGCCTTATGTGGGAGAGACAGCGTGAGGTTTTCAGCCCTGAGCAGGCCGTGGTCCCCTTTACTGCACTTTTGGGAAGGGCCATGCAGACGTGCAGAGTGCCGTATCTGGGCAGGGGCCATGCAGAGTTGCATGTCTACCACTCACTGCCTGACAGTCTAGAACGTCCCAGCTGAGGGGCCAGGAAGCTGGTGCAGAACAGCCATGCCGGGCGATGCAAACCCACTCGTTTTTAGGTTATCCACCTGCTCCCACTTGCAGCACATCTGCCTCAGTGGCCTACCAGGTCCTAACAACATGTAGTTCCAAGAAGCAGAGGAAGCCAAGAAAAACAAAGAACCACAGAGGGGCTGGCATTGTGGCACAGCAGGCTGATCTGCTGTCTGCATCCCATGAGAGTCCCAGCCGCTCCACTTCTGATCCCACCACCCACAAGGGAGAGCAGAAGGAGTTCCAGACTCCACTGGGGAGTGAATCGGCAGATGGAAGCTCTCTCTCTCCTTTTCTTTGTGTTACTCTGCCTTTCAAAACCATAAAATAAATGTTTCACGACATCCCAAGAACAAGCCACATTCGCAGGAAGCACTTGGCCTTGAAGCAGAGAAGACATCACCAAGATGAGCTGCTCAGCTGCTGCTCACCAGAGGTGGAAGGAGAAGAGAAAGCGCAGAACCCGGAGTGGGCAGGCCTGCGGCTCTGTGCCCCTGCCACCCACTCATCCACATGTCTCCCTCCACGGTGGGCAACCCAACCAGACGCATGTGGACTCCAGAGAAAACCAGCAGAGGGCGGGCGGGGCTCCTAGACGAAGATCACTAGAAAACTGGTGTGTGAAAGCTGCAGCCAGTGTTTCGCACTGACAGCGCTAGTGCACTGGCGTCGGATCTTAAAGATTACCACTAAAAGGTGAGAGATGGTGAGTGTCGAGTACACTCCACGACGCCAAGCTAAACACAGAGAGCAGAAAAAGGAAATGCACTCATTGCATCATTGGAATTGGAAGAATTAAGACTTGAAGGCATTATAAAATTATTTCATTAGCTCAAAATATAAACCATGGCTGGTGCCGCGGCTCAATAGGCTAATCCTCCACCTGCGGCGCTGGCACCCCGGGTTCTAGTCCCGGTCGGGGCGCCGGATTCTGTCCCGGTTGCCCCTCTTCCAGGCCAGCTCTCTGCTGTGGCCCGGGAGTGCAGTGGAGGATGGCCCAAGTGCTTGGGCCCTGCACCCCATGGGAGACCAGGAGAAGCACCTGGCCCTTGGCTTCGGATAGGTGTAGCTCCGGCCGTGGAGGCTATTTGGGGGGTGAACCAACAGAAGGAAGACTTTTCTCTCTGTCTCTCTCACTGTCTAACTCTGTCAAATTAAAAAAAAAATTCTAAGAGCAGACACACGTAAGATGCAAAAGGCGTAGCAAAATGCAATCGAAAGCTGAGAATGTGAACAGACACAGCGTGGGCATGGACTGCTCCCCGAGGAGACACGCCCCACGTGTGAACAGACACAGCGTGGGCATGGACTGCTCCCCGAGGAGACACGCCCCACGTGTGAACAGACACAGCGTGGGCATGGACTGCTCCCCGAGGAGACACGCCCCACGTGTGAACGGACACAGCGTGGGCATGGACTGCTACTCGAGGAGACACGCCCCACGTGTGAACGGACACAGCGTGGGCATGGACTGCTCCCCGAGGAGACACGCCCCACGTGTGAACAGACACAGCATGGGCATGGACTGCTCCCCGAGTAGACACACCCCGCGTGTGAACAGACACAGCGTGGGCATGGACTGCTCCCCGGGGAGACACGCCCCACGTGTGAACAGACACAGCGTGGGCATGGACTGCTCCCCGGGGAGACACGCCCCACGTGTGAACAG